>CM041630.1:69149857-69165420 GCA_023333625.1 Bothriochloa decipiens
GTGTTACACTGTCATGTTTTTGTACACTAAGTAGGGCATCCAACTTCACCAGAAGTCCAGACCATATACTATGTGCAAATCCATTTGCGTTTAGAGAGAGCAGTGGGCTGTCAATCGATACTGTGTTGGCTTTAAAGACCAATCAATAGTTTTGTGATTGTTATGGTACCAGCCGAAATGGCATGCTTCTTCAGACTGGTAGTATGTAGTAACTTGTCAGTTGGTAAATCATAAATGTTGTTTCATATCAGAACGGCAGATGATGTTTATATATGCTAGAATATACCTTTGTTTGCGGTATTCCACTCAAGTACTGCTGTGCTACTGTATTTCCGTTATGCTTAAATGGAAATGGGGATCACCCTTGTTCGAAAAAAAAAAAAGTACTACTGCTGTGTTGTCACATATTTATTGGTTTGCTGCACTTAACAGGTAATTTTAGAAGGATGAGTCAATCAGTGAGATCCAACAGGATTTCCAGGAATCTGCAAAGGAGCTGGCTGCTCTCCGTGGAACACTGAAAACAGTGACGGAGGAGAGGGACCTGTCGTGGCAGGAAGCAAAGCAGCTGAGAAGAAACATCAGTATCATGCAGAATGAGGTTGTGTCGATGAAGAAGATCGAAGCCCTGGACGAAGACATACATGTCAAGGAAGGGCAGATCACGATATTGGAGGAAAGCATCAACAAGCCGTTCCACATCATCTGCAGCCCAAGGTCGATGAGGGAGTTCGGCATGGAGTGAAGACGGCTGCTGTGTCACAAATGAAGTTCGTTTTTATAACTGAGACTTTCAGATATGACGTGCGTTTTTTTCTTTTCCCCCAAGACGGAGAGTGTTTGTGTATAGTGGCCGTTCATACGCTTCCTACAGTTTCTTCATCCAGTATAACATAGTGTCTTGTTTTGCAACTCACTGCCCGGTTTACACCATTTGTAAACGTGCATAGATTTGGATGTGCTAAAGAGTAGCTGTTCCCTGTTACTATCTTCTTCTTCTTCTTCTTTATTAATATTGTTATTGGGAGGACTCCCGATTACTACCTGTCAATGTGGCTATAAGGTTGTGTCTTATTTTTCTCCATTTCTCCCTGCTCAATTTGTCAGTGAGTCGGTGGGAAAATTCAAGTTGTTGCAGAAGGCAAAAACATTTCTTGGCTTGTTATTACAGCTTGCTCTGATGTTCTGAACTAGTATGACAGATTCAGCAGGCACCGATTTTTCTCAATCTCCTCCATGGCTGATGTCACTTTTTCTGGATTTGGGAACTGGGAGCATTGAGCATATGGATGAAGGAATTTTTTGCATCAAGGTTCCATCTCTTTGATTTACTTATTTATAGACAAGGACACGCTGAATACGTCAGTGGTCTAAATCTAAAGCTGTAGATCTTCACTGTCATAGTATTTATTGATTTGATTTGATTTGATTTTATATACAAGGAGGCATGTATATCTCGCAGAGCTAGCATCAGCTACAGAAGATGGCTGCATCTCCGAGCATCTTCTTGGACGAGTAGATTAGCATGCCCCCGGTAACCGGCTGCTCACATTAATTCGAGCTGTCGATTTCAGATGCAAGTTGGAATTAACGAACCTAATTAAATTTTTCAGTGACTCAGAGGCTTTCTTTTTCTCTGGACATACTGAACTGCCAACTACAACCCTGTTTAGTTTTTTTTTTTTCCTTCAGTTACTGGGTCAGTGCAAATAAACAGTGCTAGTGATAACTGTGGCACCCTTTTCTTCTCTAGAAAACATTGAACCGCATAATTAATCACGTGGATCGATCGGAGTTTCCCTGCAATTATGCAAATATTGAAGTACGTCTTTTCATTTTTGTGATGGGAATGGATCAAAAATATATCTACAGTACACTTGCTGTACCGTTGGGTCAAGTTTTCAAAATTTAGCTGGTGGATTGTACCTGTCATTTCCGTGGAAAATCGAATAGTGATGAATTACCAACTCCAAGTGGTAATCCAAGTTGATTGACGATGATAGCCTCCATAATGAAAGAAGATCGAGAACGCCCATATGCGATATAGAGAAGACGGCTTTTCTAGTTGGGTCATAGGGCCTCCCTTAAATAGGCCAACCAAAGTGTATGCTGTATAGTA
Organism: Bothriochloa decipiens; assembly: GCA_023333625.1. Taxonomy (NCBI): domain Eukaryota; kingdom Viridiplantae; phylum Streptophyta; class Magnoliopsida; order Poales; family Poaceae; genus Bothriochloa; species Bothriochloa decipiens. Next base: position 69,151,977 of record CM041630.1, read on the forward strand.
CTCCGTACAAGCTAAAATAATGATATATGAAGGTCAGAAAGACAAATTTAAGTAGTGGAGTTCATGTATACATCCGGAAGAACACTTGGATCGGAAACCCCAAATAACGCAGCGTTTCCTACAATACAAAAGAAAAAGAAATTGGGACGGTGTGTTTGGTTCCACGCACGCACGGACCCAATGGGCCCAGCGGCGAGTCGTCCGTTGATTCTTGGGAACTGACCTGCATGGATGACGCGATCCTGCTTGTGACCGTACGAATTAAACAAAGATATCGGTTGAAGTATGTATATATCGTGACAATACAAAATTTTCGGCAAGTGTGTGCACAGCAGCACAGCGCTTGGATGGAATTTAAGGGCGTACGTGCTAGGTGCCTCTTATAAATTTTTATATGTTGTATAGTAGTAGCTCGCTTTTAATTGATTTCTTTCCACAAAGTTGAGTTGTTGGATGATTGGATTGGATCGGGTGGGATTTATTTAATTATTTTGCTGTTGCGAAACTATTATATTTATTTATTTATTTATTTATTTCAGCTTTATTATTAATTTCTTCCCCGTTGCGGCCTGTTTACGCACAACACAAAAAAGGCATTTGAATTTGCAAACTACCGCGAGCTAGCATGTCCTGCAGAGGCTTTTTATTGATTGAATTTTGGCCACGACATCGCTTTCACCTTTAATTCTTACCTCTGACCAAGAACAGGAAAACGTAACGATTTCGAACATCTCTTCTTGAGAAAGAAAGGTCACTTTGAAAAGTACACCCTATATATTTCGGAGCACGTATAAAATTAAAGAACTGATTGATAGGGGAATGAATGAAAAGTCTCACTTTCTTGAGACGAAGTCAAAAAAAAAAAAAAATCTGTTTGACAGTATCATATTTATCTCAAAAAATTTTTATGAAAACTATATTCATAATTATCTAGTACTAATAGCTATACTGCATCTTAAATATATATTAGTATTGCTTTTGAATATATATTATATATTTAATTAATTTCGTGATTGATTGGCCTGTCGAAAAGCAAGACGTTGTTTATATTTTTTGGAAGGAGCGAGTAGGTCGTAGCGGCAGCTACAAGTATATAATGTTTGCTAGCTGGGCGGTGGCCCTTGCTTCCAGCACGTCGTCGAGCAGCGCAGACCGCAGAGCATGGCGAGCCTGCGAGCAGCCCTGCTCCTCCTCCCGCCGTTCTCCATCGTCATGGTCATGGCGGCGCGGTGGCTCTGCCGCGTGATGGCGCGCAAGCTGAGCGCGCTGGCGCGGTCCCAGTTGGGGTGCCTCCCGTCCGGCGGGCCGTCGTCGTTCCGGTACCTGGTCGACGAGCAGAGGGGCGACGAGGAGCTGCCGGTGGCGCTTTATTCCTGGAGGACGACGCGCCGGTCAGTCGGCGGCGAGGAACATGAACAGGAGGAGCAGTGCGTGTTCTGCCTGAGCGGCATCGAGGAGGGGTCGGAGGTGAGGGAGCTCCGGTGCCGGCACCTGTTCCACCGCGCCTGCCTGGACCGCTGGGTCCGGGCGCGGCCAGTGGCGGCGACGTGCCCGCTCTGCCGCGGGCGGATCCTGGCGTCGCCGCCGCCGTGGGAGATGGTGGCGGGGTATTACAATTACAATTACTACGACGACGACGACGAGGCGGTGGAGGAGGACTCGGACATGATGCTGTTCATGGCGTGCGTGCACAGCAGCAGCAGCTGGCTGTGGCCGTCGTGATCATCGTGCGTACGGATCGATCGGAGACGACGGCGACTCGCACGATGCAGGAACACGTGCCGCGGCGACGCAAGTTTCTTGGCTCGTGGTAGAGAATGAAACTTGCTTTAATTTAGGATCCATATGCTCTACCTTGGATCGAGCGGATCTTATGTGTTTTTTGTTTCCTTTGGCTGATCGATGTGTAGTTGTACATGTATGTACAGGTATTAGTGGTAGAGAGGAAGCACGTACGTATACACGCTGTGTTTTGCGGCAGGGGCGATGAGGCATGCATGGAGCTTACACGCGCGCGCATCGATCACGCGCATGTACTGTACATGTGGATCGATGATGCAGCAGCATGGCGATGGCAGGTGCGGTCGGGTCGGGTGTGCATGCCGATGCCGCGGCGACGTCGAGACGAGGACACGTACGTCTGGTTGGTGGTCGCACGTTGGGGTCGTCTGCTCCGACGTGTGTCCAGGCGATCCCCGGCCCATCCCATCCCTGCCTGCTGTCGATCCAAAGCTACAGTAGCTGTAGCTGTCACGTCGACCGTCCGGCCGATTGCATGCATGTCAACTCCCCGTCCCGTCTTTTTTTTTTTTGCTTTTAAGCCCTTTTTCAGAAAGATATTCACAAATACACCTCTGACTGTTTCATTTAAAAAATGGACTGGCGCCAAGCTCAGGGTCTATTTTTTGAAAGAAAACTGTCAGGGGTCTATTTGTGAGATTCTTTAAAAAAAGGCTAAATAGTAAAAAAGACGGCTCCTTGTAATTTTTTTTAGTGAAAGATAGGGAAATTTATTGAAACTATATTCACAAAGTAATGATATTTAAACGAAACTATATTCAATGAAACTATTATTGAATATAGTTTTATTTAAATTTCAATAAAACTATATTCGCAAAGTAGATATTTAATATGAATATCTATACTTAATATACGGAGTATCAGTTATCTATATTCGTAAGGAATATGCACATGATAAAATATTTGAAATTTAATTTTACTATAACTAATGATATTAGTTTTAGTATTACTAATGATGTGTTCAATGAAACTATTTAAAACCTCTCTCATAAATGATTAATGTGAAAGGATAAAATATTTAATATGCACATAGCAATATTAACTTTAATTTAGTATTATTATATGATTTAATTTGAATCCTATATTTGTTTCTAAAAATTATATTTAAATATATCCCTTTATTTTTATATTTTTTATATTATTTTATATAATTTAATTGATTTATTTTATAATATATATTTTTAAATATGATTGAATCGTTATTTAATTTAGTAATGAACCTATATGACACAGAGGGAAAAGATAATGGACCCAAAACTACCCTTTTAAAGATAATGGACCTATATGACACAGAGAGAAAAGGTAATAGGCCTACGGTGCATTTTGCTCTTATTCCTTCGTATGGCACAAAAGATAGGAGGATAGGGCAATGATCAGATTTAACTGCCATAAGGTGTTGTACTGCAGTAAGAAGAAAACGAGCACACCAGTTAAGTGAAGCAAGAGCCCTGTCTAGACGAACCCGAACAAAGTGACCACCTGCCACTTTCTTTTCGAAAGTCCAATCCAAACCAATATAACCTATGTCACAAAGCTGACACACATCCACTGCATCCCGAAAGCCATCCATGAGATACTCCTCCCTTTCATTTGGACCCATCTGTTCTTCTCTCCTAAGAATTTCATTAAAATCACCTATACACACCCAAGGCAGTTCTGTATTGTGGCAGGACCTCCTAAATTATATGGCTCACATGCACCTATTATTGTCTCAAAGACTTCTGATAGCCATGCATGTGTTCCAGATAACTTAGAAAGCCCTGTCGGGTGCCCTTAAAGGACCCCGATTAAACCACATTTAACAACTCATACTAGGATCAACAAAGAAGTAACTGCAACATTACAATATTTGTTACAAAATAAGAATCAGAGTGCAAAGAAAAGATAAAAGTAAATTTACAAATTATAAATAAGTTATCTTTTATAAACTTATCTTCAATTACGGAAACAGAGTAGAACTACAGAAGACAACTTAGGTAGAGCGCCTAAGCTGAAAGGGGACAACCAGATCACGTCGAGCCCACCGACATAACCTTAGTTCGAACACCAATTAGAACCTGTAACAGGGGTTCAACAAACTCTGAGTACAGAAGTACTCAACAAGACTGACCTAATGAAAAAGAGGGGTGAAGACTCAGGAAATGCAGGTTAGAGGGATAAGGAAAGGCTCACAGAAAAAGAATTTTTTTTACAAAAAAGCTCTTGTGAAACAAATTTTAACTCATCATTTATTATTACAGAAAGTAAATTTGTCTTGCTCTAACTCAAGATTACCAACCAACTTTATTTTGATACATTATCATCATTTAAGTTGTTACTACGATGATGAACACCGATCGAGTCTTCTTCTCCGAGAAGCAACGGCGATTCGAATCTATTTTATACCCTGCTGGGACCTAGATCACTGGGATACCGAAGACTCTAACTCCGATGCATACCAGATCACAGATATACCGGGATAACAACCACAGCCATATATCACCACATGATACACGTGAGCACTTAGACCTAGTGTACCGATATACATGGGAACTTAAATCCACAGCATACCACACTATGACATATGTGGGGACTCTGGCCCATTATATATCACTCCATGACATACCTGGGCTCCAACCCTCAGTATATCACTTCATGCATGTGGATTTTCTAATTTCTCAATATCACCAGATCACCATCGACACGGGACCTAGGGCATTAACAGACGAAAACACTACAGAGAGACTCTATTGCTAATGCAAATTACCCGTCTGGACTCGATTTATTAACTATCATCATGTTTCCACAGATAAAGCCATCCTCATCTTTTTCGTTCTTTTATTTTTTTTGAAAACCTAGCTAATTAAGAAGGGCTAAGCATTACTACGCTTTTACCAAATAACAGGTAACAAGGAATATGGAAGTAAGACAGGTAATACAATTGATAGGTTTTCACTCAACTCCTATTACTTAATGCAACATTTCATAATTGAAGCGATAAAACTTTTATAAAATCAAGAAAGGATTTAAATGCCTCCGAGGCTTGCCTTGTTACAGCGGTGGTTAGTTCTCATCGAGATCACAGGTGTTACTCTTGACACCCGCTCCAGGGATGGATGACACCAACATCATGGATCCACGTCTCCATCTTGAATGGTACTTTTCGAAATATACCACAATCCAACTCACTCTCGAAACTACACGTAGTAGAATGATGCATGCTTTAGCATGATGGAATGTATGACATGATGCATGACAATGCATTGGTGAAAGCATAACAAGATTAATTAACTAACTAATTATAAACTATTTTAAAAATATTACACAAGATAAATATAAAACTCCACACATTCTAAAATCACATAGACATATTATGTGTTAACATGACGTAACAGCATCATACAAAGGTAAAGAAACCATATTTTCTATTTATACATCTTTATTATAATTATAAACTATTTAATAAGCAACAAACAAGATAAATCAAAAGATTAAGTATACTGCATCAAATGACCACAATATTTTTACTACAGCACACACATGGCATAAAAAATATGTCATAAAAATTTCAAGTCAAAAGAAGTTACATAGCATGAGGTATGAATTTCCTACATTTCTATCATAAAATAAAGACATAAAACATAACTAATTATTTTTTTATAAAACATGGTATGTTTTATATTTTTAATAAAAACTAGACATCACAAGAAGAATAACAAAATTTGGTTCACCAAAAACGGAGTTACCAAACTCTAGATATAAATTTCTGAAGTTTAAGAAAAACTACTATAAACAGGTCCTTAGGACACTATTCACTTGAGTCACAGACTTTGCAGTTAGACCCCTGAACTTGTTTGAATTGTTGTCCAATGTCCCTGGTTGCGATTCATGTACAGAGGATGCTCGGGAAGGCCGTTTCCGGCGGGAAAAGTGCTCACCAGCGGCAAAGGAGAGGAATAGGAGCATTCTTGGACTCGTGCGCATCCTATGGTGCACTCAAATCGACTGAAAGTAGTCCGTGGAGGCGTGGCCACGTGAGCCGCGGCCATGGCGGACGACCGTGGCGGCAACCGGCAGTTATGGCCCAAGCAAGGCGAAACCAAGGACATGGCTAGCTTTAGGAGGACAAGGCGAAGCCAAAACAAAAGACGGTGAAGAAAATGATGAACCGAGGCGGCCTGGCCACGGCGGGATAGCTCGCGACGGCGTCCTGCCAGCCGCGAGGAGGAAAACCGTGAGCAGGGCGATTCCGGCGGGAAGTGGTGGCGTGGGATGGCTCAGCGGACTCACGAAAAAAATAGAGAAGCTGGCCGTGCTCTCCAATTGGAAAGAAAGGCGAGCAGTGGCAGAGGTTTGGCCGGCGATGGAGGTTGGCGGCAATGGCAATGGAGCAGAGGAAGGCAAAATGGAGCACGGCGGTGGCTGTGGTGCTGGCTTTATAGCGTGGACGAGGGAGTGAGGAGACGACACGCAGGCACTGCTGGACACTTCGAGCAGGACGTGGTAGCATCGGGCGCGCCAGGAAGGTTGTCGAAGGTCGCCGACGACGAAACAGAACACGGCACTCGTGACTTGACTTATTTACAGAATTGCCACTCGTAGAAAATTATAAATTACTCCAAGAACTACATAACAACTTGAAAATATCCCAAAATATTATTTACATAACATTTCAAGAGCTACAATCTTCATTTAACAAATATTTTCAAATTCTGCTTAGTTTTTGAAATATGAATTCAAATTCAAAAAAGGAACAAAACCCTAGAAACAAATATTTGAAATTACTTTTGATTTTTCAATAAAACTTGAAAATATTCAAATCTATAAAATACTCAACTTTTTAAACCAAACATTTTTCATATACAAAGTTTTCCCAAATTATACAAAATTTTTGAATTATGAATTTAAAATCAAAAGGGGATAATATTGAAAAACTGTATTTTCAAATTTATTTGAAATTCTTTTTAGAAACTTAAAAAACTTTGAATACCGAAATTTGAGCTCTTGTCAAGATATACATACCATATTTTGAGAGTATCTCAAAATTCCTTATAGATTTTGAAATATAGAAAGAGGGGGTAAAATAGGGTTTTAAAAGTAGTTTTTTGAATTATCAACCAACTCATCACTTCAAAAGCACAACCAACCTACAGATGTAAACTTATTTTAGTTAAGACACATCATGGTTGTCCTAATACATAAGATTGCAAAGCACAAGATAACAAGATAAATTTTGGTTGTTTTAACTACTTGCAGAATCACATAAAATGATAAAGAAACTTTAAATAAACCCTAAACATCATCATTTTATGTATAAAACAAAGCACCATACAAAAGATAATCTTAAACATGAATGCATTTATGTCATGATGCTCAATGATTATACTTGATAATACACTTGATTATAATTTTAATTGCTTACTAACATCTGAGATGTTACATGTATCACTTCTCATTTGCTTCATTATATCCCAAGTGCGATACCTTAAAGATCTATTTGGCTCACCATAAATAAAGGACATGCGCCAAGGATCCTTTCCGTGCTCTGAAATTATTATGTCAATGTGATATTTTGAATATTTCTGGATAGATAGCACCACATCATTGTTCCAAAAAATACCAAGTCCTCCACTCCTACCAGAACCATTAACAGCAAAGCTGTTATCAAAACCAAGAGTATATCGCAAATTCTTCACTCGGTATTTCTTGATTTGTGTTTCCATGATAAACAGGACCGAGGGGGCATTTTCCTTCGCAAGATCGCGAAGTTCCTTAACTGTCGCGGGATTGCCAATCCCACGACAGTTCCAACTTAAGGTTTTCATTGCTCCTAGCGGTACTTCATTAGGGAGCCCACCGATCTCATCTCAATATCTTTATTTTTCTCAGCCTCCATCCTATCCTTCATTCCTTTCACAGATACGAGAGGAAAAAGAGATCCCTCTCCCACTACCAAGTCTGAACTTTTCTTCTCCCTTCCTTGATTCAGCACCATTAGCCACACCCCAATCAAAAACACAGAGATCTGACCAAGGACGGGCAGTGATGCAAAAGATCACCCCTTGTTCATCCCGAGTCAGCACCTGGTTTAATGGAGAGAGCTAATAGGGGAAGGAGAAAATCACAACTGAAGAAATTTTAACAAGCACTTACAGGCTTACAGCAGCAGCACATTCCACTTGAATGCCTGCAAAACCTTCTCCAATCACCAGATTTCAATCCCACGAGATGAAGATCTTGAGATGAGAAATTTCGCCTCTCTACTGTTCACTCAGGAACCCTCGAGAAGGCAACGCGAGACAGCTCTACCATCGAAATTCCCCGTAATTGAATTGAACGCAATCGGGGCCCAAGAGATTTTGGCCCAAAAGTACTCATGAGAATTTGGCCCATTCGTCGTCTGCCTACTCCACTCCCTTCCCTGGACCTGGATTAGATTCCACAATGGCGAGTGCTGGCCGACGCAAGCGGCCGTCTTCCTTCCCTTCCCCGACGCCTGGCCGCCGCTCCACCCCACCGGATGAGGAGGAGGAGGAATCAGCGAGGATGCGGCGCGCATGGAAGGGGCTCAGAGAGTTTGCGGCCCGGCAGCCTTACACGTACCTGTCTATCGCCGACGCCCTCAAGGTTATTCCCGGCCAAAAGGTGTGGCTCTTCGCCGTCGTCTGCGAGATCGGCGCCGCTGTACAAAGCCGTGACACGGGTGAGCCCCTCCCCTCCTCACCTTCCGCGCACCCTCATTTTAGGGTTTAGTCCGGGTTTTAGTAGGATGAGAGTTAGCGATTTGTGCTTATGCTGTTGTAGTCTGTATGCTTCCTTCTTCAGTCTGATTCACCTAGGGTTTGTTCTCGATACCAAATGCTACGGAGGCAATTTGTGGGGTTCCGTTCCGTTGTGATTTTTACTGTCAAAATCAGATAAGTATATATTTGAAATGAGTTGTTGGACATATATTTGGAATGATTTGTTCAATAATGTTGACTAGGATTACTTCTCTGCTCCAATGCTGCTTACTTATTGTGAGGGGACACATGCATACAACCTTTTGCAATTTTTTTATGCATTGAGAGGGACCTTCTGTTGCCGTGTTCATTGCTCAGTCTCACTTTTGATCATCAGATCAATGCTAGAACCCTTGGTAATGGCTATATATTTTTTGCAGATTTCACTGTTACTTTGAGGATCGCGGATCGATCACGCACGACTGGAATATCTGTAACTTTTTTCGCTGACAGCACTGCCCTATTGCCCTGTGTTAAGTCAAGTGGAGATGTCATCAGCCTCCATGATGTCGTGGTACAGCATAAAACTCTATTTTAATTATTATGCCATTTGTCACTGGGCATTTCTCGGAGCTATAAATTTCCACATACCTTTTTATATGTCTTGTTATTGGATCCAAACAGTTCTAGCTAACTGTTAGCTGAGTACCCAGCTATCAACTATTCCACTGGTTAGATCAGCTAATATTAGCTATGACCTATTCGCTAACTAAAACTATTAGCAGCTAATGGATCCAAACAGGCCGTTAAGCATATTTTATTTTCTCACCATTTTTTGAAATTTTAGTGACACATTTGGCAGCACCTGCTCATGCCTATTTTGATGTGCAGATAACCAAGTATGGGGAGGATTTCTGTGTTACATTTAAGTAAAACTCTTCTTCGTTTGTTCTATTTGAAAGGAAAGTATCTGCTGAGTGCATGCCATACCAAACTTCTATTGGATATCATCACACCAAGCATGACAAAGAACATTTAACCCAGATGAGAACGTGGGTTCCAGAGAATCCTCTAGGTGACTCCTAATTGATAGTTACTTTTGATGATTTATTTGGTCCACCCATCCTCATAATATTTCCTGTGGTGCATCAATCGTGCTTATTCCACTCCAGTTTTATGTGTCAATTAAATATCATGGTGGTGAACATGGTTTCTTATCCAAATGAGAAGCCACCTGTGGTGCATCAATCGTGCTTATTCCACTCCAGTTTTATGTGTCAATTAAATATCATGGTGGTGAACATGGTTTCTTATCCAAATGAGAAGCCAGCCTAATAACTATCATACTTGTGGGGCTGAAAGGCTAATTCGGTTCCAATTTCTTGGTCCCACCAATTAGCATGATTCAATATACTGTAGCCATTCTATTTATTAACTCTTCTTACTCAAAGGAGTAAAGTATTTTATAAATTATGCGTACAACAGAACTTGCATTATCTCATTTTAGCACTTAGTTAAGGTCGGTCTCTGCCTGCCTTTCAATCATACACAACAACAGTCTGAATTTTGTTGTCTAGACTCTAGAATTGCTCCTATTTCGTTAGATTGTAAGTTTCTTGCAGTGAACTCATATTACTTTTTAACTACCTGCTCTCCTGATAAGTGAATCATATATGCTATCTGTTTCTTTAGGATATATATACCTTTTACTATAGCATGTATTCTGTGTCTATCTTTGTCTCCTTGCAGAGATTCATGAAATACTTAACTAGTACGTCTCTAACAATGCTTTACTAGCAGCTTTTGTAACATCTGTTTCTATCCAACTACTTTGCACCGCAGGTCTGAAAGATCTCGAATTGCAGTTAAGGAGTTTAAGGTCTGATTCTACTTTTGATCTAGTATGCAGGGTTAGTTCTTTATTTAATCATACTGAAACTCGAGATTTATTTCGGTACAGGGAATTCTCCATAAATTCTATCTGCCTTCTTGTAGGTTTTGCATGTCCGTGGAGATAACGACAATTGGATATTTTATGTTTGGGATGGAACCAATACCCCTACAGCTGAGCTTCAGGCAATGTAGGATTGTAGGTTTGCCTGTGTTGATTTATTGTTTCTAATTTTTCAGCAATAACTAAGAAAAACATCTATGCAATAAAGGTGGTGCTCTAATGTTTTTGCAATATTGTTGCGGATTTTAATCTTTATTTAGTTGTTCTTATATGGTGCAGTAAACTTAAGCATAGTCAATTAAAAGAAAATAAGTCTTAAAAAACATTTGCTGACATCAGTCATGTCACTATTTTCACTTAATTTACCCCTTCTTTTTGTGTGCCTCTCTGCCCATTGGTGAACATATAGTTCGGATGCTGAGGCAGTTGAATCGCCCCTTCTGCTTGAAGAACCACCTCTACCCAGGGAGGTTTTATGCACAATGCCATGTGTTGGCACTGTTCTCAAGATCGTTTCAAATAGGTTTGTCAAGGAAGTAGCACATATGCAAAATCGTATTTATTGGGCCAGATTCTGGAATATCACTTGCAAGCAAGAGTCTGACATTTGGAAAGCTTTTTCTTGGACTCTAGTGGAGTTCGTCTTTTATCTGATGAAGATGGTAGCGTTGTTGATTGTCTCAGGTAATCTTCTTTTCTGATGAATTTTAACATTCTTTGGACATTATATAAGTAAACTTTACCAATTACATGAACACGTCCAGGATGTATGACAGCCGCAACGCCAACAAAGTTCAGCGCTGGCCGATGGCAATCTCCCCCTCTAATGTTGCTGGTATAGAGCATAGTCTGATATTTTGCATTGCTCCTTTGAGTCACTGATGAACATATCATGAATTTACTTTGGATTCAGCATTTAATTGATTTATTAAATATCAATATTTAAGTTTGTTCATTAGGCCTTATCTTTATTGTTCCTCCATTTTATTTGCATATGAAGATTTCTCGTGTGCTATGCATATATAGATGTGTATATAGATGTTATTGAATATGTTATTGAATAACCCTTATGTCTATATAGATGTCTATATAGACATAAGGATTAAGATTTCCTACGGACCAGCCCAGAAATCTTGCTGAATTAGGTGATCATGTCTTCATCTTAATCCTTGGCAGGTCCAATTCTTCGGTGGTTTTCTGACAAAGGAAGTTGTCATAAAAAAGATGAAAAAGCTACTGGGCGTCCCAGAACCAGAGGACAACGAGGAAGTTGCCCCCTTGACCAGGAATCCACCTTGGATATGGTGTTGCTTGAAATCATATTATCTGACGATCCTGGGGCAGCAGAAGGTACCAAATCTTTGCCACAACTATCAGGGATTGAGCAGGGATGCTGCTTGAATATGCAGGAACAACTTTGCCGGCATTATATAGCTATACGACATCTTGCAAGGATGCAGGGTGGCATGCTATAGTTGTAGTCAACTACTGTCAGTGTTATTGCTCTGATGTAATGTTGATGCAGTGCTGTGGATCTGTGGCCTTTTGTACAGAAGTTCCAGACAAGCGTTTAGGGTGGTATGCTTTCTGTCCGTACTTGTACTGTCTGATTCTTGTGCTTGTTATACGTTTTGATTGATCGTTAGGTGGTTGAAATTTTGAGCTAATATAACAGTCAGCCACTATGTGCTTTGGCGATTCAGTTTCTGTTCTGCATAACTGACAGACAAGGTAGGCCTGGCCTCCTCGCGAATGATTTTTATCTGGAGTTAACATCTTCATTCGCTGATCGTTGCTGCTGCAAACCAACCTTAGCACAGCTGCATAAGCGAACACATGCATGGAACGGAGCAACAGAGCGCAGCACGAACGCATAGCCAATAGCTTTGACTGCAACACCACCACCCGTCCACAGACCAAAACAGAGCAGTCGAATCAGAGCAAGGATTGTTCAAAGCATCCAAGTACAGACCGCCAACCCCGTTAATTAGACGCCCTAGAGAGCTTCACTATGAACATATATGGTCGCCTGGCCCCATGGTCTCGTCATCAGAAACTGGCGGAATTCGTTCGCCGGAGGTGGTGGTGGTGCTGCTGCTTCCTCTCAGGTTGCGGCAATGGCAGCCGCTCGTGCTGCTCCGGTGGCGGCTCCAGTGGTTCCAGCATCTGCAGCACACCCAAACCAAGCACATTGTTAGCTGCCAGCATCTACAATCAGCAAGAAGCTACCATGTCACTGACAATCAGCATGGATGGATGGAACTCAATGTACAGCAATAGTGACAAACTCTTGGAATGGAACTGTGGATGGATGGAGCTATCTAAGCGATGCACATGGTGTTATTCAGTATTGGGCTCCATTTTTTTCATCAGGATCGAATTTGGAATGTTGTGACAGCTTAAACTTAATAAAAAAGAAACAGCCGCAACTGTCATTGCCTGCCCTATTAGAGCGCATTAGGCAGGTCCATACACTAGAAATGCATAAATGATTTGCAACAAGATGCTAGTACAATATAGGACTCCGTGATTGTCCACAATCCCCGTTTATAAATATAAATAAATATATAAAAAAGGCAAGCCAAAATGGTCCACAGCTGGTACTACAAGTTTAGCTCATCTTTCTAGGCTAGGAACTAGGGGCTTAGATCGGTGAGGCAATATCTATTATGCTCCATTTTTAGCCCCCTCCATTCCACTAAGCATCATCCATAGCAAGTTTAAGCCTACATCTTGTCTTGAGTAAACAAACACTGAAACAAGCAAAGCATCATCCATAGCAAGTTTGAGCCTAAATCTTGTCTTGAGTAAACAAACACTGAAACAAGCAAGGTGCAGTATCTTGCTACCACTTTTGTCTAGACTAGAAAATGACTCACTTTCAGTTTCACAGAGAGAAAGAGAGGTAGAGTTTTTTTCAGGCCTGAATCCACTAAGAAGGAGCTCTGCTGATGAAGTGCTCAAAAGAACTGAATGAAAAACATGGAGG
>CM041630.1:69167292-69186006 GCA_023333625.1 Bothriochloa decipiens
TTTTTTTATTTGTCTAGGAGTATTTCTTTTGAACGACGGTCCTGGTGTAAGCGGTAGAGCTTTACTGTACGTGATCAAGAGGTCCAGGGTTCAAGTCCTAGTCTCTGCACATTTGTGCAGGGATGACTGTTGGCTATTTTCCCTTCTCCAGACCCCACAGTGTGGGAGCCTATGACACTGGGTACGCACTTAGGAGTATTTTTTTTCTTTTGTTTTTTTTTCTTTTGTAAGAGAGGAAAGGAGGGATATGAACAGAAGCCCAGCACAAGTGAAGGGAAGTGAAGTGATGCGCTATGCATTGGTGGCCCACTGGCCGGAGGGAGCTCATTAATTCACAAAAGAAGTCGTTTGGGTTTTTCTGGACCAGATTTTTTTCTGTTTCTTTGTTTGTGACCGCAAAGCTGATCGGTTAATCACTTTCTCAAGCCGCTTCCGGTTGAAAGGGACGAGCAAGATATTGATTTGTAGAAATTTTTTTAATTCTTTACAATCTCTCTTCAAATCTTGCCTGATAGAAAAAAAGTATCTCTTTCGCCTCCTCCATTTCATAGTTGATATTTGTGTCAATGGAGCCAGAAACACTTCTTTCTACAGTGGATCTAAAGTGCTAAGAGCGTGTTTTGTTTTGGATTTTTTTGCTAGCTTCTATAAGTAACAAACAACAGCAGTTGTTTTGAGCTAGCTTTTGAAAAGTTAATTCCGAGTAAATAAATGAACCACAAGCTTGAAAACATATTCTGATGAGCTTTTATGGCTTTTCGTGTGCTTAGAAGCTATTATGAAAGCTAATAGCAACAAACCAATAGCCACAAAAGATAATTTTTGAGCCAAAAGCCCTAAAAATTAGATCAAACAAACAAACCCTAAATGGCGCCAAACAATACAAGTGTAGATGGAGACGACGCCTCTTGTGGGCACACCAAACAATATATCCCTAAGAAAACTATAGCTACAGTTAAAGTTGAAGTATATTGTGTGCATTTTGTTAGAAAATAAAATTCGATACATGGTCAATACCATGAGGTTTCTTTGAGATGGTTAAATGAAAGAGGTACAACACTAGTATCCGGAAAGAAAAATGAATAGTTATATAGAACTGGTGTAATGAAATGAATGTGGTAGTCTCCACCCTCCATATAATGGAAGGGCGAGTTGTGGCTAATATCTAGAGGAAAACAATTAGACAACTAAGGCGTGCAGTAGTTATATGTTGATGGACATAAATGTATCGGTTATCACCATGAAACAAAATGAATGTAATAGTCTCTGCTCACATATAATGGAAGGATAAGTTGTAGCTCGCTACAGGTGGGCTAGCTAGAAGTCTAGAACACCTATCCAGAGACTTTGGCAATCACATGGGATCCATACACACACGACCAGAGGGATAGGCACGTTGGGTTCATCAGTCCAGAGAAAATAATCCAAAAGCATAGTGTCAAACCATGGTAGATTTTCCACTTGCCCTTGTTCCATGAACAGAAGAACGCATGATCTTCAGAGAGAGAAACCAACAGCTTCTGCGGTAGAGAAGGCGGCCACCAATAAGAGATGCACGCTGCTGGCTGACGCAGTGACGCTGAGCTCCTGTGGGTCAAGGACGCTGCTTGCTATGGAGCTGACGTCCCATGCTACTACTACTCCTGTACTCCTGCAGCCAAAGGAACAGATACTTTCAGAATAGTCAAATGACTGTTGCCGATAAGGAGAGCTCTGACATAATCCGGCTAAAAGCTTGGCGATTTTTCCGTGGTAAAAATAACATTTTTAGCAAATTAACTGATTAGTTAAGGGGTCCATTCTCTAGTGCCCTGTCTACAGGGGGCAATGGATGAATTATTGAATGACCGGGCGCTGTCAAACCTGTCGTCATGGAAGAGAAGTTTTTTTTTTTTACCTTTCTTCCTACCAATAAATTAAATTTCTTTGTTTACCGAATCTTCTTTTTCTCACCCCGCCTTTTTCTTTTCTTTTCTTTTCTTTTATGGCTTTCAATCATAGAATAGCATAGCATATTGTTTCTTTTGTAGTCAATTCCTAGTGAAATGCTGGACATGAAATCATTGTGACCAAAAAATGAAACATGCCGGATTCCCTAGGAAAAAAAGCGAAAAAGAACCAAGATTACTTATGTAAAGGAGGAGGAGCATTTACATGATAATGCATGGGTTATGCAGGAGCAATGAAATCGATCAGACAGGGAATTTGTACCACTGCCACAAACATGAACATTCGTTATGTTTCCATTAGCAAATAGCTGAAATAAGACACCTGGCTAAAGATCTATATATATGCTAACGAGAAATATATATGACGCTGAGAATAATGTGGTGTCTCCAACATTATCAGGAAAGGAGCGATTATAATGAAGGAACATCAGACTGAGTTCCCTCGGTGTCATTACACGTAGTCGCGGAAGGTTGATATCCTTTTCCCCGGCAGCATATATAGGTAGATAGCAATATAGATCTATTGTGGTTTCTGAATTTATTAATTCATCCGTTCCCGTTGTATGAAACAGCATCACCTTTAGAGTGAAGAATCACACATGGTACTAGCCGTCGAGCTGGCCCAATGAGAGGCTAAATAGATGCACTAAGAAAGATGATTAGGCCTCTCTTGCAAGCAAAATTTGGGGCCAAGCTTATCTGCTAATGATGGCAATCATTGCATCTTTAATCCAAAGTTATCCTAGGCACGGGTCATGAAAAAATGAAAGAGATGAATTTTAATTTATGTAGACGAAGAAGAAATATATAATTACTGTGCGGTTGCATAGGTAAGGGAAAAATGCAAGTAGTTAATTAGTATTAGTCAGAGACAAATTAAACAGTAAGTAATGCTTTTAGTTGTTGACTAGAGTAGTATGGGGATTGATGGACTGATGGGTTGCAAACAAATTAAATGTGTTGGTGCAGATATTTTGCAAGCAAGCAAGCGAGAGACAGTACGAGAAAAGAAGAGCAATAGCTAGCGCCCACAGAATCTACTTCTTCTTTTTGGGGTGTGAAGGAAATTGAGCCCATTCAAGTGAAGTGCCGCTGTTTGTGCCTGGCGGTCCTGTCAAGTGAAGTGCCGCTGTTTGGAGGCTGAGGCTGGCTGTCCGGCTCCAACTCTCCAAGCCTCCAACAAGGACAAGGACAAATTCAGAGAAGAACGAATGAAACTTGTGTGGCCCATGCACAATGCCCCATTACCATTGCCATTGCCATTGGAAAGGCTCTCCTACTCGTGTCCTGGAGGCTGTAGCGATTATTGGAGCATCCCAGTACCTGCTACAGCTGCACAAGATGCCAATCGTCCTACAGTAGCTTGAGAAACAGTAACTCCTATTATTGACCTGTCCCTGTTGATCGAATTGATCTCAGCATGAGATGCAGGGCGGCCTGCGAGCGTCATAGTACAAGGCTTAGTGCCAGTGACCGCACGTCTCACTAATCGGCGCTAGCGTGCATAGCATACTGTGTAGTGTAGGTGTTAGCTGATGTTACAGGAGCTCAGTTTGCTAGCACTCTGTAGTAGTAGGAGGAGGAGTACTACGGAGTTGCTCTAGCCAGACGCCATTATTCAGGTTCTTGATGCAAAATCAAACAAAACACATGCATGATGCCACCTCTGCTACCATAAGTGTGCATAGTAGTACTACTTGCTGTAGCTGTGCTTGTGTTTCCCACGAGGCCACGATGATTCACGCATTCATTCATACAATAATCTAGAGTACAGTTGTTGGATAAAGATAAGATGATGATAAACGGTTACCAGGGCCTTGTTTAGATGGCTACAAATTTCAATATAAACTTCTATAGCACTCTCGTTTGTATTTAATAATTATTATTCAATCATAAACTAAGTAGGTTTAAAAGATTCGTCTTATAATTAGTTATTATTTTTAACTATATTTAATACTATATGTAAATGGCTAAAGATTGATTGATTAAGAAAATAAAAAAATTAGCAATTCTAACGGCAACTAAACGAGGCCTACGAGACAGCATAGCAAGCAACTGCCAACTGCAAGGCTGCCAGTAGCTGTGCAATGCTTCTTGACGCCTTGACGAGAGGGACTGCTGAGGCGGCAGGCGCGTGGCATGGCATTGGCAATGCCCGGTGGCCGAGAGACAGGCGCAGTCGCACTGACGGTGAGGTGATGACTCACTACTGTCTCGCAGTCAGCCAGTCTCATAGGCTTTGTTTAGTTCGGTCGTTAAATTTACTATGCATAATTTTTATTTTTTATCACATCAGAATACTGACACATATATAGAGTACTAAATATAGATAAAATTAAAAACTAATTATATAATTTTGTTATACTTTGTGAGACTAACATTTTAAACCTAATTAGTCAAAGCTTAAATAATTTTTATTAAATACAAACAAAATGTTACAGAAATTCCGCTACAGAAATTTCAACCCCAGTTTAAAAATCTAAACGAGATAGGAGGAAGCAGCAGCCACTTCATTCCTTGGCTGTCGTGCAATTCAAAGCAGATCTGCAGCAGCCAATGCTACTCTTGTCCTAGGGCTTGTTCAGTTCACCAAATTTGATGAACTAAACAAGATCTAGGCGTTGTTTAGATTATCTCTAAATTTTAAGTTTTTTATTTTTTTTTTATCACATTAATTTTTAAATTCATGTATGAAACATTAAATATAGATAAAAAATAACTAATTATACGGTTTAGTTTGAAATCATGAGATGAATCTTTTAAGGCTAGTTGGTCTACTATTAAACAATATTTATTAAATATAATAAAAAAGTTATTATTCATCAGGTTAAAATTTTTTATAATTTAAACAAGGCCCTAGTATACTGAGTACTCCTGAGAATAAGGTACTCCGTGCTTAAAAAACGGCAGCAGCAGCAACCACGAAGCTTGAAAGCTTGAGCTTCAGCAGCTGCCGTGGCCACCTGTCAGTCAAACAGAGGCCATTTGTTTTTCCCTTTTGGGAACTCCAGCCAAGCAGATGCTCGGCGCTTTCGCAAAAAAAGGGCAACCGGCCCCTATATGTTGCCACCACATCTTCATGTACTCCACTAGTTGATGGAGTCAACTTGTTAAGCACTCACTAATCAGGGGACAGCAACGAATGGGAAGCATCAACTTTTTATAGTAGTAGTACACTCCTAGTCAGCACTCAGTAGTGTAATTTCTCCCTGGATATATTGAGTTGAATTGCTGGCAGTGACCATATGTTTTTTTTTTTTGTTTTACTCGCACTAAGTATATCTCATGATAAATCTAATAATACTTACTCCATATATAACTAGTCTAACTCAATATACTCTACAGTAATTTGATGCTGTGCTAATTACATTCTTAATTTCCTTCGAGTCTTGAACGGATCCGGAGGGGAGTGCAATGCTTGGTTGCTGGCCAGTGATGGAGGGATATAGCAGTAGGTCCGTCCAAGCAGTCATGCAAGCAGGACTCGTGTCTCCTGGCTCCTGCTGCATGCTCATGTGATGCCAACCTGCCAAAGCCATATATGCATCCGCCCAAGAATAAAGCCTACCAACTTTTGTGAAAGCTCTCCACTCTTTCAGCTGTGCGTAGCGCAGCTACGAGTCTCCCACGAGAGTTACGTTTTCTATTATTCTTTTTTTTTGAGCAATCGTTTTCTATTATTCACATAGTACAATTTTTCATGGCCGAGACTTCACCCATTTTTCTATTCAGATAGCACAATAAGGCGTTCACGGGAAAAAAAAAAGAGATCGTACGCAATGATGCAATGCAACATCACTGTAGGTAGTATGTTACCATACTCGCTAGCTCGATCGTGTGCTATTATAGCCACTAGCTAGTTGCTTCATTTGCTCTCCACCATCGATCAGCTTCGATGTGGTTTGGTTTTTATTACTGTGCCTTCAAGGCTCAACATTGGTTCTCAAATACAGATTTCTCTCCAATACAGCTACCAACATGGTCATGGCTAGTTTAACCATGCTAGAGCAAGTATAACAAAAGATTATTAGTAGACTTTATAGTGAGATGGAGGAAAGAGAGAAGGGAGAAGTTGGTTGTAAGTCTATAATTACAACTAACTAATGCAGAAGAACCGGAAAACTTTATAAAAGATAATAAATTAGATTGTAAACAAACTATATACTATATGAGCTAGTGAGCTAAAAACTTCATACTACAATATATTATTAATATTTATGGCGCATAATAAACACAATTAGATTATTAATTATTGAGCATAATAAACTTATTTAGAGATACTAATGTTGCTAATTTTTTTCATATATTTAGTTAATTATATTTGAAATTTTGATCCATACAAAATGCTAGATGACTTTATTTTTTTAGACTGAGTGAGAGAGTATATATTAGTAGCTATTGGATCCACCGCAGTCTTTGTGCAATGCTGCATGGTTGCACATGCCCCTCAAGCTGCTTTTCTAGTTTTTCCTCTTTTCCATCCCAAAGACTAGCAAAATGGGACTAAAGAAATGAGGAAGGCAAAAGCTCGCTGGCAGATACGCTCCCTGCCAATCACAACTGAGCAGCACCACAACCTTTAGCAGATCATTCGTACTAAATTCTCATTTTTTTTACCCTCTCTCATCCGTACAGAGGCACGTACATTTGAAACTGCACAATATATATATAATCAGTACTAGTACACTGGACCAAAATTCATGATTCAACAGTGTATCCGTCTTTGAATTTGGCTTTTGTATATATGGCACTAGTATTCAAAAAGAGTGGACGCACTATAATGGTTGTCTGGTCTCATTGCGCTTGACTTCCACAAAGGGCAAAGACTATGAAGTGTGGAGTTGTGGCGCATTAGCAAATACTGATAACCTCCTTTTGAAACTGAAGAACAAGTCACAACTTGGCATAGAAATATGGTCACGTTGCTAGAGATTAGAGAGAGAGTATGCTGCAATATTGAGCGGGGGTGATAGGCCAGTCAAGAATTCAAGTTCCAATGCATGTACTCGACATATCCCTTTGTCTGCCTAGGTAGGGCAACTTTCCTCCCTTGTACTCGAGCCAAAATTAAGGACCGATGATTACGCCATTCTAAACACACCGGGTGGTTTACCAAGTTTGATGGGGTACAAAGGTGTTCATCTCCATCTGGCAATGTGTATCCATATTTTATTATTTTACCACAAATTATATTTTCCTCTTTTTATTGGCGAGAGGACGGAATTAAAGAAGATTCTACCACAAATTCAGGTGTGTTGGTGTTGCTGATAAAAGTACTTCCTCTATAAAAAAAACACAACTATGAGTTGTGAACCGACTTAATTTATCATATCAAAATATATTTCTTAATTAATCCAAATGGTATTTATTTGATATTATAGATGATATTTTTTACCAATAATTAGTAAAATTTAAGATACTAAATCATGACACTATGGTAGAATTGTATTTTTTTTGGACGTACGGATGAAGTAATAGTACTTGGGCGGTGTTCATGGCGGCTCAGCTAAAGGTGATCTGAAAAAAATCTGCATGAAGTGATCCTAGGGGAGACATTATCAAATTTGTATGAGGTGGTAATAGAGTAGTTTATCCAGTTTCCAGAATCTTGCTCGACCATGGGCAGACACGTACTCCATCTCGAGGAGGACGCGGAATAGGAGTTTGTATAGTAGATTACTAATTGGTTGTAGTATACATAAAAAAGGCGGCTCGTCAGGGAGCACCATGCATATCCGGATTTGAGAGATCCATATAGCTCATGACCATCATCATATCATCGCACACCCACACTAGATAGATGTATAATGTATAATTAACATCGCAGCAGACGATTGCTTGGTAAGACGAGCTGCATGCGCAAGCGTTTGATAGGATGCGCACCATTCTAAATTTTATTTCCTAATTGTTCCAATCCATATTTTGAATGTTTAGGCGGTAACTGACCAGAATTAATCCACGTATCTACATCCTGGATAATATGCAATATATCACCTCTGTTTCGAAGGTGCATTTTTTGATTGATTGATTATATATAACCAACAAATAACCGGCAATAACACGTCACTTTGGACTAAACCTAGCTAACATTGTTTAGTACATCTCCCATCTTCCACAAATAAAAAGAACAAAATGTAGGCAATTTTTTGTGCGACGATTGTCTTGGCCTTGTCCGTCTGCCGCCACATGCGACCCCACCTCCCATGATTTTTTTATTTTTAACATTTTTTAAAGTATTTTAAAAAATGACCGTGAAAATTTTTATTTTTAAAATTAACCGTTTTGGCGACGCCACCGTTCTTGGCGCCGTATTTCCACACTGTGGCGTCATGCATGGTGGCGCCACAGGTGGTTGACGTGGCAGCTGGGAGCCTCGGCCTGGCGCACCCTAGGGAGCCACCATGCATGGCGCCACCGCAGATCATGGCGCCATAAGGCCGAATCAGGCCCAGCCCGACCCGGCTAACCTTACCTCCCTCCACACTCGTTCAATTTCCCCAGGCCGACCCGAGCCGCCGCCTCCGCCGCCGTAGTCATCGCTGGCCATCCCCGCGCCGTCATTCCCCACCGCACTGACGACCGCCCGTCCCCCTCTACGCCGCCGGTCGCCCACCACCTCTGCACCGCCGGCCGCCGTCCCCCTCCGCGCCGCCCGCCCGCCCCCATCTGCGCCGTCGGCCGCTCGCCCCCTCCACCGGCCGCCTATGTGCTCCACCGTGGCACCGCCCCCTCCATAATCGCTTCGTCTTGGGTGGTCGGGCAAGGGAAGTAGGAGGGGGCGGGCACTGTGCAATGGAAGGGGAGGACCCTAGGAGCATTCCGCAGCCGGTGGCCATTGCCGCTGGCGGCCATCTCCTGAGCAGTCAAGGTAATTGTTTAAAGCAAAAAAATTTGTTAGTAATTTTTTTGTAAATTATAGTTAGTAACCTAGTTTAGAACTAGTTGATGAATTATTCTTACAGTTAGTTATTATTTTTTGAAATATAGTGTATCTAGTTAGTGTAGCTCATTAGTGATTGTAGGTAGTTAGTGATTGTAGTTAGAATACATATTAATATTAGTTGGGACATTAGGTACGACCATTTGATTTTTTTTTGCTGTAATGGCTTTGTAGATGGATTGTTGTGTCTGCATTTTTTACGGAGGAATTGTTAGGAAAGAAGATGGTATGTTTGAGGGCATGGATGAAGAAATGGAATGGTTTGATGAACCTCCTAGTTTTGATGACCTTTTGGTTCGTTAGGAAGCCAAGTTTGACGGTGAATTCACACTCAAGGGGAGGATTAATAGTGGGAAGACTAGGGCACACTATGTCGTGTTGCCCTTGTGCAACCATACTGACTGGTCGCGTTACAATAGACTGCTCCAAGGATCCAATATGTCAATGCCTGAGGTTGTGGTGGATAATGGATACAGGACGGAGGGTGATCAGGACTTGCCGTATAATGACGATGGTGGATGCAATGAAGAACAAGTTGGGGTACAAGGCGAAGGAACTCAAGGTGAAGGTCATTTGACACAGGAGCACTTCATTCAACTCCAGTTGGTCGTATTAGCAATGACGACTTTGATGTGAGGAAGGCACGGGAAGATGAGGAGGAGAGGGAGGACATGATGGCTGATGGGGTTAGCACTGATTCAGATGACTCAGATGATGAGAATGGTGTTACAGATGCAACGACAACATCGGTGGGTTCGATGCCAGCACCAGTTCTAGTTGAGGTACTTCATGCCATGCCGACGCAGGGTAGGCTAGTCCATGATTTGCACGAGGAAGATACCCCTTATGATTCATAGGGCAGGATTAGCGAGGCAAGGCCGTACGTTCCACCGCCACCTTACACACCGGCAGAGCTTATGCAAATGAGGGGGAGGAACCCACCGATGAGTGACGTTTCTAACTACAGAGATGTCAGCATGACACATTTGGCAGTTTGTGACACTGGGCTGCACATGTGTTCGCCCTCATTGTATAACCATACAGACGGTGATATCCTTAGGAAGGGTATGGTATTCAGTACAATGGCAGAGATGAAGCTATTCCTTCAGGACTACGCTGTGTACCACCATAGACCCTACTACGTCACTCATTCGGACCAAAAGGAGAGGTACCAAGTTGCATGTGTCATCTGGACTTGTGATTGGAGGTTTCATGCAAGGAAGAAAAAGAGTGATGGCAAGTGAAAAGTAACCAAAGTGGTCCAACCCCACACATGCATGACCAATGAGGCGAAGGATGTGCACCCGCAGCTCACTGCGCGCTACCTCGCCTGTCGTATATTGGGTATGGTTGATAAAGACAATAATGTTTCAGTGTCTTTGTTAAGGCAACATATATTTGATTTGACGAAGTATGAAGTAACATATGGAAAGGCTTGGCATGCTAAGCAAATTGCCCTTGCCATCCGTTGGGGTAGCTGGGAGGAAGCATACAACAGGGTTCCTCGAATATTATATGCAATGAGGCACTACAACCCTGGCATGAAATGGATTATAGACACAGGAGGGCTATATCTGCAGAGCGTTCAGTGACATGTCCTGTGGCGTGTGTTCTGGTTTTTCGCGCAGACCCAACATGCATTCCAGTATTGCGGCCAGTGATTCTTGTTGATGGCACTTTTCTTACAGGAAAGTACAGGGGCACTTTGATGATGGCTGCAGTTGTTGACCCAGAGAAGCAGATAGTGCCCATTGCTTATGCTTTGGTAGAGGGGGAGAACAATGAATCCTGGTCATGGTTCATGCGGTTGCTCCGTACGGAAGTGCTTGGTAACTCTCAGCAAATTTGTTTGATCTCGGACCGCCACCCAGGGATCATTAATGCTGCAGCTGAACAAATCAAAGGGTATTATCCTCTTGTACACGGATGGTGCTCGCGTCATTTTGTCGCTAATTTTTGGCGTAAGCAGAGGAAGGCAGAAGCCTCCTTTCCTCCTCTTCCTTGCGCTCCTTCTGTAGAGCCTCCTCTCTAAGCCTCCTCTCACGTCTCTCCTTCAGCTCCGCATCAAACTCCTTCAGGTGCTGCAGTACCCCTTTGTCGGTCTCACTAATCTCAGTGTCAATCCACTCCTCAAAATCACATAGCGGTGGAGGAGTCTGCAATAATGACAATAGTTACTGAAAATAATTCATGCAATATGCCCATAACTAGAAAAATTAAAGCACGATAAATCATGACTCACACATAATTTGCTGCGACGTATTTTTTCAACAGGCCGAAATACAAAATTGCTGCACATCCAATACCTCTGGTGATAGATCTCATAATCTTCAGATTTGTCTACTTTGTAAGGATCTCCATAATAGCACATGGGTACCGGAACGCCCTCAGGGAGCGACAAAAGTGCCCAAAGATCCGGTTGACGATAGCTACAATTTAAGCAATTTATTTGTTATCAGTGGACTAAAAAACAACTTCCATAACCACCAATTCTAGATTTTTCTATATGTTGCAAAAAAAGATTACAACTTGGGGTTACCTTGTGTAACTAGCTTTAACCTTACCACGCCTTG
Organism: Bothriochloa decipiens; assembly: GCA_023333625.1. Classification (NCBI taxonomy): domain Eukaryota; kingdom Viridiplantae; phylum Streptophyta; class Magnoliopsida; order Poales; family Poaceae; genus Bothriochloa; species Bothriochloa decipiens. Next base: position 69,178,755 of record CM041630.1, read on the forward strand.
GTATTCTACCAAATCATACAACAACAAAACTTAACAACCACACAAACTAGACAATATCATCTCTAGGGTTACAAAATAAACGAAATATACACCAAATTCAAGCATAGAAATTGATAAGGAGAATGAGACTACCTTGCTTGCGAAGATGAATGGATTAAATTTGAGTTTTCAAAGTCAAAATCGCTGAATCAAGAGTTTGGATGCGGGGCGGAGAGAAGAACCCGAGAGTAAGGGAAGAATGAAAGATGAGAGAAGAAAGAAAGGTGGGCCAGACTGCCTATACGCCCCTGTGGCCCCATGATCTGTGGCGCCACACTGTGGCACCATGTATGGCGTCACAGTGTGAAAATGCGGCACCACGGACGGTGGCGCCGTCAAAACGGTTAATTTTTTAAAAAAATCATTTGACCGTCATTTTTTAAAATACTTTGAAAAAACGGTTAAAAATAAAAAAAAAATTCCCTCCCACGCTGTCCAACGGGTGAGGAGAAAAGGAAAGGAGCGAGAGAGAAAAGGAAAGAAATCGACATCCCGTCATTTCATCCACGCGACGCCGCAGGCCCTGTGATTCCGCGCCGGGGAATCAAACAACGACGAGGAGTTATCTCCCACATCATCCCTGCACAACGAGGACAACCACAGGCCGCTACCTCCTCGACGTCAACGCCGCTGCCGGCCATCCTAGGGCGCCAGAGGACGCGAGATCCGCGCGCTGATCGCATTCCGCCCGAGGCAGAGTCGCATCCGCCATCTCCTGCTCGGCCTCGCCATCTACTGCTCGGCCTCGCCATTACCATCGCTGCCTTGCTTGCACTCCATTGCATCCCCAACCGCAAAGCACTCCAACGCCGGCCCCCTACTCGATCGGCACCTCCGTTTGCATCGGCAAGGTACAAGGCAAATACATACGTAAAGTCCAATCCATTAGGGATTCGATCAATGAGGAAGCTTCGGGATTTTGTGTTGACTGATTGATCCGATTCGTTTGGTTTTTGTTGGATTGCATCATCCTATCGATTTTCTCCCACCTGAATGTTGCACAGCCCTTGGAGGCCGGGAAGCTGCAACGGAACATACGCGCTGGTCGTAACGGATCATACGCGCTGGATATATATGGACGTCAACGCTCCGGGCACTTTTGTCGAGAGCGACGCAAAGCTAATGGACAACCTGCAGATGGTTAAGCTGCCCTCTTTCAAGACAAAGGTATGTCCACACAGCAATTCAGACTAGGCCTACAAGGGTGATGCGGCAGACCCAATAACTAGCTAGATGGTTATACATATTAATGAGATCTAATTGTTGGCAATATTTTGTGGATTTTATTTGAGATAAATAAGAGTGATTCTTATCTCAATACTACCATTGTGTTTGTCAATGTACTGAAACTGAAGTTGATGCGGCATTTTTAGTCTTAGGCGCCCATTTAGATTAGAAGACTTTAATGGGTATCTTACAAAAATTGTTAAGTACAAGAGAGTAACCTTTGAATTTTTATGCTATGGTTTATGACAAGAAAATGTCCCTATCCTTAGTCCATTTTAATTTTATTTAACTATTTCTTACTGCAATAACAAAAAAGCCTTAACTATACATGGGATAGATGAAGTTAACTTCCATTCAGTTTTGGCTTCACTCTGATAAATTGTCTGGTTAAGTTAGTTCGAAGATATTTTTTTTTTTTGTGTGTGTCCTGTGGCAGATGTGGACCATTTCCATAGCTTGCTCGCCAGGACAGGCATGGATCGATGAAAAAACAGTATTTCTCTGTAGGTAGTGCTTAAAGGCTGGGGCTGGTGCTGCGTGACCTTGAGCAGGGTATGTAAGCATCAAGAATGAGGCCTGAAAGTGCTAAACCAAGTAACTTTCTACTACCCCTCAAAACTAATGAATGCAATTAAAGTAGAGATGAGGATAAATGGAATTTGGTGCCTGTGATACTTACAATTGAAATGACCTTCAGATCTAGAGGAGGCATGTAACAGTTTGACAAATATAGCAAGAATTGGATGGCTTTGATCATTTGGTTGGTACCCGCCATTGGCTTGTGGACGGACTTGATGAAAGATAATTCACATGACCTCCTCTAGATCTAGATAGATTGTTTACCTTCACTCAGTAATTCAGTTGATAGTCTTGTTTCTGTATTTCGCATGTTCCCAAAGAGTACTAGAAATCCTTGACTGTAGGAGATAAAAAATGTTTGCATTCAGTTAGCACAACCTCAGCTCATCTCTATTACCTGTCTGGCAACATCCATGGACAAGTGATTCCATTCCATTCTACTGCATATGAAATAGGTCCACGGACAATGTTCAGTTCGCTTACTTTTCTGCTGCTCGAGCACACTCAAATTATACAGACACCCGTTTCAATATTCAGTTGTCTTACTTTTGTGCTGTTCGACCTGTCTCCTGTAAATCATTCATCAGAACATCCCATGCATGTTAGCCTTGCTAGGTAAAGACTCATCCCTTCGTGCACCAGGGCCGCCGCCATCACTCCGATCCAGGTTTGCTCACAAGACTGAAAATTGTACTGTGCCCGTGCAAGCCTGTTTGTGCTTACCATCTTCCACCTATGTGTTGCAGTAGGAGATAAAGACTTAATTGCCTTCAGTTAGGAGCAATCGACAGTGAGTGCCTTGAGTCCCAGAACCTCAGCTCATCACTATTATCTGTCCGGCAACGGCTAGGGACAAGTCAGCCTTGTCCATCCTATGTTTCACTGAAACATATATACAGAGGTAGGCATCCAAAATTTGAGCCATCAGATCTTTTCCCATTTTGCATTTGCAAAAGTAGCTTCCCTGTAATATTCTAACACATCCCTTTTCTGCATGGATACAATTCTTCATACTTGGAATCTTGTGTACGCAGTATGCACTCATCTATATATGAAGATGTACAAATGGATTGTTTGTGGTTCAGCTAGATCCCCTCAGCTATAGATTCTTTGACGTCCTCGTGATTATATATTGTTCTTGCGGTGCAGCATCTTCTTATACGAAGCAGTATCTTCTTACTCAAAGATTCTCTGACATAAAGTAGTAGCAGATATCTGGAAGGAACTTGATGCACTAAGTTATTAGTTAACTAAAACCAGGTAGCCGTTATTAGTTTATGGGATGTTTCCGATGAAAATAAATGGTGGAGTACCTAAATTATACTTGTGTAATTGGAGCTTCTTTTTTATTGAAATTGGTTTAAGTTCGAGGAAATATGGTCTACCATTAAGAATATGCAACTAACATTGCACAGGATTTCCTTCATCTAAAAGACTCCAAATTAAGCAGAGCTCAAATGAGGAGTCAAACGTTTACACATAGGCGACCTGCATAGATCAACTGAACAAGGATGTTAGTTTTTGGACCATTCCTGTGAATGTTGCATGTGTCATACAAAAGCTAGAATTTTGCATGTGTCAGGTGTGCGCCCATATCGGACAACCTTGGATTTTACTTGCCCTACTGAGCTCTTGTTCACGTGATTGATTGTTTAAAATCTTGTTGTAGCACATTAAGAAAAAGTTTGAGGGAACATATATTGTGGTAGGGATTTTTTGAGAATTCATGGTTTGTGCTTGCCAGATGAAACGATATCACCATGAATGTGCTATGACTTCTAATGGAAACAGTTCTTCAGCAATCCACGTAGAGTTAATCCAAGAAGCTCCTAAGGCTTTTTTACCACGCTTGAACTATGATGTTCATATTATATTTTTGTGGTATTATATCGAAAAAAATGAAGAATGGTGGCCATGGTATACCAGCCATGTATGAATGCATACCTTGATGATTGAAACCGTCAATGAGAATTTTAGCTTTGTACAAGATTTAATTTGTAATAATGACATCCTCCACATTATCATGTTTTGTAACATAAATCACGTTCGTGCTCAAATTGAGGGCATCATTTGTTCCTGTTGCAATGGAAGGACTATATAGTTGAATTGGTAAGCCTATGATGCCATGCTTTCCATGACGGTTAATTTCATGAACTTTGCCTTTTCGATTAAATGTCGCTTTAATATTTGTATTTAATTTCAAAGAGTATTACTATTTTATCTTGCGATCCGTGTGATTTTTGTACAAAAGTTAGTTATCCCATAGCAACGCATGGGCATGCTACCTAGTAATGCTTAATTCAGTGGCGGACCTAAAGCAAACCATCTGAAGACATTACCCTAGATCGAGTGAGTACATGTATAGCACAAGTCTACACAACAAGCTAGGTTTTCAAAAAATTAACCTAGCATGTTGCGTAGACTTGTGCTATATATGTACTCACTCGATCTAAGGAATATTAACATTTATGATATCAGATAGATCATTATATTAATTATAAAATATATTATCATAATATGAACATTATTCACTATAAGCTTAGTCACCGTCAAATGCAACCCATAGTTGCATTTCCTCTTGGACGGATGGAGTACATGCATAGTGAATACTTTGATTACATGCACTGTTTGAGGGGGCGTATTTGCGTCTACTAATAATAATGTAGCGTCGTTTCTGGCTTTGAAATTGAATCTAAACAACACATTCGTTTTCGGACTACGAGCAACACACATCAGGTTCTGGGCCGAAGGAGAGCAGCAGCCCGCGAATGCATTGGGCCGGTCCGGTCCGGTCCGGTCCGGGCCTCCATTATAACGTCTCATCTCCAATCGCGCTGTCACTATCAGTTTCTTCTTCTTCTGTCCAAAAAAAAATAACGAAAAGGAAGAAGAGGAGAAGCCCTCGCAAAACCCTCCGTCCCTCCCCTCGATGGCCGGTGTCCCGCCGCCGCCGCGGCAGCTCGAGGTGCGGCGCTTCGCGGCCGCCCGCGCCGGTGAGCTCCGCGCGCTCTACGCAGCCGTCTCGTCCCGACTCGACCACGCCGGTGGCCGGCAGCAGCCCCGTTCTGCGCGCCGCCGCACAACAGGACACCTCCCCAACAAGCGCCGCCGCCGGGGAGCCGGAGAAGTGGGCACCGGGGACGACGGGGACCTCCCGGAGCGGAAACAGTCCAGGAGGGTGAGGCGGCGGCGGGAGCTCGCCGGCAACCCCGCGGAGGGGTTCTCGGTCGCTGGCGACGGCGCCAGGCGGCTGCGCACGCACCTGTGGTATGCGAAAAGGTTCTCCATGGAGAGGCAGTGGGGATTCATCTTGCCCGTAGGCGCCCAGGGGAGGTGAGCTATGGCGCTGTGTTGTTTCCGCTTCATTCAGTTGGCAGCAAGCAGTATTCTTTGCTCCTTAGTAACTAGGAGAATACCGCGCGTTGCTGCGGGAATGCGGATTAGTAGGTTGCGTGATATAATGACATGAACAAACAAAATACTACTTATGTGTCTGGCTAACGTGGACGTTACTATTGTATGGCTAGTGGATTTGTGTGTGATAGTGTATCGTTTAGTTGGACTGCTTGCATGTTGAGCCAACAAATGTAGTGACTTAATGAATTTTGGATACTACAATTGAATGGACTAGTGGATTTTTAATTGTTTGTGATAGTGGGTTACTTAGGTGGACATCTTGCATGTTGAGAGAAATAGCTAAGTGGGGTTTATTCTTATAGGAGTTATAGCGGATTTTTAATTATGTGTGATAGTGGGTTACTTAGGTGGACATCTTACATGTTGAGAGAAATAGCTAAGTGGAGTTTATTCTTATAGGAGTTATAGATTATAGATTGGAAGTAGTGCCGCCCGTGCAGGAAAAAAATTGCAATCCTGCTGCACCAGGAAAGAGCAATTCTTTCTGAAATTGTATTTTTCTATAATTGTCCTGCCTATCTTTACTATTGACAACAACAAAGAGGCTTTGTGTCCATTTGTTGTTTCATAGAGTAGTAATGTTGGGTTCAATCTTTACTTAATACTCCTAATAAATATACAAATGTGCAGTCCTGGTAGAGGAAGCTAGACAATCTGAAACACATATATATTGTGAGATGGTCAATCTGGTACCTTTCATCGTCTGCTGCATCTGTTAATAGGAGAGGAGGAAATTCTTTACTCCATTCCCAGATTTGTATGCTGTGTATATTAGATGCTTGTGTTATAATTCATGTCTGGTACATTTCACCGTCTACTGCATCTGTTAATAGGAGAGGAATTTCTTTACTCCATTCTCCAGATTTGTATGCTGTGAAATATGTAGATTCCCGTGGTGTAATTGAAACTTTGTTGCCCTGAAATGGTTACACATTCCTAGGGGGAAGGGCTCAAGGAGTGTTCTCAAGCGTCTGAAAAATGGCACGACTATCCATGATGCTGGCTACTTCATTCCAATTGAGCTAGATGGTCCAGAGGTACAAGATCCTGTTCTCTTTCCCTTGCTTGCTTGTAATTTTCCCCATCCTCTGCTAGCTGCTATGATTGGCTTTTCATTTTCAATGGTTCAACAATCTTACTGGGTGTGCTGCTCACTCCAGGACGCACTGTTATCCATTCTCCGAATGGTTCTGTGCCCGTCTCCTGCAGAAAAAACACCTGATTTGAAGCATCTACAAGATCAAGTTATGCGAGGTGTTTGCTATGAGAATGCTATGGTATTTACATGTTCACCACAGACAATATGGGGTACAAATGTTTGAAGTGACAACTGTGACTTAATTGTTCTTTCCAGCTTTGGGATGTCAGGAGTGTGCATTCTCAAATTGTTGGACCAGTAACATATATGTGGCGTCCATTCTCAAGTACAGAGGACAAATCTGAGATTGAAGGAGATCCGTGCACTTCTAACTGCATTCACAATGAAAGTGGCAATTCCTCACGACGCCAGTTGTGGATATGGATTCATCCTGCTGCACTCGATGAAGGGATTTGTGCAATAAGATTTGCATGTGAGAGACAGGTGCTTCCTCGATTTATTATGTATGTAAGCCTTTAACTTGCAGTTTTCAGGTTTGTTTGGAGGGTAAAGGAGGAACTTATTTCAGTGTGCTAACATTTTTTTTTTGAAGGCATTCAGTGTGCTAAAATTTTAAAACAGTTTTCTAAGTAGTTCGCTCCTCGAATTGGTAGTTTCACTAATTTATAGAGAACTTCTTATACTTCTAGTGTGAGTGTGTGGATATTCAAGGGAGATGTAAGTTATGTATAATACTTTTTTGTCACTCCTTTTCTAACAAATATGTGACTCCCAAGTAAAACTGTATTTGTAATTCCTACTCAGATTAAAGTGCAAACTGCTCATAGAAAATACAGGATGCACCATGATTTGGGTTGAGTAGGAAGAACAAAAAAAAAAAGAAAACCTCAT
>CM041630.1:69186106-69204507 GCA_023333625.1 Bothriochloa decipiens
CCCCCCCCCCCCCCCCCCCCCCCGGTTTTTTTTTTGTTTGTAGCTTTTCTAAACAAACATGTGAGTTGAGTGCTGTATTTTGAGCTGTAGTCCAGGAATTACTAATCATTTTGTTCTTTTCGTAATCACAAATATCCACCTGCTCAGTACGTAAGCACTTTAGAAATTGCTGCTTGTATGAGGAATGTCAAATAAGATGCTATTTAGCAAACATAATTTATCTTGTGCAAGCATAACAGTTACAAGTAGCAAGTTTACTTGTTACTATTCCTGCTTCCATCTCACCATATAATGTCCTGCTCTGCACTACAGATTCAAGATTCTGGTGGTGTGGTCAAGTGTTGCTCATTAGAGGGAAAAATTGCAAGATTGGAAGTCAATGGATGCAAGGCTATGCAATCTCTTAAGAAGATTTTGTATCCAACCAAGTATGTGTATTCTTTTTGGAAACGATGTTGCTGTTACCAGTGAGAAAACAAAGGTGCCAAGGCATGCTAATTTATGTCTTTTTAATTAACAATGCAGTTCAAATAAGATCAACATGATATCAACAAGTGATATCTCAGTATCAACTGATACTCCCCTGGATTCCTCTACTGTCCCTCACCTTTTGAAAGCATCTGTCATTGATAATGCTGAGATTCTTCAACCTGGTGCTATACTATCCATGGTAGTTCATGACCCCAGGGAAGTTTCAGTCAAGGGAATAGATTCTTCTAAATTAGTCTCCCTTGACAAGCAGAGCAAAGTTTTGGAGGAAGATGTAGCCCCAAGTGCTAATGAGGCGTTGTCAGAGGTTGCAAATATATTGCCATTGATGTGGATGCACCCTGGGAAGCATGATATATTCCTTTCTGACTGTAGAGAACTGTGGGACTCCAAGCAAAGCATAAATCCTCCTGTCTCAGATGAGGTTCTTTGTAAGGAGAAGCACCATGAACGTATAAAGTTTTTCTGCTTGGATTCAGGAAATGATCAAGGGCAGACAACCCAAGAGAAGGATAACTTCATTCGTTCCTGCCCACTTATTCTTTTGAAACATGCCAGGGAGGGAATGCCTGCTCTAGGGTAAGACCTGTCTTTTGTCCTTGAAGATGACATTAGATGTCCTACGTGCAAGAACATATGAAGAAATTGTTGATTCTATGCTAGCCTTCATTATTGCCCCATTAATATTAAAGAAAAAGGGGCATTTGCATGGTTGTCCCATGTTGCTTCCTAATTATGAGTTCTCCCCTCCAATAATGTCACCTGAGTCTCTATCTCATGTTCATTTCATATTTAAGTTATTTTGGTTTTGCTTCTTAGAAAGAAATATACTATAGATCAGTTATCATGAGTTTTGATTTTTGAACTCTACTTTATATCTTGAATTCCTGTATAATGTGCTATTACGGTTTTCCTAGTGAGGTGGTGCAGTAATCTTTCAAATGATGGAGTTGTGATTTATATAATACATATATTGTCATCATGTAATCCTGCTAATGAGACTGTCTTATTGTCTACACTGAATGAATATACAGGTGGTCTATCATTCTACCTTTGAGTTGGGTGAAACCTTTCTGGCTCTTTCTAGTATCTCATGGTGCCCGTGCAATTGGCTTAAGAGAGAGACGATGGATTTCAACAAAGGTATTTGCATGTGTAGTGCAATGAGAAGCTAATTATCAGACACTAGCTTCCTTCCAATCATCGCTGTTTTTTTTTCTGAAATGGTCAGCTATTGTTGAATCCTTAAATTTATCTAATTGTTATTGCAATTGTTCAACTTAGCAATGAAGCTATCCATATATGAAATACAATAGAATGAACTGGTGGTGAGATCCTACCTTTTGTTGACAGAGGCAGTAAATGTCAAATTTGTTCATCAAGGAGCGAACAGTAGGTTTAGCAGCAGTGTAGCACCATTGTTTTTATTATCTTAAACACTACTAATGCACTTATATATATCCGTTATGCAGTTCAGAAAGCCATGCTTTCCTTATGATTATCCAGATAGCAAAGCGTATGCATCATATGCATCCAAAGAAGCTGCTCGTTTTGATAAAGTAGCTGAGTGCTGCCCTGTTGCCAAGAGACCACCAAGAGTTCCTGTGCCTCCTTTATGGCACTGTATCATGACTTGTTTTCTTAAAGATGATGGCATATTGGGCTTTCCTGAAGTTGACGACTTAGTGCGGGCTAATACGGTATTACCCAAAAACTTATCTGTTCATCCCAAATCTGGAGATGCAGAACCATTGCAAGCAAATGTTGCACCCTTGCAACTTAATGTGCCAAGAACCATCCAAATGCTGAGACAATACGTGGAAGACTTTGATACGAATTATCTGAGTTCATCGTCTGAAATGAAAGTGGATTCTGATCAACCTAACTTAGCTTCTATTGACACTGTCAAAATGACACGATTCGGGAGTGAATTATGCCTTACAAGGGTTCTGATCCGAGCTTTCAAGGAAGGTTCTTTCGAAGAGGGTGCTGTTGTTTGTGCCCCATTTCCTTCAGATCTCTCAGCTTGGAAAATCAGGTCAATATTCCACCTGTCCTTTTAATACATATTGTCTGAGGAATGCTATTCTTTTTTCTTGGTTGATATCAAGAGAGCATACCAGTTCTTCTCTTGAATATGATATGCACATATATTACAGAAACAGTATATAATTTATTCCTGTTTTGACGTGTTAGCAATCTTGAGGATGCTTCGGCATTTTGACACAACATGCGGTTGCTTTGAGCATCTGTTGAACACGTCTTGTTTTGTAATCTGTTTCCTGCAACATGTTATTTCATATATTACAGAAATAATGCGTACTTTATTCCTGTTTTGACATGTTCTTAGCAATCTTGAGGGCACATTGGTAACTTCTGCTTGCTTCAAACATTTGTTTAAATACACCTTGTTCTGTAATCTATCTGTTTCCTACAGTACACTTTCCAAGGTGGTATTAGGAAACAAAAAAATATTTGGAGAAACTAATAATCAAATTTCATGCATGGAATAGATCAAAGGAAGAAGAGGAAGAATGCGTAGAAAAATGGGAACTCCAGCTCCCTCAGCCCCATGTTAGCTCCTTTTTCTCCTGGTTTGATGATCCTAGCACCAGCAGCCTTCAGTTGCCAACAGATGCCACCGCACGGGAGGCGTTTAGATGGCCTATAGGCTTTGTCACCAGTGGTTTCATCCACGGAAGGTACTACTAGCTATTCCGTCTCCCTTCCCATCTGTACGCATCGAGCGGTACCATACTGTCATCTAGTAGTAACTTGGGAGTACACTTTGTTTCATTTATCGCAGTAACGGGCAAGACGCAGTCGCGGTGGCATTCTGCGAGGCAAAGCTTCTGGCAGTATTGAGGCGACAGCAATGGGCGCATGAAAACTTGCAGAGCCGGGAGATCTGTGTCCTTGTCAGGAACGCAAGATCCGCTGCGTACCGGCGAGCGCTGGCCACGATCGTCCTGGAGCATCAGGAATCAGACCTAGAGTTTCTGTAGCTGGGAACTTGTTGATGTTGTGTTGAGTTTCATCCACCCGTCACTGTGTCTGTAAAACCGTGTCATTGCAATTTTGATGATTTTATTTATGATCTTTCCTTTTTGTGGCCTGTGGGTACAAGGACGCACTACTGAGCTAAGGAAACAAAAATTAAGGTCCTGTTTCAAAGCATGTAGACTTTAGAGCTACCTGGTCTGGGACATATATAATGTCGACTACAGATCTACCCGCTGTGTGCACGGTTCTGCTAGCCATAGCATTAGCATCAGTTGAGTTGAAGAGTAGTATTTGAGTCGAGTCCAGGTGCATGAATGTACACGACACCATCACATCTTGCTTGTAGTAATAATAATAATAATAAACGTAGAAGAAATGGAGAAAAGACAGCATGACGAGGACGACACCATCATGCCTGCTACTTACTATAGCTAGGTGCCATTTAACAACTGACTCAGGTCCAAACAGTGCTATAGTTTGGCACAATTACCTTATCATGCATCATAAGGGCAGGAGCAATATACGTTAAGTTGTAGTTATTTCACTTGCACACAATGTTCGGCTCACTGCGCTGTGGGTGCCATGTGGGCATGTGCCTATTTTGTTTCGCTAGGACGCTTCGTTCATTATTTATTATATTATTGATTTGTTACGCGTACTGTAGTATGTGGTTACTGCAGAGTGCACACTGCACACCGAGGCCTTGTGTCCTGGGCCCCACCCCACGTGCCATGTCAGGTCAGGTCATCATATGAGTCACGTCACGTGCTATCCGATCCTCCGCACATGGTGCCTTTTTCTTCCCTTGTTTTTGCTTTTTTTTTTCCAAAACAAAGAAGAAGAAGAAGAAGGGGTTTTGCGTCTTTGTTCCCTGTTGTTGCAAACAGGGAAGAAAAGAAAGCAAAACAATGCAGTCCTCTCTTTTGCTTGATCGATTAAAGAGCAAAAACCTTCAATAATATATACGTCCCGTGCTGTACTACCCCACCGGGCCTATTCGTTTTTTTTTATTTAAACAAAATACATTTCCACAGAAATTATCATTCTACTATTAATGCAGCCATTTTGCTTGCTTGTTTGCACTCAAACATCACACGTTCACACTTGTGAAGCACCATTCCCATTTTAATTTAAGCAAATCAAGAGACGAACAAAATATTGTCCCCCGAAAAAAATTCAAACGCAAAACAAAATCCATCGATCAACTACTGACAGCTACTCCGTAGTAGAGAGAAATGTACAGGCCATTCCATTTCCATTTCCATCCAAATCCAAATTCAATCAAAGAGCTGAGCTGAGCTACGGCGGAGCAATCGATGGAGCCGCCGTCGGCGGGGAAGACGACGACGAGGCGAGGTCGTGCGTGAGCTGGCCCATGGCGCGCACCTGCATCTCCAGCGCCGCGATGTAGTCGGACACCTCGGCCAGGAGCGCGGGCAGCGACAAGCTCCGGCACCCGGGCACCAGCCGTCCCAGCACCTTGGCCCTGCGAGACAGCCCCTTCGGTGGAAGCTCCTCGCCGTCCTGCTGCTGCTGCCGCCGACGGGGCTTCGACGGCGGCGGTAGACGCGCGCGGAGGCAGTGGAGCGCTCGGCACCGCCGGCTGCGTGCCAGGATGGCGCGGCTCCAGCGCGAGCGGCCCCGCGCCGCCACGGCCAGCGCGCGGTAGGCCGCGTCGCGCACCGCCGGGGCGGAGGCAGAGCAGGTGGTGGATGTGCCGGTGCCGATGCCGCCGCCGCCGCCGCCGCACACGAGGCGCAGCGCCTGGAGGAGCTTGGAGGAGTAGTCCTGCTGCGCGCGCGGCGTCCGCCACTTGGACGACGGGCCCTGCTGGTCGCCGTCGGATGCGGATGCGCCCGACGAGCCCCTCTTGCGCTTGCCGCGGGCGACCTCGTCGTCAGTGGGCATGGTGGCCGGCGGTGTGTGCGCGCTTTGGTTGGCAGGTGCACGTGGGACTGTGGGAGGTGTGGAAGGAACGCCACGGAGGGAAAATATATATAAAGGAGACAGAGGTCAATCATCAATATTAATTATAATATGGTAAGGTAATATAGTTTATTACGAATTTGTGGATATATATTTAGTATGGAATTCACATTATTATTATTATTATTTCTGAAATTTAATTTGATTTGTACTGGGCAGAGAGTATAAGAAAACAACTTTTTTGAGTTGAGATTTTATTGGAAAATACATGTTGGTCGAAGCATCTCAAAGTTGACAAAAAATATAGTGAAAATTAATAAAATTTATGAAATAAAAATTATAAGGAATCTATTAGTACTTAGTTGACACCATAAATATTATTATTATTTTTTAAATTTAGTTAAACTTGAGATAACTTTAAGCCTTTAACTCTTTAATATTTTTGTTATGATTTATAATTTAGTACGGAGGGAGTTAATTAGGGAGCACGTGTTTGTCTGTTTCATTTACCTAACCAACCTATGCAACTTGCATTGCAATTGCATGCATGGACACTAGGCACGTGTGGCTTATAGTATCTGTCTGTCTCGACCCTAAGTCTTCCTACCCACAACATTCTGTTATGGTAGCATTACAGATCTGCCCTACTGATTCCTGCCAAAAACAAAAACGGTGGGTCCTGTTTTTCTGTAACTTTTTATTCATATATATAGCCTTCTAGGCCCTTCTATTTACTGCAAACATTTTGTTTTCTTCTTACTCCCTCCGTCTCCCAAAAAAAACGAACATTTTGACTTTTACGCTTCATGTTTGACCATTCGTCTTATTTAATTTTTTTATATAAATAATAAAATAAATAAATTATTATGAAAGTATCTTTAATAGTAAAATAAGCCATAACAAGATAAATAATATTTACTTAAATTTTTTAAATAAGACGAATAGTCAAATAAGACGTACAAAAGTTAAAATGTGCGTTTTTGTTTTTTTAGAACGAGGGAGGAGTAGTCTGGAACACTGCGAACGAGAATCTCCTAGATTTTTGCAAATAAATACAATGTCTGTGGACAGAATAACAAACAACATGTAACAGAACCGACCAATTTATTAGAGCACAAGCACATAATCCGCCGTTAATTCAGCAAATCATATGATTGAGACCTAATAAACCCGGTAGTCCGTGAAATCTCGAAGGATTTCAAACTTTTTCGGCACGACCAAGATCGTAATAGTTTAGCGTACTCATTCACAAGCACCAAGTTTAAAACATCATCGGAGTACGAAATAGAGTTATTACAAACCAAGTTTAAATTCAAATAAAAGCGGAAGCGATTTAAGTTCAAATACCACACACACACATTTGAAATATAGTGCCAGGTCCTTGGTTCACATCCAGCAAAAGCATCAAGTAGAGAAGAGTGACCATGCCCAAGGTCTAGTCATCGCCCAAGGCGGGATAGAAACAGTTCTGACAATAACCATAAAGCATCTCACCATCTGCAAAAACATGGGAAAGAAAACCCTGAGTACGAGGATGTACTCAGCTAGACTTACCCGTCATAAACTAAAATAAAAGACTCCAAGGAGTATGCAAGGCTGTATAAGTAGGATAGCTGACTCATTTAAATTGCGGAAAAGCTTGCATTAAGAAACAATTAATAAGAACCTTCTAGCAATGTATTTTAATCTGATTAACCTCATCATGCTACATTAGCACCTGTACTAAACAAGCATGGTAATAATTATTCAACAGCAAGTAACCATTTCCGGTTGAGTATCTTTCAGTCTCAACAGCTCAACCATCTCACCTCTTGTTCAAGTTATTACTACGATGCCGCTGCTCAAGTCAAGTGTTCACTATCCAGGAACGATGGCGATTATAATCGATTACTAACCAGCTGGCGGGTACTCCTCACACAAACCACACTCACCAGCCACGGTGAGCTACAGGTCACCGACATCCAATTCAGGAAAAACGCGAGATCAACAGGTACCATCACATCCGGGCACCGTCCGGCTGCCAGCAGGGCGCACCATGCTATATTCAGGCCTTACAACCGTGTAACCCATGGTCCCCCATCTTCACCAATGCGATGCGTACAGCAGGTCGACTCCCGGCCCAAATTAAAATTAGGCTTCGCGGTCGGAACGACTTATCCTTCCAGCTAAATGTGAGGCATAAATTCAATATGACTTGAGGACGTACAACGGACGGGGTCCTAGTTCGACACAGACGGGATAAACCACATTGAACCTCCAGTTCATTCTCAACTCCAATCCCGCCCGGTCTCAATTTATTATCTCCACATGGTTATCCAAGATAACAATGTATTCAACCATCCGAGTTACCACCTATAACTCGCGGATGACAGAAAATCACCCGACTTCTACCGATCTAGTTAAGAAGGGCTAAGCATATAATCGTACCTGAACCTAACAGGGTTGAAGTATAAACAGTGGCAAGGAATATAAGTAATGCAACAACGGTATAAAACAACGCCTATAACTTAATGCAACAAGCAAGTAAAGGACTCAAGTTAGATATTTTGCAAACCACAGGGAGAATGCTCCGGGGCTTGCCTTTCAGAAAAGCACTTGGCTGATGGTCAGGACACTCCGGAAGATCAGCTTCGGGATCCTCTTCGGCTGCTGCTTCCCGCACCAAAGCTTCCTGTTGGTCTTCCTCTCCTTGTGCTCCGGGAACTACCGTCGCGAGCTCTGACGATCCTGTATGATGCATAGTGCGTATGAATACCGTGCATACATATAAATACAATGCTGATGGTGATGGTGAATGAATGCTCAGCTAAGACGAATGATATGATATATTGAAAACATGTATGATAAGCACATGTCATCTGCATTCTCTTCTACCGATAAATCTCCAATAGGCCTCGCATTAAAACTTTACTCGCACACTATAAAGAATTATAAACAACCATTGTTTCGCACACTACACTCTACTGAACCACAACCAACAGAAGATCATACATCTCATGAATAGCATAAAAAGCATTTTTACACACATGAAATGATAACTCTAAAGCATTATTTATAAACGAAAGAAATCAGGGTATAACTACAACATGGCTTTAGACTACTCAAAAAATTCTGTAAAAATTACAGAAGCTTAATCATACCAAATAAAGACTACCATAAAATTTTCAAGTCAAAACAGTAAGTACTTTATCCTGCACAAAAATAACAAGGCAGCACAATTCCAGGGGCATAAAATACTTTGTACATAAAAGTATATCAAACAACAGATCTCAGAACATAATTAGCTCTAGATTGACATAAAAACACTCTCCAAAAAGTTTCATGCACAAACTCCTTATACATTATTTATTATGAATTATTTATCCTCACATGAAAATAGGCACCATAACTAGACATAGAAAAATTTACATATGACATAGCTTAACAACATTTTTCACAGATAGAGCATGACATAAGAAAACCAACAAACTTGGTCTCATATTTTTCTGAGCAACAGAGAATTAGTTATGCATTTCCTAAGATAAATACAATTAATAGGGATAAATAAAGCTATACAGAAAAGTTTCACAAATTCCACATTTCATATTTTTCATGCATAGATCATCTCATAAGAAAAATACTGCAAGTTGAACCAACTCATTTGGATGAAAAATGAGCAAGTTATGAATTTTCAAAGTTTAAACTGAAATCTGAAATCTATTCTGAAAAAGAAAAAGGAAAAACCACTTTACACCGGGGACCCTAGCATTACCAGAAACTAACCAAGCCCTATTAAGAAAACTGCTGTGTCTGGCAACTTAGCACAAAGGACCCTAGGGTTTCTTAAATTCCAGGACGAAAGTCCTCCGGGGGAAAGGCAGGGAGGGTCGTCGGCGTGGCTTCGCCGGCCGACACGGCGGCTTCCCGGCGTCACCGACCGGAGGGAAAGGACAAGCAGGTCAACGCGCTTCGATTGAGCAGCTAAAAACGGACAGGGGCACGGCCGAGGTGGCTCGGCCACGTGCGCGGCGGACCGGCGACCAACCGCACGGCGGCGCGGCCAAATTCCTGGCGAAGGAACCCTAATCGGCTCGGTTAGCTAGGGCTCTAGCGGCTACGGGGCATAGCGCACCCTATTTGCATGAAACGGCAAGAAAATGACAGGCGGAGCGGCGAGTCCACGGCGGAGCCGAGGTGCGGCCATGGCGGCCGGGGAGGAAACGGAGCGATTCGGGTATACCTCGACGAAATGGGCCGAGGCGAGGGCGGAGGAAGATGGAGCGGGCTCGGGCGCACTCGGTTGCGGGGTCAATCGAGAGAATCACGGCCGGCGGCGATGAATTTTGGAACGGCGGCGAGGCGGGCTTGGGCGACGCGGCGGCGAGCAGAGAAGAAAATGAGAGGGGCCGAGGGAGAGAGAGCGAGGGCTCAGGCGAGTGAGGGAGTGACCGCGTTCGGACGACGCCCCACGCGGCCAAAACAGCCCGGCCGCGGCAGACCCCGAGCGCCACGCGGCCGACGCATGCTGCCGCGGGCGGCCACGGCGTTTTCCTGGTCGGGGATTTCCCTGACGGCCACGACCCAACCGTCACCGAAAAGCTATTTTCACTAATTCAGAACAAACTTTGCTGCTTAATAACTTTCAAACTAAGCCGAATTAGCAAAAACTCAAAATAGATGAAATGTAGCTTTTGGAGAGTAGAACATTTCATCTTAAAGGAGTTTTACCAGATTCTGCCTAGATTTTGAATTACAAAAATCCAAATAAAATACCTTTTAAAAATTCCCAAAATAGAAAATCAGCCTCCAATTTTGCCCTTTTTCAACATTTTTGAACACCTTCCAAGCATTTTCATGAAAAGTGGTAAAAACAACTTTTGTTCCTTATAAAATTATCTACAAACTTCATTTAGGGCACACACACATGCAAGCACTCTAGCTACCACTTCCAAATCAGTCAAACAAAACTACTCTAATGGTCCACCTTGGTCAACCATGACAACAAAGCTTAATTAGCCAAAACCATGAACATAAACCTAGGTTCATTTGGTGTCCTAAACATGTCTAGGTTACCTTAGAGGTCATCCACCACCAAACACTCATACCACATATGCACTTCATGGGGAAGGCAATCAAAATTTGAATAAACAAGCATGATACATGAAATGACAATCACTCTTTTCATTAATGGTATGCATAATGATGCTTATGCTTAAGAATACAAATGATTATGCTTGCTTAACACCAGAGTGTTACACAACACCATTTTGTCTTATTTTATTTTGCCATGATCAGATCACATCCCATCATTAGCACTCATCACAAGTCACAAATGACAGTGTTGTGGCCGGATGTGAAGCAAGCACAAGCAGCAGGTTTGAGGTGAAGTTGCTCATGCATGAAAATGAATACTGGTAGACCAACATGCAGGCAGGCAGGGGTCAGAGGCAACCAGGGATCCACCAGGGATGGTGGCTCCTGCTTTGCTTTGCTCGCCACTCTCAGCTCAGCCGTCACATGGTGTGTTGTTTGCTGTAGCCGGCTACCTTGCCTTGCCTGCACTAAACACCACTAGAACAAGCTCACGATCTCACGCAGTCGTCGCCAATCGCCATAGCTAGCCTAGTCTTCCGTCAAGATACACACTACACTAGCACCGTCAGAGGCTCCGAATTGTACAATCTCATTGTACAACACCATTGACCATCCAAAAGTCCAAAACATTTAAACAGGAGGAAGGACAAGCGGCTCAAACTCTTTGAGTAGGGCCTCGTTTAGATGCCGAAATTTCTAGCATTTCATTTGTATTTGATAAATATTATCCAATCAAGAGAAATAACGCAACTGTATCGTACACATGCATATTAAGTAGTCCATCGCACACATATTAGGACGGCATGCCATAGGTACAGGCAGCTAAGCTCATGTCATGTCTTGGCCTCCTTTGACTGTTGAAGAACAAGAGGCAGCCGATTATTAGTGCTCACTAGTTACTGAAGGGGGCCTCTCTCTGATGGATCGCTCACGCATCTGCAGTACCGTTCTATCACCGGAGCTAAGCTAGCTTTTGTGTGCTTGCCCACCCAACCCAACTGCTGGATGAACAGAACACAACAGCACTGAGCATGACATGGCAATGCATGCATCCGTATGATGATATCTACAGTATCTTTGAACTGCTAACAGAAAGGCTATTTTTAGGGTGCGTTTATTTCAGCTTCAGAATCAGATGAATCAGTTGAATCAGATGATGAATAGTGAGAGAGAAATAGTAAATAATCAGTAGAATCAGAGCGAGCTGGAGCTGAAACAAACGGAGCCTTAAGCATGGTATAGATCGATGAGGCAAGGTCTGATCGTTCCAATCCAATCATAGACGATACTACGGGTCTGTTTGTTTTAGCTCCAGCTCGGTATAGATCGATGAGGCAAGGTCTGATCGTTCCAATCCAATCATAGACGATACTACGGGTCTGTTTGTTTTAGCTCCAGCTCGCTCTGATTCTACTGATTATTCACTATTCTTCTCTCATTATTCATCACCTGATTCAACTGATTCATCTGATTCTGAAGCTGAAACCAACACACCCTACTACATGCTGCCTGCCATACACCCTATCCCTATGCTTAGTACAAGCAATAATTGCGCAGCCTGAGCCTACAGCAGGCGATGTTTGCGGCACGAATCCATTCCATGCGTATGCATGGTTCATTCAGATGCTGAGATGCAGATAAAAAATTACACGCACGCTGGCAGCTGGCTCCACCCCCCACTACGCACTGCAGTGGTGGCCTGCAGCTTCAGGTCGTCGTCGAGTTGCATTGCATGCAGGTAGCAGGCCAATAGGCCACCTGTGAGTACCTGCTGCCGCCGTTGTGGATGCCAGCGGTGCCACGCCAGGTGAACCCTGTACGGCCATTAACAAACGCTTCAGACTTGTTCAGTTGGCAGGCCCCCGGCCTCCCACTGTTTACGATTCAGCATCTGCGTAATTTGAGCGAGATGAGATCCGATCGATCGATCCATCCATCATTCATCCTCCTGCAGTCCTGCTAACAACTGAGGAATGACGGTGGAGACAGCCTCACGACGCGCCGTGTCCCAGCTGCCGCCCAGCCCTCATCTCAGACAGTCAGAGAGAGACATGTATGATCTGACAGCTTGCTAGCGACCGCGAGATCCTGCTGGGCATTTCATCTCCGCGAGCAAGAGCTTTGTTGTTCAGTCACATGGCCGCGCGCCCCCCCAACGCATGGATCTGGCCATCTTGCTGCTGGTCATGGGCATGTGATCGACCCACGGAAACTAACGCCGCTGCTGGAGCTGGAATATATATAATATAAATATAATATAATGCTGGATGGTATAGCGTTCTTCCTGTCTCTTTGTCCAGCAATACACAAGGGAGGGTCGGCAACAAGAGAAGTAGCGGCTGCTGTAGATACAAGAGACCGTGGCACCGAATCTGCATCTGCATGCATGCATTTGAATTGAATGCCTGAAACTCTGAATTCAACAACCTCATCAACATGTGTAATTCTGGAGTATTTGTTTCTGTCAATAAATATTTTCATTGACGCCTACTGTGTAGCTAGAAATGCTATGACGAATGACCGATTAACTAGATCTCTGAGATTGCAGAATGTCTCATGCATGTGCAACCAGGGCTGGGTTTCAATTCAAACATTTGTCAGCATAGCATAGCATAGCATAACCTGACCAGTGAGCAGACATGATTGAGCGTGTTGCTTCAGCAGAGCAGGACGGCTAGCTGCTGATGGACTTTCTGTGCTGAGGTGTGCATGCAACTCGATGATATATACTTTGCAAAAATCTATAACTAGGCAAGTAACAGACAGAAATGTTGGCACAGGCGGCATGTGCAAGGATTAGTATATTTTAGAGGCTGATTGGTGCAGCTCGATCAAACTAGCTAGATCCGGTCCCTCATAACAGAACATCATGACAACAATGTTAATTACTTTGGCAAGGAGCAAATCAGTATCTGGAGCCGATGCCAAAATATTCATCAGGATAATTGGAAACAAGTAGACAACATTCAGTACTTCCAGTTGGTGCTCGTCAGTCAAAGCGAAGTAAAGAAAGAGGTTGAGCTAAAATTCAGATACATAACCATGCATGCCATGTCATTATTTGAGGGGAAAAAAAATAACCATGCACGTCAAAATCCAGGTGCTGTGCTGAGGTGCACGGGAAGGCATACCGGCAGTCACATATGAAGCTCAAGTTTCACCTGAAAACAAAAGCTCATCATCACTTTTGAAAAAAGAGGGACCCACCATCCATTCCTGCCGATAGTTAACCAATGACATGGATATGTGGCTCCTTTGAAGCTTCTTTGAGAGTTGCGACTGCTGCGCCATCTAAGGTAGCTTGCTTAGAGCACGTTTTAGTTTTTTGCCCACGTCACTCGCAAAACGAGCCAAAAAGAGAGGCAAAAAACTTGTTTACACAACAATTCAACACAACTAGCAAAGCATCTAAACATCGTGTCAGTTGTAACCGCTTTACCAGGCACAAAGGCTTGGCAGTTGCTGTGCCGCAGACACAAAAAGGATTGGATTGGTGCAGCATGCTTTTCCTGGGCCGGCGGCCTTTATGTTTCGATACAAAGGTACTATTCTGCTGCACTCACGTATAGAGGCAAGCCCAACAAGAAAGTCTGGCTCGCGAGCAGGCCCAACCTAATGAGTTACAGACTTACAGTAGAGACTAGATCGGCCCATTGCAATTGCAGTCGCAGCAAACAATTTCCAGTCCCCAAATTCGTCAGTTGAAACACTTCGCGATCGTTACATACATAGAGCCGGCTAAAAGCACACAATCACACACGTAAGAGAAAATGTATAAGATATATAGTTTGGTTGTACAAATAACAGTCTCAAGTATTATAAGTAGTCAAGTTACATGCATGCTCACTCGAATTTCCAAAACAAGTTTATAGTAGAGTACATAGACATAGCACATCCCAAACTCGTCTTCATCCTCACACCGGTTATTCACTCTTAAGCTCACCAATAGGAGTTAAAATTAACTCAGCCAGTAATAGTAGAAATAATATACTAGTATAGTGTAGTGTAACTCTGGCTCTATGTCCATACCAAAACACACAAACCCATCATCCATGCGCTGCACGTCCCAGCTGAATTGCACCTACGCTGTGGGCTCCCGCGCCGCGTCTACGTGATTCAAACTCCGCCACCTATACCACCGCCGCCTCCAGCGCCTCCGCCGAAGCCGCCCCCGCCGCCGGCACCGCCACCAGCACCAGCTCCTCCGCCGAAACCACCGCCTGCGCCGCCACCAAAGCCTCCGCCTGATCCGCCGCCCAAGCCACCGCCCTTGCCTCCTCCGAAGCCACCACCGGCTCCTCCTCCGAAACCGCCTCCCTTGCCGCCGCCGAAACCACCACCTTTGCCTCCTCCGAACCCGCCACCGGCACCATCGCCTGCACCGCCGCCACCACCAACCCCACCACCGAAACCTCCGCCTTTGCCTCCACCGAAACCGCCGCCAGCTCCTGCACCACCTCCCGCACCGCCACCAAGAGCGCCGCCAGCACCTCCTCCTGCGCCACCACCAAGACCGCTGCCCGCACCTCCTCCTGCGCCACCTCCAAGACCACCGCCTCCACCGGCACCGCCACCAAGACCGCCGCCAACACCTCCTCCTGCGCCCCCGCCAAGTCCCCCACCGGCACCACCGCCTAGTCCACCTCCTCCACCAGCGCCGCCACCAAGGCCGCCGCCTCCGCCTGCACCACCTCCAAGGTCACCGCCTCCACCAGCTCCACCTCCACCACCGAGGCCACCACCTTTCCCGCCTCCAGAGCCACCTCCAAGGCCGCCACCTTTCCCACCTCCAAAGCCACCACCAAGGCCACCGCCTCCACCAGCTCCACCTCCACCGCCGAGGCCACCACCTCCGCCAAGGCCGCCACCTTTCCCGCCTCTGAAGCCACCTCCAAGACCGCCACCATGTCCAATACCGCCACCCAGGCCACCACCAGCACCGCCGCCTCCCCTAAGGCCTCCTCTACCACCTAACCCGCCACCTTTCCCTCCACCGAACCCTCCTCCAAGGCCACCGCCATGTCCGATCCCTCCGCCAAGACCTCCTCCAGCACCGCCACCTCCACCGAAACCGCCTCCGAGTCCACCGCCGTGGCCAAGGCCCGCACCGAAACCTCCTCCGCCTCCGGCACCGAAGCCTCCACCGCCTCCGCCCAGCAGGCCGTCCTTCTCCAAGATGCGCGCCTCGGCGACGCGGCCGGCGGCGGGCACGCTGAGCGCGAACGCCATGATCAGCGCCGCCGCCCACACGTGCCTATGCTTCCCCATCGCTATTGCACTGGACACTGGTGCTTATAGTTTTTCAACCGGGCCAGGCCCGTTGGGCCGACACAGGCACGGCCCGCCCCCGTGCCCGTGCCTGGGCTGCATATTCGGCCCATGGGCCAGCATGGGCACGACACGGAATTTGGGCCGGCACGATGGTGGCCCGATTATTTTGGAACGTTGGATCGATTTGTTTTATTCCTGGCCGTTGGATCGACTAGCACATGCCTAACCTACGTATAAAAGCATGTTCTCTCTAATTTTTTCCTTCCAGCCGCCGTGACTCCCGTCTCCTCCATCCTCCCGTGACCCCCGTCCTCCTCCGTCCTCCCGTGTCGCATGCAGCCACGCTCCCAACCAAGGACAGTCACTCCCCAACTCGTCTTCTCCCCAAGGCCACTACCTCCTCCACTCATCTTCCCCTCAAGGCATGCCTACTATGGCGGTGGCGACGCGAGGCAGATAGCTGCGGCGGCGCGATGGCGTTCGAGCGGCTGCTGTGACGACGCGGGAGCGCAGCGATGCGTCGGCCACGAGCACTGGATGCGGCGGCGGCGCGACGGCGTCCGCGCAGCTGTTTCGACGATGCGGGGGCGCAGCGATGCGACAGCCATGAGCGCGGAACGCGGCGGCGGGCCAGCACGAGGCACGCCGGGCTGCCGTGCTCGACGGCACGGCACGGCACGGCTAACCGGCCATAGGGCCGTGCCTGGGCCAAGGACTTGGCACGGCGGCACTATCAGGTGTCGTCGTGCTCGTGCCGGTGCCGTGCCGTGCCGGGCGGCCCGGTTGGAAAACTATACTGGTGCTCTGCGAGCCGTGGATTGGAAGTGCAAGGTGCGGAGACCGAGCCCGATCGATCGCAGGACACGGATCATCATGGAAGTAAATGCGGTTGGTTGGGACGTTGCGCCTGCGCGCAACCCTGCTTGTATCCTCTGTGGTACAGCTAGCGATGGAGGTGATCGAGTCGAGTCGGTGGTGTTGCGGCCGGCACGCGCACAGCCGCCGCCCGGGCGGACTGACGGTGGGAGAGGAGGGGACTGACTATTGGACGCCTGCTGACTGAGTTGTGACTTGAGATCGAGCAGCTAGCATTGCATACGTATAGTACGTATTTGCATTTTCATTGGGTGAGTGTACGTCTAATCCGTGTGCCGGCCGCTGGATGCTGGGTGACTGGGGTGCTGCTGGTACTGGTGACTGGTGTTATTTGTTATTCATGTACTGTATTGCCCTCCATGCACGATAACATCCTCAGCACCGTCGTCTCAGCTCGGGCAATGAATTTAATTTTAGAGCTAACGAACCGTACCAGGTTGCAGCCTGGCCGCGAGACGAGTTCCACTCCACTGCTCACCATTCATTCTATCAAATAACGTGTGCAATGCCAATGCTTGCTTGCAAGTATCTGTAATCTGTGTGCACAACCACACACAGCTTACAATGGATAGGAGGGCAGCAGCTACGCGTGCCGACTGTTCCGGCCGGATTAAAGCAAACTACCAGTGGGGCAAAGAAACTGAGTTCCCATCACAATCAAGAAAGCAAGCACGCAAGCAAGAAAGAAATTGTGCTACAAACAATCATAAGAAAAGGCTGCAGGCCAATTAATTACGCGAAAGCATACTGCTACATGCTCGACGGCATTTAATCCAAGCACATGCCACAGACCACAGCACACCCTGGCCTCGTCGCAGTTGGGTTGAGACACTGATATTTATCACACGACCACCCTCTGCACCCATGGTGTTCAGTAGTGTTCACAGATCACAACAGCAGCACATGACAGTTCCTAAGCACATTCACCGTGGAATTTCATTTCATTGCCCAGGGGAAAAAAAAAAAAGGTTCTGAAACCCACATTTCAGAGAAGAAGCTCGAAATTTGAGGTCTCAGTTGTCGAATTCGATTTCCTGTCCTGAAAGGAGGGCTAATTCTAATTCTCAAGGCCAATTACATGCAGACAGTGCCGCCAAACCACTGAACCTACCTCCCCAACAAGAAGCCTGGGGAGGATTCAGCATCTAAAGATCAGATTACTGATGGGAGGACGATACAGCTAGCATCTAAAGAGAACTGAGCCTCGAGATTCAAACTGAACCTTGGTATTCACCTCACCGCCTTTTCTTTGTCGTCGCATTTGCAGCAGGGGCAGAGTTCTGCTCGGTTACCATCTTTATAAGATTCACAAGGGACCGCAGCCTGTCCCACACGCTATAGCCATACAGAGTCTCCACAAGCAACTGCTGGAACTCAAATCCATGCTCTGAGACAGGATACTGCAAAAATGACAAATAGCCGAATATCAGAGACACATGAACCAAGTAAACCATGCAAATCAGGCTATTTATATCATGGGGATTGGGGAAGAAGTAGACCTGGATAGGTTTCGGGATAACTGTTTTAATATATGGCCACAATCTGTCTTCTACAACAGACTTCACAAGGCAGCAAGCTCGCAAGCCTTCTACACCAGCAAATCTACCAAATCCACTGTCTTTAACACCACCGAATGGCAAAGACTGCCAGAAAGAAACACAAATAAGCATACTTGCATTGCCAGTGCAACACAAAATGTAAACAACACAATATAAGCATGATGTGAACATTGTATTACTTAACATATAATGCTAGACACTACA
>CM041630.1:69204607-69252890 GCA_023333625.1 Bothriochloa decipiens
ATAATTTGGAATGGAGGGAGTACATATGACAGACAGCATGAATTACACACTTACCTGACACATGTAACTTGAAGCAAAATCATTGATTGCTGCTACCCCACATTGTATTTGGGATGCTATTCTGATGGCACGCTTCTGGTTGCCAGAAAAAACAGCACAGCCAAGACCATACTTTGAGTCGTTTGCAAGCTTGATGGCCTCTTCATCAGAATTGAATTTCATGATCGGTAGAATTGGTCCAAATGCCTGTTGAGCAGCAACTGACAATATTAGGACTAAC
The DNA here is from genome assembly GCA_023333625.1 of Bothriochloa decipiens. NCBI lineage: Eukaryota > Viridiplantae > Streptophyta > Magnoliopsida > Poales > Poaceae > Bothriochloa > Bothriochloa decipiens. The sequence continues at coordinate 69,204,888 of CM041630.1, forward strand.
AGTAGTATAACTTGTACTAAAGGAAATCAAAGATCAACTCCAGCTTACCTCTTCTTGCATAATTTTCATTGTGTGATCAACATTCACCAGCACAGTTGGAGGGAAAAATTGATCAACTGCGTCTTCACCAAGATTGCCAAAGCTACCTCTGACGGCAATTTCGGCACCTTTGTCTAGGGCATCATTAACAAGACTCTGAAGTTTCTCAGAGTGCTCCATCATACAGATTGCACCCATGTCATATCTGCCTGATAATGGGGGACCCTAGAAAAATAACAAAGGGGCAAACCATGAGCACTACTGCAAAAGTACTAAGTGTCAACAAAACAATTGAAAAAATAATTTCATCGGCATCTAAAGACATTGCTGATACACCCATGGGTTATCTACTGAAACTGTTTAGTGTCGCCTATTAAATTAAGATAAGTTTTAACTAATAACAAATTTCATTTAGAACTTGAAAAACAACACAACATGGAATAAGAGGTTAGAATTGTGAGAAGTATATCCATAGCCTCATACTCCCTCCGTCCCAAAATAAGTGTCGTTCTCGTTTCCCGAGAAACAACTGCCGGCAATTATATACTAAAATATATAAATATTTATGCTAAGTAATTAGTATCATCAGAAAGATCTTTTCGTCTAGTTTTTTAATAAATTTATTTGAAGATATAAATATTGCATATATTTCTACAGATCGAGTCAAACTTGTGGCACGAAAACCCAAAACGACACTTATTTGTTAATTCACATACTTGCATTTGTTTGTAAGACAGAAATAAAAGATAATAATACAGAAATGACAGCACAAGGTTGTGAAACTGTAAACTAGTACAACACTCAGAAAGTAAGGCAATAAATACGCTGCAAAATATGGCTGTTACTTACAACACATATAGATTTGACTATCTTTACAATTTGCGAAACAAAGGCAGGATATATATCGTTGTGAACATAAAATCTTTCAGCACCAGCGCAATTCTGCCCACTAGATTGCAGAGCTGCTCTAACAGCAACTTGAACAACCTTCAAACAGGAAAAGACAAAAGATTAGGTTCAGTACACTACTAAGAAAATATGATCATGGCATAGACAATATAAACTCCCTTACACTTGGTAAATCTACATCTTCACATACAATAAATGAATCTTTGCCACCAAGCTCGAGAGTTACAGGTATTAGAGTCTCTGATGCCCTATTCATGATCTGTAATAACACATAAAACTCTAGACTTTAGAACAGAGTAAATGATAAGAGTCATAGAGGACAGGAAGAACTTAAACAGACATATTATTCCGTTGTAATACTTGTACAAATGGCAGAAAAGTATATGCTTGAAGAAAGATTCTGATAACATAATTCTTTACAAAATAGAATAGATGTACATTGTGCTGATATCTAATATACATGTTTAGTCCTTAGGCCTGCCACTTTGTGTCAATTGGTCATGGTCTATCTGGGCAGCCAAGGAGGATAACTATAAGCAAACAGGTGACTTAGCAAGCACAAAAGGCATGTTCATAGGTTGGACAGAATCCACCAAACAATATACTGAAAATGAAGAATATTAATCGCACGAGCTACAGCAAACGCTATTTCAGATAAGAGGTATACCATTTTTCCAACACCAGGGGATCCCACAAATATTATTTTGTCTACTGATGATACAAGAGCTTGGCCTGTTTCCGCAAAACTAAACACAAACAAAAAGCAGAGTCAAGGTAAGCAATTTGCATTGAGTCTGTAAACTAACTAAGAATATAGAAAGTTGCATTCATACCCAGTTATTATGTGCACCAGATTCTCAGGTGCACCAACAGCTGAAAGAGCTGCTTGTATGATACGAAAATAAAAGCAGCCTGACCAACTTGCATATTCTGAGACCTATAAAAGGTCATTTTACCAATCAGAATAATCTTGAATAATGTCTAACGTACATCAGAAATCCGATGAAACATATTATAGAGGATACCATAATGTCTATGCACAGCAGAAAGGTGCATATGTCGTATAAACAAATTTAACTTGTAAAAACAAGAAAAATAAGTTAATGACAATTGTACGCAGTGTTGCTACACTACATTCTTTCTTGAACAGTGCAAGAGAGCTGTGTCAGAGTTGTACGCAGTGTTGCTACACTACATTCTTTCTTGAACAGTGCAAGATAGCTGTGTCAGAGAGAGAGAGAGAGAGACAATTCGATCAGCATTCAGTAGAAATGAAAAGATCCATCCAATGAAAGCTCGGTAGAGAATGTTCTGCATTTATTTGAGAAGATTATATGTGCAATACTCAACTTACTACTTCTAGAAGATTATATTAGGTTAACTCAACAAAAGGATAATTAAAGATACGTCACATAAATCATAGCCCTCACCTTCAATGGCAGCACATAAAACAGGAGATATAAATATTGCTGAATAACAAAAATGAACTATGAGACCACGATGTGTACATGAAAATGGTTTGTTAAAGAACAGATTAGACAATGTAATTTCAGGGATTTAGACCTTGTAGTATTTATAATTAGAAAAAAAATAGGCTCCAGAGCTAGGGTCAAGCGCCAGTCAACGAGGCACGGTAATAGACTATTCACAAATAAACAATGTACAAAGAATAAAAAGCCTCATTCTGGTGTTAGATAATGATGCTACCTTAATAACTGCTGCATTACCAGAGAATACTGCAGCCAGCATTGGATTAAAAACATTATGGAAGGGATAATTCCAAGATACAATCGCACCAATCACTCCAAGAGGGTAAAACTCAACTTTTGCTCTCTTATGCAGCATTGATCTCCCAGTAGATCTGAGAAAAAGAAAAAGCAAGCATCCCAACAATTTATTAATCAGAGACACATAATAATAAGAAGAAAAGAAACCACTACTTTTACTTTGTAAAAAACTGTCATCCAGGCAAGACCATAAAAGTGAAAGTCGCAGAGTACCAACTATTATAGATTTTATCATGTAGGCCCATTACATTGAGTACTAGACTTCAGTTTTCCTTAGGCTCGTTCGATTAGCCCTCATTCCAGCAGGATTCATTCCAGGTAATCAAATCAAATATAGTATAAATTAGCACACTAGTTGGAATGATTCCAGGGGTCCATTCTGTGGCAACCGAACAGGCCCTTAAGGTGTTTAATTTCCAGTATCACCCAAACGAGCAGTTATCCACCTATACCAGCAAGGATATAAGGTCCTAAGTTACTTTTTCACCATGCAGGAATAATTTTGAGGATTCTAACCTGTATTCAGGTTTCAACCACTTCTCACCCTCGTCCAAAAGCCAGGTAATCTTCTCACATGTGGTCATTATCTCACCTAATGAAGCATCAACCATAGTCTTTCCAGTGTCCCGAGATGATACCCTGCACAGCATAAAATGAATTGAGCTCACTCTTCCAGATGCCAGGACATGTGAAGAAGCTGGACAAAAGTTGGGACCTTACTCGCATATGAGATCCTGATGTTCAAGTATATACTTGAGAAGGATTCGAAGAAACTGGCGCCTTTGCTTGAAGCTGCTTTTTGCCCATATCTTTTGAGCTTTCCTGGCTTGTGCAACATGTTCCTTGACCTGATTAACCAGAGAATTGACCACAATCAGAACCAAATAACAAAGTTCCACATACTGCAAGAACACTACATCTGTTCCTCAACTACTCACCGGTAAAATCAACAAGGGGTGCACCAAACGTCTAGAAATGAAAATGCATGACTAGGCAGCAATATACCTCATCAGGAGTCAACGCAGGGAAGTAGCCCAAGTATTTCATGGTCGCTGGTTCATAGCATTGGACCTTGTCAGTCTGAGCTGTTTTACCCTTTCTTGGTATCTGCAGTAATTGATAAGCGCAATAAGCTGAGCTGAAAACAAATTGTCATTCTGAGGACAGCTTTTTTTTTTTTTTTTTTGGAAAAGAGAGGACAGCTATTGTTATGGCCACAACAAAGAAATGTCAGTGATTCAGCATCAGGTGGAAGCAAATCACCGCTACACTTGCAGAGAAAGCCATCCCTAGCCCTTTGTAAAACCAATATTGATTGCTGAACCACTCTGAGGCTAAGATCTAAACTGCATTAATCACGGAAGTTTAAACTACACCAAGGTATTATATGTTGAAAGCAGATTAAACGGAATCACTATGGAATGGATCATCGCTTTGCTTCCCAGACTGCCTCAACTCAAATCAAGAGCAACAAGTGAACAGGCACAGAGGGGCAGGGACTTACGTAGATGAAGCTGTCCTCCTTAGTCAACACTGCCGCCAAATAGGAACACACTGAATCAATAAACCCTCACAAAGCCCTGCCCAGCCTTACAAAATCGAAAGCATAACAACTGTAGTAGTAATGAGACGATAACGGGAGATGGGGGGCAGTACCATCGGAAGCGTCGACGTCGATGGATGGGACGGTTGGCGGGATGAGGAAGAGGAGCAGGCGGCAGAGCGCGTATGCGGCGGCGAGCACCAGCAGCGGCCACCAGAAGGCCATGGGCGAGCCGACGAGCGGCGACACCTCCCTCTACTATCTAGGGTTGGCGGCGGGCGAGGAAGCGTGGCGGTTGCTAGGGACGGCGACGGCGAGATTGCATCTGATCGGAGAAGATGCCAACCAAAAAAGAGGAATCCAACCGGGCCGGATCGGGAGGGGGAGTACTTTATTCGATTCCGGCCGCGGGGTGTGGAGTGGAGTGGAGTGGAAGAGAGTGGGAGAGGAAGAGGAACAGAGGCGCCCGTTACCCTTCGGCCCGAGCCTGTTCTTCATTTCCTACTTTCTACATTTTTTTTCTTTTTATTTAATTGCAATGAAAACAATATACCATGACAGTTATATTTTTCATCTGTGTTAAAAACATTTTTTCTAAAAGGACAAACTGAAGCCAAACAGAGTTGTTCTTCTACTGTAAAGACTACACCTCAAGTTGTTTTGGACTTTTTGGTACAGCTAGAGCTCTACTAAACTGGCGCCAAGTTCTCCATGTAGCGTGGTGGGCACTAATAACGGATGATGCCGAGCTTGAGCTTTTTAGGGAGAGATATTATCCCACGATAACAATGGTGTACTCAAAGCTTCGTCTACTTGTGTTCTAAAATTGTGGTCAAATTTGTTGCCTATTAAGATATTGTTTCGGATTCGCATGACTCTACATGTGCTAAGTAGATTGGAATCAAATTTAAACTAAATTCTAATCCAACCGCCACCACAACCTAGGTGAAATAAGATGAAGATAATAACATCCAAACAAGCCCTAACTAAATATCATTTTATCGATCAATTATGTGTTTAATTAATATGGTATTCCTCTATTTCAAATTATAAAATATTAGAGTCAAAGCATCTCAAGTGATTAAAATTATAGGAAAAATATAAAGAATTATGATATCCACCAAGAACATATAATTGATGAAGATTTCTTATTTGGTATCACAAATGTTATTATTATATTACGTAATTTTGGTATCTTAAGATGCTTTGAGTTTCAATAAAAGTTAAAATAGCGTGTGATGTCGGATGGAGGGAGTACTACATAAAAAATTCACAAACATGCTTTTTTTTTTCCAAACGTGCATGTGTACTGCTGGTCTATAAAACCACGATAGGAGCTAAAGTGTTGTGAAAGAAATAACGATATGGCTTTTTTTTTTTTTTTTGGGCTAGTCCTTTCCTCGGCTGCCTGTTTGTTCTACTGAGCCTTAAAAGTCAGTGGAACCACATTTGTAACCCAACTAGACCAATGCTCTGTTCGGCCCACTAGAGAAGTAGTGCGTGGGCCGTACTTTTGTTTAGATATGTATAGAAGATTATTGTTATTATTATCTTATTTGCTGGTGGCATCTTAAACATTTGAAGTTCCCCTCAAAAAAAATCTTAAACATTTGAAGTTTCTCAAAAAAAAGTTGAAATCGTAGTTATATAGTTTTACAATTATCCGTTTCTGAATCTTGCCTAGTAATTTCGTATCTAATGGCTGACACGCAGTACCACTTTCGTTTCTGAATTTAATATATTTCAAATTTTTTGATTTAGGCAAAAAGATGTAAATAAAAGTGAAATAAAGTAGTAATCCCTCCATCCCCAATTAACTATCGTTGGGGTTACAGGGTCGTGTCTTAACTGTCGTCCGCTACAAGGCCTAGCTGCACAGGTACCGCATACCAGCGCATGTCATATCCTTTCCTCTCACATCGTGGCCTCACACCACTACATGCACCCGAAAAAATCCCAACCTCATCCATCGCCGGCTGTTCCTTTTACTCCATCCGCAACCTCACCGTCGCACCCGCCCTCCATCCACTCCCTTCCTCCAAGATCCTCTTATGCCGCCCTCCATGGAGTCCCCTACACCGAGATCTTCGTGCGCCAGGCCACCGAGAGCCGAGAGAGCGGGCTCCTACTCCATGCAACACTGCCAAGGAGCTCCCGGCATCCGTGGTCTGATGCAGGATGGAAGGGAGAGGCCTGGCCGGAGGAGACAGAGTCGCCCAGATCCGTTATTGCAGTCGCGTCCACACCCGCCCTCCACCACCCCGATGTCGTGCAGGTGGCCACGCTCCAGTTCATGGCCGCGACCGCCGAAGCGATGCTGACGCTGGGCGACGCCGTGGCCACGTTCGGGAGCTCGCTGTCAGGCCTTCTCGCGGCGGCGTCAGACCTGTTCACCGTGGCCACTGCCCTCCCCAACTCTGATGCCGCTAAGGAGGGCCTCGCCAAGAGCCTGCGCGCAACGCCCTCCTCGACCCCTGAAGCTCGCGACATTGTTGTCTCAGACTTGCGCGAAGAAATGAGCTTGACCTGGATGTGTTTGCCGCTGTGTCGAAAATGAATGCTAACTTGTGTAGTGTAAAAAATATGCGGTGTGGGTGTCCGGCAATCCTATGTGCTCATGACAAAAATGGCATATCTGTCCAAAAAACTACAAAAGATGAATTATTGCAATGGTAGGGGTAGTCGGTACTTTTGCAACTTGCCTTGTTTCATGTGCTATCTCTTGGACTACAGTAATCGGGGACATCTCTTAGACTACAGTTTAAATTGGGGACAGAGGGAGTAAGAAGTACATTTTCGGACTGACCATCGTTTTAGAGGATATTACCAATGAAATTAAAAATATTTAAAACATGTAAAGTGCATGTACGTGCAAATGGTCGGCACACGTTTCTAGTACTCCAATCATTTGGCTACGAAGCACTCCGTACTACACGGCCGAGCATGGATCTTGCGTCCGCCGTCCAATCATTTGGGAATAAATGCTTCGCAAACTATTTTTGACATAACGCACCGTTAATAATTGAACCTGCAAGGTACGTACTCGGTTAGAATCATTTTTTTAAGGTTTGGCCTCGTTTAGTTTGTCAAATTGGCGCTGGAATTCCTGTTGCATTTCGTTTGTATTTAGTAAAAATTATCCAAACTTTGATTAATCAGACTTAAAATATTCGTCTCGCAAAGTATAACAAAACTGTACAATTAGTTTTTGATTTCATCTACATTTAGTACTCCATGCATGTGCCGGCATTTTAATGTGACGGGGAATAAGAATTCTACATAGTAAATTTGGTGGCCAAATTTGATGAACTAAACAAGGCCTTGACTAATTTTATAAAAAAATGACGTCTATAAAATAGAGTCAACATCTTGTGAAAATATATTCTATGATAAATCTAATAATACTATTTTTCTAGAAATTAAGCCAAATTTTAAAATGCTTGACTTAAGGCAACTATATAAATCTATTTATTAAGAACCACAGGGAATGGAGTACTAGCTGATAAAATTTAGTTGGAAACCTATTTGGATCTTTAGGTAGCAATCTCCAGCTAACATGTTGTCTACCACCTACTCCCTTCGTTCCATTGAGATTATCAACAAATATGTATACAAATTTTTAACTAATATTTATATAAATTTTTTAAAAATAAGACGAATGATCGAATAAGATGATACGGAGTTGAAAACTACTACAACAGAAATATAATAGTTAGCTGGTTGTATCGAAAGAGTCAATTAGGCTAGGATAGAAGGCAACGAACGCATGCATAACCTCGACTCGAGGCATAGCATTTGCCGGACAACTGGACAAAACACCAACGTAACGCCGGTTGCCATGATGCATACTGTACATGTCTATCACGTCAAAACAAACAATGGAGGAGTGTATTTATGCACGTATGACGACGTACTGATAACATTCGTCCCATCATAGTAACAAGAACAAAAAGAGATGGAATTATTGTTATTAACCTGCTGGATACAATGCATACAGTCAGACTGACAAATTTAATTAAGCATCGAGAGTTACTAATACTCCATAATTAACCACTCCATGACTCATCATCTCCACACAGGCATACTCAGTGACAGCAGTAGCAGACAATTTAATTAATAATACAACAACTCAGTGATAAGTATTAGTAATTACCATGCAAGGGATGCAGGATCAGCCTGCAGATTATTACCATGCATGTGGATGTGGATGCAAAGGATCGATACAGGATACTAGCTAGTACTATAGTAGATCGACGATGAGATAGATGGATGATGCTTATGCAACTCTGAAATCAAAGGAAACGGGCGGCCGGCCGGACGGGCAATAATCCAGCACGACCCTAGGACGGCAGCTGCTCCATGGCTACCTCCTCCATCTTTTGGTGCGCCCGGGCCTCAATCTCGCAGCAGAGGCAGGGCCGGCTCAGCACGGCGCCCTGAGGATGCGCGTGCGCGTGTCCCAGCTCGGCGACTCCCACCCCGCCGGCGGCGTGCGCGTCGGCGGCGACAGGCTTGCGTGCGATGATGACGGAGTTGATCACCTCCCCCTCCGGGTGGTGCACGGCGAGCACGTCGAATCCGCCGCGCCGGATCTCGTCCGGGTCCACGATGGGGTACAGGAACCCGCGCGCGCCGTGCGCGCTCCGCACCACCAGGGCGGCGCCGGGGGCCATGTGCCTCCCGAGGTGCTCCACCACGCGGGCCTTCTCCTCGGCGGCCATGCCCACCAGCGCCGCCAGGAACACGACGTCGTACCCGGCCAGGTCCCTCGTGACGTCGGCCACGTCGGAGGTGCGGAACGCCATGCGCGCGGCGAAGCCCGCGTCGGCGCGCACCAGGCGGCGCGCGCGGTCGTTGGCGTCCCCGCAGATGTCGTAGTTGTCGAAGGCCGCCGCGGGAAGATGGCGCGCCGCCAGCACCAGGGAGCTCAGCGGGAGCGGGCCGGAGCCGACGAAGGCGACGCGGGACGGCGCCGGGCCCGGGACGTGGCGCGCCAGCAGGCCGTGCTCCAGCTGGCTCAGCAGGATGTAGTTGTTGAAGTAGGGGAACACCGACAGGTGCTCCAGCGGGTTGTCGAAGGCGGCCAGCAGGTCGGAGTAGTGCGCCTCCATCAGGCCCTCCGCGTCGGCGCAGAGGCGGATCAGGCGCCCCCGCATCTCCTGCAGCTCCGGGCCCAGGAGCTCCACGTCCACGGTGCTGCGAGGGATGCACGCCGTCACCAGCTCGGTGAAGAGCTCGTTCACCTCCGGCGAAGGGCTCAGGGACGGCAGCTTCCCGATGGCGGCGGCCAGGCCGGAGATCTTTTGCACCAGCGCCGCCTCGGCCTCCTTGTCGACGACGACTTGTTCTACTTCTTCGAGGACTACGACCTTCCCCTCATCTCCCGGCTGCTGCTGCTCCTTGCCCATGATCACCATGACTGTGGACTGAGGCGTTTCAGGGATTGTTGCTTCGATCGCTTTGGAGACTGGAGTGGGCGACCTGAGGCAGCATATATAGATGGCAGGGCAGCCCAGGCCATACGTGTGGCCTGTGGAGGTGGGGCATGCATGGAGCCCAAGTGGCAGCAGGAGGGACCCAGCTCTGACGGATGGGACCCAAGTGGAAGCGGGAGGCGTGATACGTGCTAGCCCAGCTGGCCCAAATGGCAGCGAGAGGCCGGTTGCGGCTGGTCCTGGACCGTAGCTAGCTGCTGCCTACCTCTGCCTCTGCGCCGGTCTGCAGTCTCGGCTTCTTCGTCTCCGACTCCGCCTCAGTGGCTGACCTCACCTTCCTTGGACGATCATGATCCATCGGCGGCCGGCCAGCGTCATTTTCTCTCTAGCTAGCTGCTAGCGGATGCTTTTGCTCAGGTCGACCATACCTGTCACCACAGGCTAGGCCATCGCATCATATATGGTAAGTATGATAGACCATATGTGCATAGCCATGGATATAGATAAACAGGATTTCCCTAGTAGCAAATCTATCGGTCCTTAGATTTTTTTTAGTTTCACGATACAGGAGGATCAAGGATCTACCAACTAAACTTTTATTTTTTTTTGGAAGGTCTATATTATATCTGTTTTTTAAAAAATTCACCTGCTAAACTTTAGCGGGCTGAATTTAACTGCTAATTAAGCATCCAAACAACCTAGCTAAAACCAGCTAAAGCTTAATTAAGTCTATCAGTTTGAGGATCCAAACAATCTATATAAAGTTTAGCTAAAAGAATTTTTAGCTGGATAATTAGGTTTTATGTAACCTGGTCTAAAACCATACAGCGATGACTACTAGTCCTAGCTTACACACAACCCAAGTGGCAGCAAGCGGTGGTTACTGTGCTGGTCCTGGACCGTAGCTAATACGTAGATACCTCTGCGTCGGTCTGCAGTGTTGGCTTCTTCGTCTCCGACTCCGGCTGACCTCACCTTCTTTTGGACGATCATGATCCATCGGCGGCCGGCCGGCGTCATTTTCTCTCTAGCTAGCTGCTAGCTGCTCCTTTTGCTCCGGAGATGTTGGATAGCAGACGTCTTCTCGACCGTTGTTGCACTTAGGTCTTGATTCGACCCATCCAGCCAATAGTTACTAGCTGCTAAAATTAGTTACCTTGGGGTGGATCCGTGAAAGGTTAGCTAATACAACAACTAATTAACTATTAGCTGGGTACCTCTAGTGATTTTTTTCACTAGCTGCTTCAACCAACCTAACAACAGCTAATAGTTCATAAAAATTATTTTTAGCTATCTAGTGTGTATATATATTTAGCTGTATAGCAAAACTTATGCACCTCTAGAGAAGTCAAAGTGACTTACTTTGGCAATCTCTCACATGTGTCGGTTGTGTACTTTGCATAGATTCTTTCAATGTCATCTGCGTTTGTACCATTGGTTTAAGAAAATCTTGACAGAATGTTAAAAATCAGATATAAATATGCTGTTGATCATGTAGATGCGAGATCTGAGGCCAAAGCGAGGAGCCGGCCACTACCACTACACATGTGATCCCCGTAACAGCCTGATACAGTTAAAACTAGCGATGCCAGATAAGTGCATGGGACAAGCAAGCAAGGATATATACGCGATACTAAGGTAGATGGCGAAGCTAAAAGCTAGCTTAGTACGTACGCTTGCAGCTGCATCATCCTAGCTACTACCGAGATACAGTATATCGATCGATCGATCTAGCTTTAATCACGATCGATTCGATTCCGCTAGCTAGCTAGGTTGGTTTGTGCGTGCTCATCGATCGACGCCACACCTGTACCTGTACCTGTAGCTGTAGGTAGCTGCATATAGATAGGTAGACGCACGATGCAAAGTAGTTCTACAGTAACAGTAGAGAATCTGAAGCTAGCTAGCTGCTACTAGCAGCCAGCAGCGCACTGCTCATCAGACCCGATCCGATATAGATCATCATGCATGGACGACGACGGTGACCGGCTGGCCGGGTGCCACCGCCGCGACTCCTATCCTAAGCGGCCGCCGCACATCGCCGCGCGCGCGCTACGCCACCGGTCGCCTTCATATGCCCGGCAGGCAGGCAACGGCCGGAGGCAGGGCATGCAACAGCAAGCAGAGAGAGGAGGAAGTTTGCATACCCAATCGATCATTACAATAGCTAAGGTTCAATAACTAATAATTATTTCCAAATTCCAATCGATCAGATCAGTTTGCCTTGCATTGCATTGCACACCCAGTAATAATTAAGCCACGACGTACGTACATAAGTTGTTGTTCAGGTTTTCTTTAATTTCTATCAGAAGAAAAAGTGTAATGCGTTTAATTGTTTTCTGATGTTTCTCTTTCTCTTCATATTATCATACGTAAAACTCGCTTTATTTTTGTCATATGTCTCAGTTCATAGTACTAGTATGTTTCAATTTATAGTTCGTTTAACTTTTTAGACCCTAAGTTTGATCATTTGTTTTATTTAAAAATTTATATAAAATATTATTTTTTTTATTGTGGCTTGCTTTACTAACAAAATATTCAAGAATGACTTAAATTAAACTATATTTGTATAATTTTTTAAATAAGACGAGTGATCAAAGTTGGAATAAAAAGGTCAAATGAGCTATAATTTGGAATGGAGGGAGTAGGTTTCAATTTTATCAAAGCATGGGTGTAGTGTTTCTTTATAAAAAGAATCCCTTTTGTGAAAACTTTTGTATTTCCAGAAAATATTTTTTTTCTTTTGGAACATAAGCAACTAATTAATGAGACCAATTTTACAGGAACGTATCAACTGCATCTATTTATCCAAAAACAATAATGTTACCCAAGTTTAATCATCGATCCATTTATATGGCCAGCAATCATGATGTTATATTTAAAAGTTCTTAAATTCATATAAACATAAAGTCTTAAGAAACTTTTAAAAGGTTTAAACATACAAAAGTCTAATGATAGTACAGTGTTTGAAAAGAAAACCAAAAACACAGCTTCATTTACCTGTATCTATGCCACTAGCATGTTGTTAGATGTGCATATCTGATAACTCTAGAGGTGAGTAAGACATGAAACCATTGGGCAACATCCTTGCAGATAAACTACAGTAAGATCCGATCTCATGCGACTTTTTATCAATTGCACGCCTAACCTTACCAGTTGTGTCATATATACATGTCACCTAATATAGTCAGTTGTACAGTACATTGGAGTATTCCGATAATATTTTTCATAAGTAAACTCATTTTTAAATACAGCTAACTAATAAGATGGTTTTTACCATAATACTACCAACTTAATTTGTTACGCTAAACAATACACTATAGTTAGTCATTCACCATATATATAGAACCAACAATCCTTGCTTTACACGCAAGTCTGTGTTTGATAGTCTCGTGCAAGAGAATTGCCAAGCATGTATTAATGTACAAGAAATAATATACAACAAATATACACTTCAAAACCACACCCACATAATGGAAGCAATAATACGATAACCACCACACACTAAAAAACTGCCCACGAAGCTACCAAAACAACAATAAACAAAAAGTCACCTTTTGCACGCCGCAGCGAATAAGAAAGGGCTTAGTATGGGGAAGTTCCCTACGATAATGTCTCCAAAGAAGAAACAACATCCATAAATGCCGCCAAACGTCAGTCACGGAGATCTCACGACAATACCTCCAACAAGGAACGTTGCACCAAATGCGTCACCATTGCTGGCGTCGGTGGGAAGCCGAGCAGGGGTTACACCCAAAAGTCTACCGCCCACTAAACAAACACCCAAAGCGCAAAGTGGACAAATCATCTCAACGCAAACTTGCCAGATGCTAAGCACCAAAGGCGTCACCATTGCTGGCGTTGGCAGGAAGCCGAGCAAGGCTTACACCCAAAAGTCTCGCACCCATCAAACAACATACAAAGCACAAAGTGGACCAATCGTCGCAACACAAACTTGTCAGACGCTAAGCGAGACAAGACACACAGGCAATGATCACAACAAGTCACCACAAGCAGGAGATCGCTGACGTGACAACAAGGTCACAAGCATGTGTGTTTCCTGTCGCCGCCGCGCCGACCTAAAAATGTTGTCTCTTTCCTGCCTAGCACCAGCCACTGTGGAAGCACCACGCCTTGTGCGTGCATCAATGCAAGGAGCTCCACCACCACCGTACCTCGTGAACCATCAAGCTTCATAGCAATGGCGAGATCACCCCTTCACTGGCCACCACAAAGGGTTGCCTTCTACTGGTTGTTGCAACGACGGCAAGGTGGCCATAGGTATGCATGGCTATTCACCACCATTACACACAAGTCAAGTCAAACATTAAGTACCGAAACAAAAAATATGGCATTTTAATTAAAAATATCTCTTATCAAAATATTATATCATTTGTTATGTATTATGTAATTAATTCGACTACCTCACACTTTTAGCTACCTGTCTATGCCACTAATTTATTTAGTGTAATTTTGGCTAGATGCGCATGTTGAACAACTCCAAAAGAGAGCCACACATGCTACCGTTGGAGAATCCTTGATGATAAATATATACCATAAGATGTAGATCTAGTTGTATGCGGCTTTTCATCAATTGCTTGTCTGTACCATATGTGTCTTGCTTCATGTGACATGGTTGGATGCGCATATTGGACAACTCTGAAACAAGTGGCAATTTGATGTACATGTTCTCTGACTCAAAAACAACAAGATATTGATACGTGAATCTCATACAATTGTTTAAATTACCGTGGCACGTACTATTTATCAACACCCTTTACAACCACTAAAATGTGAGCCTCATTGTCGAAGATTATTACCACCCCCACATGTAAGACCTATATGTTGAGTAGGAAAAATAAAAGCATGTGTAAAATAAAGAAGAGTGAATGAGCTTGCCAAAGCCTTTGTCGGGCAAAGAATGCTTTGGAGCGAGCTTCACCGCCTTATGTGTTCACGGTGTCGTCATTCATTGAGGACCATATACCTTTGCTACATAGGGCTAGTGGCACCACGCACAGATGCACACACTGGCGCACATTTTTTTTTTCTATATAGTGCTCCGTACTGTTGAGGTGTCGTTATTGCTGGTGAACATCTCTCTCTTTCTCTCTGATTTCCTGCGCTCTATGAAAATTATACAAATCTAAAAACCATCTTTTTGTGAAAACGGGCGATACTATATACGATGATGGAAAAATGTTAGAGTGGTCGATTATGTTGCTCAAAAGATGTTCTCTCAGATTTTTTTTTTTAGTCCACAAAGAGGGGAAAACAGCACCTAGCTAGCAATCAGTATATGCATGGCACATTATATTATTCTGCTCAGTACGTATGGCAATATCACCATAGGATTATGATGACATATCACTACACGATTATGATGACACGCACAGCAGGAATCTCTTCCTTGTTACCGACAAGATTAGTAAAGTGGCCGAGGTTCCTCAAGGTATCCAATCTTAGCTTCAGCCTAACCACAGCCCTACATATTACATTTTAAAAGGAGTGATCATGCATCACCGATATAGCGTAGTCCTACTACCTCCAGCGGAAAGATGCAAATCTGGTCTTGTCAGAGTCAAATTGTCTTAAAATTTTAATTAAAAATTAATATTTCATAAAAAAATCTAATGATACTTATTTAGACTATTTAGTATGATAAACATTGATATATTTTTATATACTAAAATTATTTAAACTTAAAATAGTATCCTTTTGAAATAGAGGGGGTATACACGTGTGTTCTAAGTCATTGTTTCCTGCTGCCATACAAGCAGTTTGCATTGTCCCGATAAGTTACATTGATAAGATGAGGCTACATTCACAGTAATATATAAGATGCTATACATAATTATTAGTCTCTGAACTGTGACCAACAGGTCCGAGTGTCCAAATTTCAAGAAATGCCGAGAGACTAGGGACGGCAGAGACGAAAAAGGGTAGAGCGAAAGCAACTCGTCAAAACGTTTCAGTCTCAGGCAACAGCCAATAATACTGCAGCTGTGAATTGAAGGCAACCTGCAACTACTTGACTGCTCTATCTGAATAACCAAATAGAGCAACACCCACAACACAATTAGGAAACCCTGCCAGATCAGTTACTGTGCCTTTTTCCTGGCAGGGATCCACTGAAAAAAAATGCGACGACTCGACGCAAGATCAATGGGCCCTGTGTTCCTGTACCTCTGGTTGGAGCTTTCTGAATTAGCAGCATCTATCATACACAGTCCTGCTCTGCTGCTGTCTCCAGTTGCTTTCTCGAGCTCGCTTTGCTTGCTGCTGCTGCGGCTTCCTCTCCTTTTGATTGTCACTGTAGTGCGACGAGAGCCATCGAAAATGCAAGTGGATCATTGGCGTGCATGTTCATGTTGGCCGGCCGGCCCTTGGAAGTCATTGGGAGACAGACACCAAAAGAGCTGAAGCAAATGTGAAAAGGTGCCATTCCAGTTTCTTGACCTCCTGTACACAACCAAAGAAAAAAGAGTCTGGAGTGTGCAGAAATGGGGCAACCAACCAAACCATATATGCATGGTGATGAGAGTCAGACTTGTCGCAGCCGTTGGCTCTGGCTCGTTAGATGAATAGCTCTCATCTCAGCATCATGACCAACAGGCGGGAACGACTTTTCGATGAAAAGACGCGTGCACTCGCAGATAGCTTAGCTATTCCCTATCGATCGATCTGCACCAGATGATCAGACTTTCGGCGATAAATGGGACTCATCGACAGCAAAAGCTCAGATGTAGGCTTGGCATCATGGATGGAATTGACTGTAGGATGTATATATTCTTGAGGTACTAGCAAGCTCAACTAGTATGCTTCTTTTCAAATGGCTTTGCATTTTGTACTTCCAAACAACTGCAAGCCGTTTATTTAATTAGATCGGCATCCTCTTAATGAAAAACTAGCTTGCCAAGGCGTTGTTTGCGAAAAAAAATTAACTAGAACAGAGGGCTATGATAGGGATGCTTGGTAGAGCTTCAACGATGCAAGAAAGCTAGAAAAAGCTAGAGCTTAAATCCCTTGCCAAAGAGGACATATATATAAAGTAAAGAAAGATAAGGCAACCACGACATGGAACTCTCTCACTCGCCAGGTCGTACCGATGAACGTGTTGTTGCGTGTCTGGAGAAAAAGAACGCAGGGGCTTGTGGCGGGCACGAGTCTTCCACGCGATCGCACAAGCTACAGGATGGGGACGCATGCAGCGGAATTCAGATCAGAACATTATATATATTGTGTTTGTTTGGCTTCTCAGCTCTCCTGGAGCTAGAGATGGAGAATTTTTCGTCGATCCGGCCGGCCGTGTGGCTGTGCAAGGTCTCCAAATTCATGCGTGCTGGAATCGGTTCCTCGAAAATGACCTGCATTGCCTACCATGCGAGAATATAATATATGGTTCAAGGGAAGATTTTTATTCTGATGAATGCCGGAACCAGTAATGTCGTCTCTGGTGCTCATCAAGACATACAGCAGGCAGCAGTGATGCCGATTGTTTGCGTCTCCATCCCTTTCTTTCTTATCTTTTTTGTTTTTTTACCTAGACCAGGTCATTGGCACCAAGCCGGCCATCTCATGAAATGAGTGTTCGTTTATTTGTCCTAGCCTTGACTGCCAGGCCAAGCCCTGATGATAGGTTTCTCCATTGCAATTCTGCAAAGATGATGAAATTCCCATGACTGAACATCATTAGCGCTGCATTAAATAACTGATAATGAGGTTTTTGTCATTTCTCAAGAGGAAACGTTGGCTCAGGATTGAGCTAGTGTATAGTAGATATGCTTTGGCAAGATGCATGATTTATTTATGTTGTCTTTGTGCTACCGACTGTTGCTGTCCCAAAAAAGATAAGAGGGACCATATTATCAGAAATGATTTGAGCACTGAAGGCACAGCACATTATCTAAACCAAAAGAAAAAAAAAAGGACATATATATGCATCCATCATCCATTCCAATCAAAGTCACATGGCACAACAGTCAAATAACTATTTGTAGTTGATAGGGACCGTACAATACTTTGGATTCTAACCAAACAGTTGTAACAGCAGTAGCACATACTCACAAGGCAAGATATACGACACAAGTCCAGTAGACAGTGGCTTCAAGGAAACAAAGTTCCGCCCATCCACAACTAAAGCTATTGACTCATTAGTCAGATAACAAAGTAGGCAGCTTTTCCAAGTTTCTTTGAGGCCAACCGTACATACAAATAGGATGCCACTGAAATCAGTCGAGGTCAAAAGAGCAGAATAACTTTAAGTAAGAATAACTCTTCGCATTTTGCAAAGCTAATCTCGAGTTCTTTTATGTGGTGTCATGAAAAAGACTTTGCAAGCAACCTATCAGAGTAATCTAAATCTGCACTGAACATTATCTAGTCACCAAAGCTTCAGCATCAGATGAAGTAAATATTTACCAAATCAGATTCTCCACTTTTCCTTTTGCACAGAGTTCAACACTTCTAGTTCTACAACACAGTCCAAAGCTTCTGATTTGGGACAATTTTGGGAAATTGAAACCCACCTACTTGCCCCTATTCCACTTGACAGATAATAGACTTTGGCAGGTTCATGAAATTGATCAAAAAAGAAAACAAATAAAGGTATCCTTCATGTTCCATATCGAAAACTTGACAAGATGATCAATAACATAGGTCAAATTGAGTAGCCAATACAAACATGGTCCCCTGGAACAGTATTACCCCCGAGCATGTTCAGGACAGCTCACTACAATACAACACCAACAACAAAGCTGTAGTGCTGAACACTTCTTTACACATGTAACCTTCGCTTCATGAGCGAACCATGGCTGGCTCTGTGAACTCTGGCCCTTCTTTCTGTCAGCACGGGGAGCCCCTCCATTTCTTCTGTGGTGGGATTGGATGATATGTGGCCAAACAGTTGAAGTTTATGACTGTCCGCACTTTCTTAGGCATGCTACACCTTCTTCCTGGTACTCCTGCCTGGTTATCCAGAACTCAGGTGCATCCTGCATGTTCCAATCAATATGCAGGAAAGTATATTACTAGCAATCAATTAGTGTAATAAGATTCTACATGAGAGCACATATACAAGAATTACCTTCATGATTCCAGCAAGCACTGCACCTCCCAGGTACACCATGTGCTTTCTACGAGGAGGATCCTCTATCCGCAGTCGTAGTTTCTATGCACAATGAAAGGGAATGTGTCATAGTTGGAAACAGAGAGCAAACACTAACACTGAGATGAATGCATATCCTTTCAGAAAGTGTATTTGGATTGTTCTGTCTATGAGTTCAATAAGTTTATGCACTTATATTTCCTATATGCAAGAAAGGAAGCGCAAATTATTTAACAGAAATTTGTTGCAAAGGCCAACAAGGAAGAATAACAACTGTGGACCAATGATTACAACAATGCAAGGCAGAACATCAACAATCTTACAACTCAGCTAGCAATCAACAATTTCTTTCAGGCCATAAAAATATAATTGCATGTATTTACCTTCAGGCCATCTTTGTTTCCCTTCAAAACTACATCAAGATAGCGATCAAGAATTTCCTTCTCCAACCTTGTAAACAGTAGTAACTTGTTAAACATATGCAACTCGGGTAGAAGCTTTTATGAACCAGGAAAACCATTGGTATAAGAAACATCAAGTATCATAAGAAATATCCATATGTGCTTGCATGACAACTACCAAGAAGGCCATCAAAATAAACAATTGGTATGCATAATGTTATTTCACACTCATGATTTTTCCGTGCAGACAGTAAACTAAAAACATAAATGAAGACAAGCATATCCTTCAAAAGGAATTATAGTCTTACCGACTTGGTAGACCAGGGTACATTGTACTTCCTCCACTCAGGACAATATGTTGATAGAGCTGCGAAACATGATCAGATATTATAATAAGAAAAAAAAGACATGATCAAACTATTAAAAATCTATACAATGTAAAGCATATGAAATCTAATGTAGTTGATATATTTCAATATAGTTCCAGCCTCTTCATTGAATCTGACTTAAGTTCACAACGTCAACATAAAATAAATTTAAATAAATTCAACATTCCAATAAAATACTGTTATTCGAAGCTGTGTTGCCTTCAAAGAAAACAACAGGGCAACAAGTATCCACAAGTCTAATAACAGTATTTTAAATAGCTAAGCTTGAAGTTGCCATATTCAAGATGCAGTATTACGGCCTCTGTACAAATATACTAGAATAAAACTATCACACCCAAATACATAATTATAAAATACAACCATGGTCAGGCAGAAAATTTATGTATACCGTCATCCGGTTGTCGATATCCATTTCCTGAATGCAACGGAATGCCATATCTGCCATCCCATCACCTTCAACATCTATCAGTTCCTGTTAAATAAATATTTGATGAATACTACCTTATCGCTGAGTTTGCCAACACAATTGCATACTGCGATCAGTAATACCATGCAGGAATAGAAATGGAATAGTCTACTGCGATCAGTAATACTATGCAGGAACAGAAATGGAATAGTCTTACAGGAGTGAAAAGAGCTTCAGGAGCTTGAAATCGTTCAGTGCCCACTTTAATAACTCTTCCATCTGGAAGCTGATCACAAGAACTGAGCTCATGATAAGAAAAGAAATGGGGGAAATTTACAAGCAGGGAAACATACAGTGTAACTTTTCACAAGGATTGTGGTCTCAAGTCCTAGCTGGTACTCTCGTTTGTAATCATAGCTGCAAATAGTTTAACTGTCATGACTACATATATAACAACAACATAGAATCAATAATTAAGAACAATAAGACAACTTACCTTATATAACATAGCTTCTCTTTTATTTCTCTGACTGTCTCAAAGTCAGCAGATTTGTTCATAGCATACCTTTTAAAGTGAAAGAACTAATTGAATTAGAAAAATAGTGTAGCAGCAGCTGCAGAAGACATCTTCAGAGCAAGATACGTCTTACCCTCTCCTTGATAGTAGGTCAACAAGATAAGATGTTATATGCCTTCCAGCTACATTCATTCTCTTTGTCAGATGTGGATAAGAGTATCCATCAACTACAGGCACCTGAATGCATGAAAAAGATGATAGGTGCAAAATTAAGATTGGAAGTGCAAATAATTTAGTTAGAAATAAAAGCTTCACATCTCAGTATTGTTAAATGAGTCACATGTACGATTGCTCATTGGTCCAAAATTAATATCCTAACGGAAACAGGTTTTGTAACATGAGCGAAATGGCATAGTTGTAGAAAACAAAATGAAAAGTAGATAATGTAAGAATAATATCAAAAGGGCATGCTGAAACATCGTTGTAAAACCAGATAATATGCAATGTCAATTACATAGTTATATGTTTTTACTACTATTCATATGTGATTGTTTCTATTTATAAAATTTATAGCTGCCTAATTCTTAAAAACTTTCATACAACATACTGAATTCATTGACTAGCATATTAATTAAAGTGCCATCTTCTAGTGTTTTGGGTTAACATGTTGCTGATTACCATGATATTTGAGTTGGTTGCACAAAGATGATTAGAAATTGAATGTGCCCCCTCAAAGGTTTATATACTTGGTCGAATAATAGGGAAGAACATTATTCTCATACCACATGAGTAACACCATCACCAGAATCTATCACAAGTCCAGTCAGCAAGCCTGAACCATATATAAATACATGTAAAGTGAGTGTTAATTTGATCTTGTATGTGCTTGTGTAAAGGCCCAAAGCCCCGGACAGGAGCACATGGTCAGGAGGGAGAGATGACCTTGAGCGTACAGTGAAAGGACTGCTTGGATCTGGATGAAGACCCCAGCAAAGTTATATTTCTCGAACATCGTCTCGACCTGCTCATGGGATTCAATTTGTTAGGCATTGATGTTCGAAACTACAGATGTGGAAGTATGTGACAAATTTATAAAAGGAAATGGCATACCATTTTTTCTCGGTTTTTGACGGGATTGAGTGGTGGATCTGTCAGTAGGATTTTACACTCCGATGGATCAACCTAAATGAAGAAAACAGAAAGGTGTCGCTTTAACTAGAGCTAGGAAACTGTTATAGGAAATATAATTAAGGATATGAGGGGAAAATATTTTGCAGAGAAAGGGTATGGCATTACAAGCAGGGTTAAGCATAGCAGTATAGATATACCTTGAGCTCACTGTAGAAGGCATGGTCCCAAATATGGCCCATATCATCCCAATTTTGAACAATGCCATTGGTGACAGGATACGATACATCAAGTTGATGTCTCAAGTCAGCACAAGCTGCTCCAACAACAATATCCTGCAACAAACATAAGCACCTATCATAAGATGTACTCATGAACATGAAGTAAGTTGCATAAAGATGATAAGAAAATAGGTTCGCACCGTCAATTCTTGTTCCTGAAGTGACTCCTCATAGCGAAGTAGAGGTCTTCCGACAACACAAGGGAACACAGATGTAGGGAAGTTCTCACCAGCAAAGCCACACTTCACATACTGCAACCAAAAGATGTCACATACTACAGACTATAGGTCTGACGTGTATGAAACAATTTATGCTTTTCCACTGACGAAAAATGAAGGGAAGAAAAGGAACTTAACCCAAACACAGTGTCAACACAAGAAGTAGAGATTTCACCAGCAGTTGTGAATATAATTTGCAGGTAAACCTAAGCTTTGCCTTGTGAACAATGTCAAAACAACAGAGCATGCCATTATTTGTGAATTAACAATTCCCGATTGCAGCAGAAACTGTCGTTTCAACCTAATGCCCCAACAAACAAGAGTCCGTGCCTCGCTTTTTTCAGTCCTCCATGGCTCCCAGCCTCCGTCCAGTCGTGCCAGGCACGAGCGTCACCCGAATCCTCCTGCCCCGCTCGCCCCGGCACCGGCGATCGACTCACGAACCGTCTCCCCCTAGTCGGTGGTCTAAGCAGCGGCGGATTGCGTCTGGCGCGGTACGACGCGAGAAACTCGGCCGTGATCCGGAGCATGAACGTGCGGCGGATCTAGGAACGAAGCGGATATGGTGTGGATCAAGGAGGGGAGAGCTTACCCCGGTACCATTGTCGCACACCACCACGTTCCTGCTCTCCATTCGCGCCTCCCTCCCTTGTTCGGGGCGGTCCTCCGACTTTGTGGCGATCTTCCTGTTTCTCTGCGCTTCCAAGCTACGGTACGAGAAGCACGGGGGAGAAGACGAAGGAGAGGGACTGCGGGACGGACCGCAACAACACTCACCGTCGGATTGGAGCACGGACGGTCCCTGATCAGTCGCTACTAACCGTGGATCAGATCAGATCAGATCAGATAGAAAAAAGGTGGGCAACAAGGGCAGTAGGCAACCAAGTTAGGAAATCATGAACATTTCCCATGCTAATGATGGAATTGAATCTGAGCACCTGCTGTTGCTAATGATGGAATTGTTAGAGTTTGGCCTATGGCTTCATTTCAGCATCAAGAGTGCATGGGAAACTCAGACTAAGAAGCGATAATAGTGAAATTAAAAGGCTATCGTTAAACTGAAATATAGACATTTGTCATGCTTTCTTATGACCGAGGATCAAGTCAAGGCAAACTAAACCTTGTCAAACTCAAAACTAATCCTTGGAAATGAACCCATTTCATACTGTGGCACCTCTGCCTTATGGTCTTACATTCCTAGCTCAATGGTATACAGCAGACAGTAGATACATAACATTACATATTAACGCTTCCGGAGAACTACCAAAATATCAGAGATAATACATCAAATGATGTGTACAAGTATGACTAACGATGTAGGAGTAGAGTTTACTTTTACAAGAGCATAATAGTGGCGATGACTCAGAAACTTTCCTCGTCAGTCCTGAAGAAAGATTCATGTGGCGCCACCACCAAAAGATGATTTTAAACCAACCAATACTATTGCATACTCTTTTTGGACTTGCTACAAACAAACCGAGCAAATGCCAACGGTATCAACTTGATCTGCAAAATAACATGACATCAGACTCCTCAATTAACCACAACTGATACATCCAATTATGCAACTCAAGTACTCAATACAAAACTGCTCAATACAACGTTATTTCAACCTAGAACTCGATAACTCAAAATGCCCCAATAAATATCAGCATGTTGCAGAAAGGCAAACATGCACTTTACACACTATTTAGTATTTTACCAAAAAAAAATCATACATGTTAATCCAAACTCAAAAGGCAATAAACTCATCCAGACATAGTTGCAGGCTCAAAACAAAATCGACCCCTAGGGGAAAGCCTCCCCCCAAGGCACTGATGGAAAGATAAAATGGAAAGATAAAAAATTCTCTCCCGCAGGGTCAAGAAAAGGCCACGAACCCAGATATCCAAGACGTATCTACTGCCGTGTATCATGCTGTAACCATCAGTGGATCATGTATTTCAACGGAGAATAGCATAACATGTGGCCATTTTTAGAGAATGGGAAGTCAAACTCCTGACCCATAAGTTCCACTTCAGCATCCCTACCACTATGCTATGCACAAGTTCTCATTTGCAGGCTTATAGCCACATGAAGAACCGATAAGTGTCATATGTCTATATGAACAAAAAAAGCACTTAAGTTCCTTACCAAACTATAAATCTTGGTGAAGTTTAAGGTCAAAGCTTTGCTATCTAGTGAAGCTTCTGAAGGTGACTGGGATGTGTCAACATTGGCTTCCGCAACCTTGTTTCCCCCACGATCATTTGTACAATACTTCTGTAGCCACCTGTCAGTCTCCCAGATTATATGCATAATGCTCTCTCTTGCAGCATATTGGTGCTGCTCACATGGGAGAATCACAAGACGGCATGGCACCCCATGACCTTTCAAGGCATCATAAAACTGACTTGACTGCAAACATATACAAAGATTATAGTTCTAGAGTAGCGACCAAACCCATAGTTTTTTTTTTTCTGAAAAGTTCAGTACTCAAATATCCCATAAGCTATTGTTACTACCTGCATTGCTGTTGTTACTTTGCTGTCATCTTCTCCATGAATCAGTAGGATCGGCTTCTTGATTTTGTTAGCTGACATGAATGGACTGATCTTAATATAGGTATCGGTGGCCTCCCATAGCGTCCTCATCTCTTTCTTCAAGCCAAAAATAGAGACAAGTCAAAAGGGAACAAAAACATGTTGATCTTAGATAATGGATGCATTATGCAGCAAGGCCGTGCACCTGAAAACCAAATGGAGTCAGTGTCCTGTTGTAAGCTCCAGAGCGAGCAATTCCACAACAGAAAAGATGAGGAGCATGTGCTAAGAGGTTAGCAGTCATAAATGCACCATATGAATGACCACCCACAGCGATTTTGTCAGGGTGAGCAACCTGAAGAACAACATCAATTATGACTTTAATTTTTGTGAGCAGCATAGAGCAACTACCATAAATTCTTGATGAACCGCTATAAACATACAATTATATTTCTACTGCATTGGATCACTGTACACAACCCCTAAACATACAGGATAACCTAAAGGAGGTCACTGAAGTAAGTAACTAAACATGAAGCATAGTAAGGTCAGAAACTATTTGCATAGAAATAAAGCAGTAAGAAAAACTTACCCCTCTTCTTACAATTTCATTTACTGCTGCTTCTGCACTAGCAACTAGCTGTTCTATGTACCTAGGAAAAACAAACAAATCCATCAAAATAATTTAAGTAATAGCGTTGTATTACATCTATACTTCCATGCTTTCTTAGAAAAAAAAAATCAAGAAAGGTAAGTCTCAACATGATGAACATACTACTAATGAGTTTGACAGTAACTCATTTTATAAAACTGAAACTCCAGATGTTCAAAGTACAGACCAGCATAATCATATATTTGTATTACTATTTTTGTCTTAAGTATAAAACTACCTGTCATTCGGTTCTTGGTTTTCTTCACCAATTATAGGGATTGTTGGGTCAGCAAGAATAGCAAACCTGTAGGATGCACCACTTATAAGACTATAAGGTAAATAAATGGGTGTTTCCATGAAAAAAGTTGCACAAATAAATGAATTAAGATCAAGCAAGGCACACTGTAAGTCTGTACCCTCTAGCTAACCAAAGAAGAGGAAAGTTTTTGCTAATGCGTGCAAATTTATTGGGTGAGCGACGAACTTGCCCGGCAGCCTCTCTGCTTTTAAATTCTCCAGGATAAGACCAGATGAGGCATGGAAGTGGACCATCTATTGATGGATTATAGCCTGGAGGCAGATACAATGTAGCGGTAAGTTTAACACCATCCTCCCGGTGGTATCTTATTATTTGTTTCTGCAATAGTGCCAGTTGGGGATATGGATGTGGGTAATTTGTAATCTGGACTTGCTTCTTGGTTGACCAGACCATGAGATAATATTGTGTGGTCTCTCTCCTTGACTCTTTAGATACAAGTAACTTTAGTTGATCAAGATGCACCTCACATTTAGGATGGTAAAACATTAGTGCAAGAATAGATTCGTAGTACTTTTCTTTGTCACTCTCCCATAACCGCTCTTTTTCTCCTGTATCTCTGTAAGGGTAAATCCGTGGGACATGTTATGTTAACAATCTAAAAGAAACATCAAACAGTACATGAGAAGTGCAGAGATCCACATTAGTTAACGTACACATTAAAAATATCAAGAAATGGGGTGCTTCCTCTTGGTGTGGCACCCCGTCCTTTCAGTAAGATGTAGCTTCGTTCACAGTTCCTCTTAATTTTTGCAATGACAAGGGCGCCTGCAGGAGTTCTGCACATCACTGGAGAGCCTGGATTTGAGTAGGCATCTTCTGAAGATCTTTCAAATAATAGCCGTGGTCTGAGATTTTCTTTGTCAGGGGATATAACCCATGTTCTTGTTCTGCGTGTCTTGTACCAATTTTCATAGACCAGAGCAAATGATCCATAGCACCAGTAGCTCTTTCTGAAGATTTGACAACCATAACAATAGTTATATCAGCTTCCAAAAATAACACCTTGGAGTAACTATGTGGCATTGTGAATAAGAAGAAATAGGCACCCAAATTGGAGTTGAAGAGGACTCAGAAGAAATATACCACCCACACCTTCCACAAGCCGAGCTAGCCTTATGAAGAGCTCAAGAAAGTGCATCTATGTTTTTTACAACAACCCAAGCACAACTAGCCTATGGTATGAATATTCCACAGCTTATATGTTTCTAGTTACATTAGATTTTTCTGCAAGATCATATAAGCTAAGTAAAATCAATGGTGCCATGTTAACATTGTGAAGAGGAAGGGTTGGCCTGGCTGTAGCTTGTACCTATATCGAAGGTCAAGTCTAAGTAAGACTTGGGGCTTCTCGCCATTTAAAGGTTCAGCAAGTTCCATGTAAACTATATCACGTGGTGATACTTCAACATTTGAGTCTCCTCCATCTTGCGCCTCCACCCTTTAAACATATGAAATGTGAATTCTGGAAAATAACACTGGTTCTGGATAAGAAAAATCAAGTATGAAACTAATATCATGTCTAGGGTCGAAGTCAGATGTAATTTAATTCATAACCATCTATCATCTCAAGAGTGGAACAAAGCATGGTTCACCTTTACACAATCACCATGAAAGTAAAATGACTCGAGTCGAATCCATTTGTGTTATGAGTACCACATGATCGACTTTACCTAGTTTCGTTCATCATAGAATCATTCTTTTTTTTTTTTAACTGAAGCTGCACTATTAATTGAAAGGCTAAGCTTACCAATATAATGTAGAAGGCATATCAGGCCTCCACCTGATTGAGCGCTTTCCCTTACGGACACTATTAGCCGCAACAGGAATATCTTCAGCAAGGGGCAAATCACAAACTTCACGGATAAATCTACCATCAATTGTCCACAACTCAACCTTTTTTGGGAACCTTTTATATGAAACTATAGAAGAATATGGTCGGTGCACAGAAGTGAGCATCAAATATTTCTCATCTGGTGAAGGATCAAGAGAAGTGTATATGGCAGGAAGGGCAATTGGTTTCACTGTCCCATCCAACAAAACCAGAACTAACTGAGAAGTTGCATAATAATCAAACAATTCTTCTTCATGCAAATCTTTCAGCATTTCTTTTGTGGATCTCATTTGAGTGATGTTTCTCTGCTCATTAGAACGAATCCTTGGACCAAAAGGAACCAGTGGCTTTATTGGTGGGTCTCCACGTGATGGAGGAACAGTAGAAACCAAGAGAGTAGAATCATTCACCCATACATAGCTGTAAAGCATCACAAGATGAACAATGATTTATGAGAAAATACATAACGATCTCCACCTGGAAAGTTATTGGCACTCACAGCTCAAAAATTGCATTTAATATTATGTCGTTTGATTTGAAAAGTGGTCGAGCTTTTCCATTTTCTGCACCGGCAATCCACAATGCTAATTTGCTGCAACTATCCACCTACTCAGATGTGTCATGCCATCAAGTACAAAACAGAATCATCAACCAATAACCACTGAAAATTGTTCTTGCTTCATACTCTAAAGCATCAACTTATCACCTCATCTTCATAGTCCACAGTGAATGCCACATGCTGACCATCTGGTGACCTGGAATTCAGGATAGAGAAGGAACATTTTTGTTTAAACTAGACATGATTAGGGAAAAAAAGAACAGCATGCCTTAACTCGTTATCATACTAAAAGGAAGGACCACTGAAGAATAACAGGAAAATTACCATCCTACAAAATTAATCTTTGCATTCTCGCTGTATCCTTTCACCACTTTCTCTGGACCCAAAGATCCATCATCCATCAGCAAATGGATACTGATCCCAGTATAAAAGGACCTAAAGATAACAGCAGCAAATGAACTGCAGGAAAATTACAAGCACATATTCTCATAAAAAAAATGTTACAAATCCATTACTTACATTCGACTCCTTGTGTTAGAACTTGGATCAATCCGTATACCAGCAAGTATTTTATCAGGTTTAGCATGCTCTGACAATGAAGGCATAGCTCTACGTTTTAGAAACATGATCCTATCTCGGCGAGGGGAAATATAATAACTGGGATTCGGTGGCACATCAACAATCTCTTGGATTTCCTTTGGAGGGAGACGATATCCTTGACCTGTGTATAAACACATATAATGTTAAGGGTGTGTTTGTTTCTGATTCTTTCTCTGCTGATTCTACTGATTATTTACTATTCCTCTCTCACTATTCCTCACCTGATTCACCTGATTCACCTGATTCATCTGATTCTGAAGCTGAAACAAACACACCCTAAAGCTAGAAAGCAGTTCCGCAGAATATGCCTTTGAATTAACATGCCTTCGTCTGAATTTCTTAACTCCCTTGGAAAGAAGTTGAGAGGATAGACAAAACAAAACTAACAAAACTGGTTCATCTTGAACAAATGAACCAGAAGAAATTTGACGGATTTGCCTACGTCCGTTGCCAGCATCCCAGCACTACGACCCACTCAAAATCACTGAAGGGCACTGACTGAACTAAATAGTACCCAAACGAGCAGGTAAGGTGACCTTTTCAGCATTTGAATCGAATCAACAAAATCCCCAAAATCACCGGACAATACCTCACCAGAATTACAGTTCTTTCTCAGACAAGGCATGATAATGATTAATTAAAGCTTGGGTCTCTTTCCACAATTCCGCAACAGGCACAGACTCACCTGCATCGTCTTCCTCCAGAGCAGGGCTGGAGTGGGAGACAGTGGAGCACTCCGCCGCGAGGCCGATGCGCCTGGCATGGCTCCCGCGAGGCAAGAAGCGCAGAAACCTATGGGATGGAGCCGAGGAAGATGGTCCAACGATGGAATTAGCACGGGAGAAGCACACGCGCTGGTCAAATCCCTGAAGCAGCATGACAAGCGATTTTTTTGGTTTCGAGACTTGAGACCGCTAGGTGTTCAGTGTTGTTCTTGCTTCCGGACATAATATCGACGTTGTCACTGCCACGCGAGAAAATAGAAAACCCAAACAATATCTTTGATTTTTTTTCTTTTGAGAGTAGTACAATATCTTTGAATTGGAAGAACCAACGCATTTGATAATTTCCATACTCAACTACTTGATAATTTTCATATGGTCAAATAAAACTTTGATTATAATAATTATAAAATATATTTTAGAAAATAAAAGTCACATATTGATTGCTTGAAAAATAGAGATGCAAGCAAATAAATATTTTTTGTGACTTGAATCAAAATAACACAAGATAAAAGCAGGAACAAGCACATGTTTTTTTTAAAAAAACATTTGCATTATTTGTATTTTTACGGTATATAAGCAAGGATAGAACATTTTTTTAAACATTTACGGTTTATACTACAACTTTCTAGTTTTAGAAAACAGAAAGAAACTTCTAAATTAACGGACTAACCAACTTTGATCCGTTTCTGTGTAAGTTGGAGGTTAAAAGTAGACTTTACTTAAATATGTTTCATAGAGAATTAATGAAACAATATTGGTACTATAGATGAAAAAAAACAAAGTACTTCCTCCGTCACAAGGTATAACACGTTTGACATCGAGTTGACCACTCGTCTTATTTAAAAATTTTCAATATAATATCACTTCTTTTATTATTTTTTTTCTTTGTTTATTAATAAAAGTTCTTCAAAAACAACTTTAAATTTGACTGCTTGCATAATTTATTTTGAAAAAGATAAGTAATTAAAATGAAATTAAAAAAGGTCAAATGTCTTAAAATTTAGGGATGAATGAAGTACAAAACAATGGATGATTTTGAAAAGGCGACACAAAAAAGCCTGGTAATTTTGACAAGGAATATTGTATACTTATCAACATTTCGTTGTTTGGTTGATTGGAGTGCCTTGTATATTAATTTATGTCTATATTACTTGGTTGATTCTACCATCTTTTATCATTATATCTCTCTTTATTTTAAATTATAATTGTTTTAATTTTTTTGGTATATGTATTTTACTATATATATTGACATATTTTATATCTAAATACATAGCAATATGTATATACCAAAAAGAAGTCAAAGCGACTTATAATTTAGAACGAAGGAAGATATTCTTACTGGAGATATGTCTTCTGATTGAGGAGTCATAAAAGACATGTTTGATAGCACTCAACTTATTTCCTTACCTAAATTTTCCTATAAAAGTAGAAACGATTAGTAAAATTACTGGACATTTCAGATCCTCATACAGTGAACTATAAAGGGTGAGAATGCCTGTTTTTATCCCTAGTTTTAGAAATAAATATTTAAGTTATGATTTAGTTGATACTAATAATTCATCCGGTGATAAGTTTTTGTAACTGCTCTCTGTTTGAAAAATGAAACCAAAATAATTAGTTTTAATTTAATCAATTTATGAAAGAATATTACTTATGATACCAAATAAGTGTCAATAAATTCCCAAGATATTTTTTTGGTGTTATAGAAGTGTATGCTTGAAATTTGGTCAAACTTTGGACCTTTTGATTGAGGATAAATCGAAACTATAGTTTTACGATGAAAGTTATAGTTAGGTCACTTTTGCTTTATATATTTTATTTATATAGAATGATTGATATGGGTCCTTTAAAAAGAAATTATAAGGTTTTTCACTAGCTATAAAAACGCAACACAAAATAGAAATGACATTTATTTTTCTCTTCAAAGAAAATACGTGCGTCCGTGTGTAAGTATATATATTTTACTCGTAAAATAAAACAAATCTAAATGACTGACATTCTCGGTAGCTTCGATAGTTCTCTGGTAGCAAGAACAAAAATTAAAATCGAGGGTTTTAGAAGGGTTTGGTAGGTTCGTTTGCTCGCCTCTCTCTTCTTTCTTCCTCTCCAAACCAAAGCGCCGCAGAAAAAAAAGGAGGCCAAAACAATCCGCGACTTCGAGAACCCTAGAATCAAGCGCAGAACCGCACTCATCCCACATGTTGCGTGCGGCGGCGGCTGCCGCCGCCATCTTCCCGGCGCGGTTCGCCGCCGCGCCGGCTGTGGCGGCGGCGGAGGAGCTCAGGTCTCCGCTGCTCAGGGTCATTGGGAGGCTGAGGGGCGGCCGCAGCTCGTTGCTGCTGGGGAGGCGGGCGCGTTTCTGCTCCAACTCCTCCGCTAGTGACTCCGAGGCGGCGGCAGAGGCGGAGGCGAAGGCCGAGGATGCTACCGCTGCGGAAGGGGAGGCCGACGGCAAGGCGTCCTCTGCCATCGTGCCGACCGAGACCAATATCGACGACTGCCTCTCGGTATGTTCGTCTGGATCAGAGTCACTTGCTTTGGTGCTTGCCTCAGCCATTCGGTTTTTTTTTTGTAATCCCTTTTTAAGTGACTCATCCATGCTCTTAGAAATGTGCTATGAGTTGGCTAGTACCAGATTCCGTATTCTATGTTCAGTCTCGGATTAGCTCAGATACAAATGAACCATTAACTCAGGCGTCAGTAGCGTGCTGCGTTCAACACCTTAAAGGTCCGTGCCTCAATATGAGCATGGAGGAACTTTGAATTTCAAGTTTATGCTAAAATTTGCAATACAGCATGAACGGATAAATACCAGGTTTCCTTTGCGCTGAAGGAAATAGGCTAATTCTTTGGTCCATGTATTTTCTAGTTTGATAGAGCGGTGTGGAGGGATCATTAGAGACAACTAGTACTGAGTGCTCCTCTTGTGTCTGCCGATGTGGCAGAGGGGACTGGGAAGGTTTTGCACAGTTACATGCAAACAGTATTAATGAGGTATGATGCAAATTGCATAGAAATGCCTCCAATTTAATGCAAACTAAAATGTCTCTGATCTGGTAGGAAAAGCATACATCGATGTTTTTGTTAGGATTCAAGTATTTATTTTGCGACTGTGATCATATTTTTTTTGTTAATATAACAGGGGACTATAATTTGTTTTTCATCTTTAGTGGCTGAATCTTTGTTAGTGTCACATTATATGAAAACAGGTTTGGTAGGGTCATTCTTAAAGCATTGAAGGGCCTTGCTCTCTTCCACCAAAGAATTATGCTGTGTTGCTTTCCCCTTTATAACTCTTCTATCCCAGAAACCATTGCCGTTGTCTCTGTTCTGTTGAATTCATGACTTCATATTAGCTCGATATTGATTCAAAGTGACAGTGTAAAAATCTGTTAAGTTGACTGCTGATGTGTGTTTACATCTTAGTGATGTACTGATTTGATACTGCCAGCCATAACCTTCTGTCCTTGTCATGGCCATTGGTCACTCATTCAAATAGGTTGTAGTGTTACCTCTTCCACATCGGCCACTCTTTCCTGGATTTTATATGCCAATCTATGTAAAGGTATGTTGCTCTATTTGGAGTTTCTGAAATGAATTTCATATCTTTTAACGCACAACTTCATCGTTTCCCTTCAAAGTGATATGCTGTTTTTCCTCTTGTTTGAAAATCCCTCAGGACCAAAAGCTGTTGCAAGCCCTAATAGAAAATCGGAAAAGATCAGCTCCGTATGCTGGTGCCTTTCTTGTGAAAGATGAAGAAGGTACTGACCCTAACATTGTGACCGGTTCAGATTCAGAGAAAAGCATTGATGATCTCAAAGGGAAAGACTTGCTGAAGCGTCTTCATGAAGTTGGGACGCTTGCTCAGGTAATTTGACCATTTTCAAAGTATTCCCTTCAAAGATTCTGTTTGCCTAGTCTTTCACAATGTGCTCTGTAATTAATTTTAGTTATTTCTGTAGATTACAAGTATTCAAGGGGATCAGGTAGTTCTACTTGGTAAACGACGTTTACGGATAACTGAGATGGTGAGATACTTCACATTGCATGCAATTCATTTTCTGTTGGCATAAGTTGATCTGTTTAATTGTTTCACCAAGATTCCAAACTTGCAGGTCGAAGGCGATCCACTCACAGTTAACGTTAACCATCTAAAGGTAGTTATTTCATACTTCTTTTTTGTGCCATTTGTGGTCAATTACTATCTTATATTTGAACATGATTTCATCATGAATCCAGTGTAGGATTTCTATGTTTTATTTGTAATGTCTTATTTAAGTTGGCCTTTTCAGGAAAATCCCTACAACAAGGATGATGATGTTATGAAAGCTACCTCATTCGAAGTTATATCAACTTTAAGGGAAGTTCTAAGGACAAGTACCCTTTGGAAGGATCATGTGCAAACCTACCAACAGGTCTGACTTTTTAACCTTTTTTATATTTTACACGTCATTTTTTTAATCATTTGCTTGAAGGTTGGAATTGTTTCAGCATGACATAACTTCCCAAACTTGCTGCACTCGGTGTTTTGTTTTTTGTATACTGTAGAATGGTCTAATATTAGGCAATCTGCATAATATAACATCGTTGTTTAGTTCCTGGTCTCCTGGGTGACAATGGATCATAGACAGGGTGCTAAAACTACCAGACTGAACACTGGAATATGACTATTTGGGGTATGCCCTTTGTTGCCTGCCTGTTCCATATAGCCTACCAATATTGCAGAATTGCCAGTAAAACAGAGCTAGCAACCAGTGTCCATGTAGAGCTCTGACATAAATCCCCTATCATACAGATAGGACCAATATGTTTGTTTACTTGCCTTGATAGGCATTTCTATATTTTTTTTGGATGCCATTGAATTTCTTGTTAGCAACTGTGAATTTTGAAACTGCTTTCCTCTGTTTCAGCACATGGGTGAATTTAAGTACCAACAGTTAGCAGACTTCGGTGCTGCTATCTCTGGTGCCAACAAGTTGCAATGCCAGGAGGTGCTTGAGGAATTAGATGTAAGAAACTTTGCTTAAACTCCTCTCTTTTCAATTGTTCTCTTGTTGTGTACTTTGCCCACTTCAAAGTCTATACTGCAACGTGCAACATAGTCGAGCAGGATTACCAATTTAATGTTTTCATAAAATTCAGTCGAAGACCGATTATGCATCCGTAGCCAGTAGTACTTGTTGATTGCTGGATTCCTAGGTTCTTGTTCCAAACTGACCAAAAGAGCCCGATAAGTGCCGCAGAAAAATTATTTTGGGGTACACAGTCACGTTCTGTTCTTGACTTCATTCTAGATTTCTCATGTAAACACATTCTTTTTGTTCTATGCCTCCGTCCATCATTTATGTTTCTGGAACAGGTATACAAGCGTTTGAAGTTTGACTCTTGAGTCACGTTCTGTTCTTGACTTCATTCTAGATTTCTTATGTAAACACATTCTTTTTGTTCTCTGCCTCCATCCATCATTTATGTTTTTGGAACAGGTATACAAGCGTTTGAAGTTGACTCTTGAGTTAGTAAAAAAGGAGATGGAGATTAGCAAGCTACAGGTAATTCATTTTCTTATCCTCTGGTCCTGCGAAAGGACCACTAGCTGAGTTGGTTAGGTAGCTCTAGTAACACACCTTAGGTCCTAGGTTCGGCTCCCTGTGAGAGCGAATTTCAGGCTGGGGTTAAAAAGTCCCCTCGCCTTGTCCAGTTGTTCCCACGCCAAAGCACAGGTCTAAGGTACCCAGCCCCGGTTGTGATCATTCTCACATGGGCTACAGTGCCACTGTGTATATGTAGGGCAGGGTTTGGGGGCTTTCTTGACCTGCGTGAGAAGGTCTTCTTCTTAATGCAATGCCCGAGGGCTGTCTTACCCCCTGCAGGTCGAGTTTTCTTATCGTCCAGTCTTAGCCATCATGTTTTGTCCAATCTTCTTGATGTTTAATGTGCTTATGTTTCAGCAAGCCATAGCAAAAGCAATTGAAGAAAAGATTAGTGGAGATCAGCGACGTTATTTATTGAATGAGCAACTTAAGGCAATCAAGAAGGTACTTCATTATTTCCTCTGCTTACCTATGTTCGTTACATTGCAATAGTCAAATTAGTATACTGTTGTAGAATTTTTTTCATGCTATTGTCTGTAATGAAAAACCAGATGGCCAATAATAATCCCTGACTCTGTCTGTGTCATGTATCCAGGAGCTGGGTTTGGAGACTGATGACAAAACGGCATTGTCTGGTTTGTTCTTGAATTATGATACTTAATGAGCTTTGTATATGCTTTTATCATATAACTGCACAATTATCATAGACGGTTTCAAGTTGACTCATTGTTTATGTGTTGCAGCAAAATTTAAGGAACGTATAGAATTAAAGAAGGACAAATGTCCTCCTCATGTTTTACAAGTCATTGAAGAAGAGCTTACCAAGCTTCAGCTTTTAGAAGCAAGCTCTAGTGAGTTCAGTGTAACTCGTAATTATTTGGACTGGCTGACAGTATTGCCGTGGGGAAATTATAGGTTTGAATTTATCAACTTTTCCCTGAGGAGAAATCTGCCATATGTTTGTGCCTCATTAGTGTTTATCCTTCTGTTGCAGTGATGAAAACTTCGATGTCCACCATGCTCAGAAAATTCTAGATGAAGACCATTATGGTTTGAGTGACGTGAAAGAGAGAATACTGGAATTCATAGCAGTTGGGAAGTTAAGAGGGACTTCACAAGGTTTGGTTCATACTCGACTGATTTATCTGTGGGCTTGTAGAGTCTTGTACTGTCCTTCAATTTGCATCAATGCATCCTCAACCGTCATCCGTGGTTAGCAAAAAACGTGGTTAGCAAAAATGGCATCGAGTTTCGACAATGCTGTCTCATTCATCATAACTTTTGTGTACTTAGATAGGTTGGATAGGGAGAGAGAGAGCAGCTCACATGAACAGTACCATGAACATTAAGACACTGGCTTATCAAGAAAGTATCTTGTCTCTATTTATAGAGGAAACTTGACTTGGCACTCGAGACACCCTATGTAAACATGATCCTTTATACTTCCTAACTTATCAAGATGCTTGCCTAAGAAATAAATTTATTATCTCCAAACCTACTGTCTCTGGAAGGTCACACCTCCACCTGCGCTGGCTAGGGTGGTGGTGCCCCCCTGGCCACATGGGCTATGGCTGGTCTAGGATGGACCATGTAGTCCACCTGGTCCATGGCCATCTGGTCCATAACAATAACCTACAGTGCTCACTAAATTTCCTGATTCCTCAATGTTCATCTGTAGTTACTCTACCAATAACTCTGTCCATCTTTTACAACAGGCAAGATCATATGTCTTTCTGGGCCACCAGGAGTTGGAAAAACCAGTATTGGTCGTTCAATTGCACGTGCACTGAACCGCCAGTTCTACAGGTTTTCTGTTGGAGGTTTGGCTGATGTGGCTGAAATCAAGGTACAAAACAAATATTGCTGATATGTCATGTACAGTTGCAGTTGTATAAGTAACTTTTCAATAATCTCAGGGCCATCGACGCACGTATGTTGGTGCAATGCCAGGGAAGATGGTGCAGTGTCTTAAATCAGTTGGGACAGCAAATCCTCTAGTATTGATAGATGAGATTGACAAGGTGCTCAAACAACTCGTTATGGTCCATTTGGCCGTATTTTGCTTGAGATGCTAAATTGTTAATAATAGCCTGCGTTGTATACTTGCATAATGGCCTGTGATGCACTTAGTCTTTGACACAGAATGGACTTCAACAGTTACTTTGTTCAATTTGACAACTTGTGTGCATGCTTTTGTTGTTTCTTGTCAAAAAAAAAAAAAAAACTTGTGTGCATGCTTTATTAACGCTAACTTTTACTGGTCTGTCTTGCAGCTTGGGAAGGGGCATTCTGGCGATCCAGCTAGTGCATTGTTGGAACTCCTCGATCCTGAGCAGAATGCTAATTTCTTAGATCACTACCTTGATGTTCCTATTGACCTATCCAAGGTGAGTCCTTGTTCCATCAGAAGTTGCCTGTTTGACTGTCTACGTGTGGTTGGCCCAACAATTTAATCTTTTTTGCGATGTTTATTCTTTTACGTATAGACAACAAGCTTATTCTTAACAGATTCATAGTTGTCATCACCATCTCATTGTCTTGCATTCGCACACATCTTGCTGTTATCGTTAGGTACAAGCATTGCTGATTATTGTAATATTGTGCTATCATATCATTCACATGAAATGCTGCTAAGTGCTAGTGTACTACTGTAAGTTGTGATTAGTAGGTTGCACCGAAGCAACATCCTTAGTATTATGTTTTGTTCTATATGATGAGGTCCGTAGCAGTAGGATGGTCTTCGGTACACTTCAAGTGCATTACTTCCACAGTATCCTCCGCCTATCCAACCTTTTTCTATTCCTGTTGTTTTTCGAGTGTCTTCAGTCGTGTTTAACTATTTAGTTCATGCTACTTTCTGTTTGTAATATTGTTGTCATCTTCTAAAACTTTGTTTATGAAAATTAGGTTCTGTTCGTTTGCACAGCAAACGTAATAGAGATGATACCAAATCCGTTACTGGATAGGATGGAGATCATTGCTATAGCTGGGTATATAACTGATGAAAAGATGCATATTGCTCGGGACTATCTAGAGAAGAATACAAGACAGACTTGTGGCATAAAGCCTCAACAGGTATCTTGGACACTTCTCTTATAATCTTCCTTTCATTCAATATTATGTGCATGAGAATAAATTATTTAAGCATGGAACATTTGTTTTAAAGCAACCTTGGAATTTCCATAAATAATAACAAAACAAAAACATAAAGAAAGCGAAAAATTGTACTTTATGCCTTTACAATGTCTGTATGCGTAAACCACCTAATCTACACTGCACAGTTTCATCAGTGTATGAAGTGTCCCAATAGGCCAATACACTTGTTTCTTATTTCTGATGCCACTTTGTTATCAATTTTGGACTCAACTCTTCAGCCATGCATATCTACAGGTTGAAGTTACAGATGCTGCTCTTCTCGCTCTCATTGAAAATTACTGCCGAGAAGCTGGAGTTAGGAACCTTCAAAAGCAGATTGAGAAAATTTACCGTAAGGTGTGTAAAATAATTCTGCATACTGATCTGACCCCTCTATCAGAGAAGGGGAAAAATGTTGGCTGATTGTTGATAATGGTTAAGTAACCTCAAGTCATTGGTATGATATGAAAGGTTGCTGTTAGTTTTAGAGTCAATACTTCCATTAATATCTTCTGCTCGCCAATATGATCATGCCATACATCCTTTGCTGGCCAATATGATCATACTGACTTTTGAAATACCTTACAAACTTTTTACCTCCGCAGATAGCTCTGCAGCTTGTTCGCCAAGGGGTATCAAATGAGCCAGACCAGGAGTCTCTCAGTGTCACTGTAAGCGAGGAATCTAGTAGTGGTGATAGCACCACAGAAAAAAATGAGATTTTGAAGGATCCTGCTGTAGAAGATGCTTCAGTCGTCCATAATGTTACAGATCCTGCCTCTGAGGAAGCTAATGAAGTAAATTTGACAACTGAAGAACCAAAAGAAGGCGTTAAGGTATAGTGTGGCATTCATTGGCTTTATTATTTTTTCAAAAAAAAATATTCACACTTAATTTTGTACTGCTCTGTTGCCTGTTAATGTGCAAAATGGTCCTCTACATTGTATATGTAACACTGATTGACACACTGCTTATCCTTGTGTATAGCAGCTGGGTATTGTTGGTTGGTCAGATATAATTTTGTAGATACTGGACATCAATCTGGTGTTTCTCTCTCACAACAAAACAGTGATGGTACAGTGTTTTTCTCTCACAACAAAACAGCATCAGCCGGCTTATTAATGGAATAATTGATGTGTAGTATCTACAAAATTATATGACCAACCAACAATACCCAGCGGCCATACACAAGGATAAGCAGTGTGTCAATCAGCTGCCACTTATGCAATTGCTAGCTCACTCAACAAACATAGACCCAGGAGAGTGGGAAACAAATCAAACAATAATAATATATTATGATGTTAGTTACTGATTCATGTATTCTGTAGGGCAACAAGGACACAGATGGAGCAGCAGACAAGGCAATTGAAAAGGTTGTGGTTGATTCATCAAACCTTGGCGATTTTGTTGGGAAACCTGTGTTCCAGGCTGAGCGTATATATGAGCAGACGCCTGTTGGAGTGGTCATGGGTTTAGCTTGGACTGCTATGGGTGGTTCTACTTTGTACATCGAAACAACAAAAGTGGAGGAAGGTGAAGGGAAAGGTGCACTTGTGCTGACGGGACAGCTTGGAGATGTCATGAAAGAGAGTGCTCAGATAGCGCACACAGTTGGCAGAGCTGTATTACTGGAGAAAGAGCCAGATAATCAGTTCTTTGCAAACTCGAAGGTTCACTTGCATGTTCCTGCAGGGTCCACCCCTAAAGATGGCCCTAGTGCTGGATGCACCATGATAACATCTATGCTGTCCTTAGCTATGGGAAGGCCTGTCAAGAAGGACCTCGCAATGACGGGTGAAGTAACATTAACCGGAAGAATCCTCCCAATCGGCGGGGTATGTTTTCTCTGTTCCCTACTCAAGCTCATTTTAAATGTATTGTTCTTAGACAAACATGAACAGCCAGCCAATGACTTCTGCACGTGAAATGAGGAAATGTAACTTCACTGAAATATGTGGAGTGGTTTCCTTGTTTCATGTTCGTCGTGCTCCGTGATATAATGATAAGCTTAGTTTTCAGATGCTAGGTGACATCAAAACAGATGAGACATGAGAGTGCCTTAATACTCGCTGGATACTCACTCTTGTGTGTTATGTTTCTTCTCTATATATATCAGGTAAAAGAGAAAACAATTGCGGCAAGGAGAAGTGCGATAAAGACGCTCATATTTCCGGCAGCGAATAAAAGGGACTTTGACGAGCTTGCTTCTAATGTGAAGGAAGGCCTGGAAGTTCATTTTGTTGACACATACGGTGAAATATATGATTTAGCTTTCGAGGATTGAAATTTTTTTCCAGACCTGGTTAAAATGCCAAATACCAAGCAGAGGCTGGCAGACCATTGAAACCCAGATGAGTGGAGTTAATTGACAGTCACGAGAAAAGAAAGATTTTTTTTGTTCCCCATTAACAGCATTGAGTTTTGAAGAGATTTTTGGCTTAGGTTGTACTAGTGTGCTAGCTCAGCTAGGTTGTATTAGCCTATATAGGAGTAGGAATAAGAAAAGGGAGCAGCGTAAACTGTATATCGTACTACACTTTGTTATGCGAACGAAAGCAGCACTGGTGCACCATCTGTTATTTTTTATTTATTTATATATTTAGTTATTATTATAGAGTGGTCTCCAAAAGTTGTAGGGATGCACCATTTGTTATTCGTTAAAGTTTATTTTGGGAGGTTCTAGGCCAATTCTTCTGGTATTGAACGAACAGTTGGGCAGTAGTTTTTTTTTTTTTTTTAACTCGTTCAGACATATATACGTGGGCCTGTCTTGGTCGTGCGGGGTGCGGCTGTGCAGCCTGCAGGTCAGCAGGGACTGAAATCAGAACGGGGTACGGTCCGCCCTCACTTACCCTCACCCTCGAGCTGCCCCGGTCCAGCTGCAAATTCGATCGGATCCAGCGGTCGATTCGCCTCCGGTCTCTGATCCGGCGCCACGGTGACTCCTCGCCGTCTCCGATTTCGATCCGCTCCCGGTCACCCACCGTAAGTAAAAGTCCGACTCCTCCCCTCTTCTAATCGTTGTTGATGTATCCATAAATGCAATCTCAAGATAAAACTGCCGCGCCGGGATCAGGAGGTGGGGCGGCGCGATGTCCAGTAAGCGGCGAGGAGGAGGAGGCCAGGACGACGAGCCGAGGCCAAACCGCCGCCGCCATCGACACGCCGCCGGCCGCCGTAAGCACCTCCTGTACCTGGTTCTGGATGACTGGAACAATGGCTTCAGTATCCACAAGATTGATCCGGACACTTTGGATGACGAAGCACCTGCCGGTGCCGGGCAGGGGCAGGGGCAGGGACACCTCCCCGAGCCCCCAGTGCTGCGGCTAGAGTCACCGATCGGCTCCGTGCCCCGTGACCGTGTGTCCTTCTCCCCGCTAGGCACCAAGATATTGGTTTTCATGAACCGCCGCTGCGCCCTCGTATACGACACCGAGACGGCGGCGGTGTCCATGGGCCCCCACGCCCCTGCTCGGATGCTGTGCGGCTCCGGCGTCACCGTTCCTGCCGGCGGAATGTTCTACGCACTGTCGCATCGCTTCTTCGACAAGGAGGATCCGCACGCGTTCCATGTGATGCAGCCGCAGGAGGGCGGCGGCTGGTCCTGGAAGACACTGCCGGAACCACCACCGGCGTTGACCAGCCGTCAGATTGTCATATCCCACGCGCTGCACCCTGACGGATGCACCATCTTCATGACCACGGCTGACCGCGGCGCTCCAGGCGAACCATTGGGCACCTACTCCTTCGACACCGAGCGCTCCGAGTGGAGGTGCCATGGGGATTGGGCTCTGCCTTTCTTTGGCTAGGGCTACTTCGACAGAGAGCTGGACGCATGGGTCGGCCTTCACCGGGAGGGCTACGTCTGTTGCTGCCAAGTCGCCTCCCGTTCCCGTAGCAGCACCAGCGAATCATTAATGACCAAGGAGAAGCTAGCCTACGACTAAGAGGACTGGAGCGACAGGCACGGTAGCGCCTCGCTCACCTACATGAACATGATTGGGGGCACAAGCAGGTTCTGCGTTGTAGAGACCACGGCGCAAGGAGGCGAGAACAAGGACAACTGCTTGGCCGATCAGCTCCGTTTCACCATGTTTGGCCTCAAGTTTGATCGCAGTGGAGAGCTACGCGTCACGAATCGCCGCTCCACGCGCTCCTACATAGTGTCTAGGCATAGATATAGCTTATTTGTTCCATTTGCATTATGGATTTAGTAGTAGCTTCGGATTCCATTGCATTGGCCGGTCTGTATCTGGTTGGAGCATGCATTTTGCATAGGACGATTGAGGGTAGCAGCTGGTGTTATTGATTATTACTGGCCACTGCCCGTGCGTTGCTACGGGTGATAAAACTAATTAATCCAATTTTCTCTCGTAAAAGGGTTTTTAAAACAATGTTGGCACCAATAACAAAGTTAGAACGACACATGATCTATTAATTTGAATCACATATATGTGGAAATAAAACATTAATCAAACTACATAGCAGTTCACACCTTGCAGTCCAAGGCATGTATATCCATGTCGAAAGCGATATGAGGCTAAAAATGTTTGGTAGTGTCACCGTCGCTTGCATATGCTGACTGTTTCAGATACAAGACCAAGGGCAAGTGCCTGGTAGTGTCTTTTGTAAGGTCAAAAAATTGCTCAAGAGGAGACAAATGGTAAGAATTGGAAGAGAAATATCTTTGCCAGGTCATTGAAACTAA
The DNA here is from genome assembly GCA_023333625.1 of Bothriochloa decipiens. Lineage (NCBI taxonomy): Eukaryota > Viridiplantae > Streptophyta > Magnoliopsida > Poales > Poaceae > Bothriochloa > Bothriochloa decipiens. Next base: position 69,247,692 of record CM041630.1, read on the forward strand.
GTACCTGAAAGAGCTAAAAGGTTTTGTCAACAAATCAAAACAAGGGTGCACGAGGTCAGGTAGCACATCTGCAGGAAATTCATGTACATCTCCGCCAGCAGGCTGGGACAAGAAGCATTTTGTAGCTGTAATTGCCTGACGGTCACTGAAAACACATAGTCAAGTGCAATTTCTATCAAGGACATGGTGCTTAGAACTCTACCATATAGTGAGTGCATGGTTCAATGTGTTGTTACTGAATTTGAGTGCAGAGAAGTGAATAAGAGGATCTCAACACATGACCACAAAATGATTGCCGAAAATCAAAAGATTCATAATATCATGATATGTCAACAAATACTCGCGGCGGAGTGAACGGAGGCGTGTGGGAGACAGAGCTGGGAGGAATCAGAGGATTGGTGCGCGCTTGGTCTGGAGTCGCGGGTGGCCCACCTGTCGGCGCACAAAGGAGTCACCTTGTTGTTTACCGAGCGGCTTCACCACAGGGAAGTGAACGGTCTTTTTAGGAGTAAGTAAGGAGCAACTCCAGTGGAACCCTAAACAGGCCCCTATTCTAATTTTAGGGGCTCGACATTTTAGGAGAGTTTCTAAATTTTTGTTTCAGGCCCCCTGATACAGGATCCCCTATCCCGTGGGTCCCACCCCACTTTCCTCTCCCCGCTGTGCGAAAACAGAGCGTCCTTTCAGCTTGCCCTGCCAAGATCTGGCTCCGCCGACGGCCGTCGTGGGGCCGTAGCGGGCAGCACCGACCGGCCTGCCCTAGATCTCGAGCTCGCGCGCCGCAGCAGGAGGTGACAGCAGGCAGGCGCGGTGGGGAGCAGCAAGGCGCTGGCGTTGGGGGTGGGGGGGGGCGATGCGTTGCTGTATGGCCGCTCTCCCTCCACTCAAAACAGAGGACACACAGAGAGAGGCCGCCGCTCCGGCTCCGAGAGACGGAGAGCTCCATAGCCGCCATGGACGTCCTCTCCGGCAAGCTCGTACGCTCCCTGCGCTTCCACTCCTCACTCCTCCCCTCCACTCCTTCCTCTTCCTCCCACGCCGTCCCCACATCCCGCCGTCTCCATCGCCGCTGCCACGCCCCCCTCCAGTGCCGCCTCACCACCTCTCCTCTTCCTCCCCCTCCACCACCACAACCACCGAGCCGAAACAGAGCGCCAAAACCCAGGACCTTTCCTCCCTCCTCACCTACTCTGACCCCTCCGTCCCCGCCGGCGATGGCGGGACCAAGAAGAAGCGCTCCGGCGGCGGCAGCAGCGGCGCGTCCAGCATCCCGTTGGTGGCGCCACCCGCAGGGCGATGGCGACGCGCGGTCCAGCGGGCTCGTCGGCGACAGCAGCAGGCCATTGGGCTTCCATTGCGGGATCTCGAGCTTGCGCGCTCGTGCTCCGGTGTCCTTGGCTGGCTGCTCCTCCATGGCTAGGTGGAGAGGAGAGATTGGAAGGCGACGAAGTGGGAGGCGGATGGAACGAGGAGACCGGGAGAGAAGGCGAAGAGGGAAGAGAGAAGGGAGGGGGTAGGTAAAAGAAAAAGAAAAAATTGACACAGGGTCCTACCTGACAGGGGAGGGGAGTGTGCAGGAATAGGGTGTTGAGCTGGAGTTGGATTCAATTTTGGGGCCCTGTTTTTTGCAGGCCAGCATGCAAATGAAAAAAAATAGAGGCCCAATTTGCATGATGGGCTGGAGTTGCTCTAAGGCTAGTCTCAATGTCTATTTTACTACACGGTTTTCAAAACTCCACATCAGCTTAAGTAGGATGAAATAATCGATGAAACTCACCTTCACAATGCACCGTTTCATTTACACAGTTTCCAAAACTAAGTATAGCATTTAATTGCGTCAAAATGCAAGGATCATATGCGCCATTTGCTCCTGTTGCCACATGCACACAAATTAAAATCCAAGCAGTGCAAGGAATAGATACGATTGTTCAGCTCATACGATTCTTGAGTTCATACGACCACAAGATAGATAACTATAGCACTGCAGATTTGTCGGTAGTCCAAAAATAAGATGGGCCTGGCTTGGGCATAATCACGAATCGGAGAGCCATAAAGATCAAACCAATCCTTAACTAGGCCAAGGGCCACTCCCACCGCGTGGAAGACCGAAGACCGCGGCCCACAGGGGGAGCCGGCCCACTGGCCGATGACGCCTCCGCTCGACGTCCTCCTGCCTCGCCCGACAAGGGAGGGCGCCGACGTCACTCCGACTCGCCCGATGAGAACTCCGACGCCACCCCGTCTTGCCCGATGTAGGGGCCCAGACGACGTCGGCCTAGAGACACCTGGCATGCGGGCATCCGGGGTCCGGAGAATCTCCGACCGAGGGCATCTAGCCCTTAAGAGTTAACCCCGAGGAGCCGAACATAGAGTTGCAGATGAATCTACGAGCTGATTCGTCACAACAGCACAAAGGACCCTCGGATTTCGCCGTACAAGAGTCCGGCTCCTGTATATACTCGACCCAGAAACAACACCGACCTCAACGAAGTCAGAACACACCGGAATGATGAGCATTGGGAGGAGATGCCTGACGAACAGCAGGAGATAATGGCGAATCTTATTGTCGGGTACCTGGATAAGGGATACCCTAAACCTCAATCCAGGAGAATCAGTCTCCAACGATTAAACCCAAATCCCCGAAAAATCCCACACCAGCCTAAGAGATGAAGGCCGACCACGTACGCCAAACCAAGCTGGGCCGGTCCACGAGCCGCATCCAAGTCGAGACTACCTCCTATTCAGCGCGGGGCTTCAAATGACGGACGTCCTCCCGGGCGAACGACCCCCCATCGGAGTGACAGAACGCACGGCGGGCGGTCAACCCCACGTCGAATGATGGATGTCCTCCCGGGCGAACGACCCCCCGTCGGAGTGATGGAACGCCCGACGGGCGGTCGACCCCTCGTCGAATGACGGACTCTCGCACGGGCGGACGATCCCCCCGTCGAATGCCACTCCTCCTTCAGCTCACCTACTCCCTGTACGGATCCAAGGCAATAAATGCATTCGCCAACCCCCGCCTAACCGCATGGCTACAGCGCGGCCACAGTGACCGGGTACAGCGGTCAAATCCTCCTTTTACCGCCCATGCCCGGGGATCAGCGGTTCGTACTACACTGTGACGCCATACCGAGTACTGTGCGCTGTCAAGCGACCCCTCGAGGCACATTTACCAATATCAGACGACCCCTCGAGGCACATTTACCAATATCAGGCGACCCCTCGAGGCACATTTACCAACTTCAGGCGACCCCTCGAGACACATTTACTAGTATCCGTACCGTATTTTTCGGGACTTGGCCTTATCCATTCGGGCCTCAACCCCTTCGGCCACCCCTCGAATTGAGCTTCGACACCTACGGTCAACGCTCCAACGACTCCTGACGCGACGTCTACAGGGATCCGCACGTCCCAGCATGGGCGCGGGTCTTTCACTGGCCATCTACGGGCGTCACTGTGACACTCACGAGGGATGGCCATCGACTCCAAGCACGTTGCTACAGGGCCAGCCATGCCTGGTACATGCCTCTACAGCGGCTACGACATGATCGACATCACCCCTCGGCGTCATCGCTTACGATAGCTCTCAAAGCATCATTAGGGCTCCTTGTACACCCATGCCCCTCCTTGGCCTATAAAAGGGGGCACTGGGATAGACAGACTCATTCGAACTCACTGAGCCTCTCCACTCACATTGCAAGGCATAGGACTAGCTCTTCTAGACTTAGGCCTCGTTCTTCACCCCGTTTCGTATATGCTCGCTTGTATCCCCCTGTACAAGCACTTCGGTGCAAGATAATACAAGGCGTCCTCCCCTAGCTGGACGTAGGGCCTTCTCTTGCCTGAACCAGGATAAATCGTGTGTTCTTCTTGCATCACCATCCGGATTAGGGAGAACGTAGCACGTAGTTTCCCGTCAGTTTTAGGCCCCTAGGGTCGTGACACCGACACTTATACCAATGGCATAACGGGCCCCTACTTCGGACTTGGCGTCGAAGACATGAGGGCTACGGGACGCCTGGACCCCCCGTGTAGAAGAACGAAGGATCGACAACATCCTCCACCTAGATAGCTAGCAATATGAAGTAAGCCCTCTCCTTCAACTATAAAAGGGGAGGAGCAGCACCACGTAGAGACAGGTGGAGATACACTCACGCCACGGCCTTCGAGACTTGAGCATTCTCTCTCTTCCTCAAGGCACTTGTACGTTGAAAGGTCGAGATGGCGGACTAGAAGGGGGTGAATAGTCCTTCCTAAAACTTATCGCACCGGCTAACCGAAACAAATGCGGAACTAAAACTATCGGTCTAGCCAAGACTTCACCCCTCTAACTATGACTCTAGATGCACCTTGTAAAAGATCCTAAGCAAGAAAGCAAGGTGACAGTCTAGCTAATGCTCTCCTAATCAAGTCTAGTCTGTAAGGTTACACAAACCTAAACAACTAGTACTTTTACCAAGCAAAGGAGCACCTACACAATTCTAATGAGCAAAAGCACAAAGCCAACCTAAGCTCACTAGATGCTCAAGAACAAGGTTACGCAAACTGAACCCAAGAGCTCAACCTTACTTAACAACACAAGTCAAGCAAAGCAACTAATTAGACTACACAAGCTAATAGCCACACAAGAGATACTTGTAAGCTACACAAGCTAGAAGGCAACTAGATAGCTATACAAGCCAACTAATTACAAGAGCAACAACACAAGAACAATATATGAATGTAAATACAAGCTTGTGAAAGGAGATTGCAAACCATGCGAAGTGTGGACACAAGATGAAACAGCGATTTTTCACCAAGTTCACTTGGTTGCCACCAAGCTACGTCCTGTTGTGGCGATACACCTACTTGGAGGTTCACTCGCTAAATGGCATCACCTAGCCAAACCCACAGCCTCGAGTGCGATGAAACCAACACAAGATGGGGATCCCCCAAGCCATGATCTCTACTAGAGTTGGTCTTCGTGATCTTCCACGGGGTGAGCACAATACCCCTCACATTCTCTTCTCCGGAGCACCGCACAATCTCCTTGCGTGCTTCGATGGATTCTCTTGCCACCAAGCCATCTAGGAGGTGTCAACCTCCAAGAGTAACAAGCCCACCGGCTTGCAACACAAACACCTAGTGCCACTCAATGCAATCTCTCAAAGCAACAAACTCTAGTAGAGATCATGGATGCGTCCGGAGGTGCTCACA
>CM041630.1:69252900-69328554 GCA_023333625.1 Bothriochloa decipiens
AACTCTAGTAGAGATCATGGATGCGTCCGGAGGTGCTCACAAGGATGCGAGCAACAAACTCTCTCTCACTCAAATGAATTTCTAGTTTGTTGCTCGCATCTATCAACAAACTGTAGCAACAAACTAGAAATCGCTCTCTCACTCAAATGGATGAACTCTATCAAGAACAAGTAAGTAGAGTGCTCTCTAAGCACTCACAAGCATGGACACATAGTCCCCAAGGTGCTCAACCCCGGCCAAGGGCCGGCCACCCCTCTATTTATAGCCCAAGCCACGAAACTAGCCGTTATGCACTTGATCCAGCTCAGCAGCACACTATGGACGCATCCATAGTTCCACTTTGGACGCGTTCGCACTGTGTATTCCATGCACAGATAGTTCAAATGCAACTCCGGATGCGTCCACAGCAGGTCTCCGGAGGCGGGAAGTTCACTATTGATCGTCCACAGCGTGCAATCTTGGTTCAAATGAAATCCGACCGTTGGGACCTCCGGACGCGTCCACAGGTGAGCTCCGGACGCGCCCACAGTTGAGCTCCGCGTGCAGCGTTCTCTGTGTTGCATCCGGACCACCTCCGTACGCGTTTGTAGCTTCCAAATCTAGCGTCCATAGCTCCACTTTGATGTTTTGCCTTCTCTGAGTCATGTCCGGACCTCTTAGGATGCGTCCACAGTTCAGCGTCCACAGTGTTGAAGTCACGCGCTAAAACGGGCATATCTCTTAGCTCCGAACTCCGATTTTGATGATCTTGGACTAATTGGAAAGCTTACTCAGAGGACTAAAAAATACATATATCCTCTTGATCTAATCACAAAGGATCAAAGTAGTTTTCCAATCCAAGAACCATCAACTCTCTTTTCCAACATAAGAGTTCAGGGAAACATCTCCAACTCCTTCTTTGCAAATGTGCCAATACCATCGAGTGTACATCACCGTGTGCATGTGTGTTAGAATTTTCACAATCATTTTCAAAGGATTTTCACTTTCTCTCACAACACCACTTGATCCTAGCATGTCACAATGTTAGATCGCTCAAGTGGCACTAGATGACCGATATGCAAATAAGTTTGCCCCTCTTGATAGTATGGCTATCAATCCTAAATCTGGTCATCAACTTCTCTACACACCTCATGACCGGTGAAATGAAATTCCCTAGGTTATACCTTTGCCTTGTGCATTTCCATTTCCACCGTCTTCCTCCAATGTGCCAGTGCAACACATGCACCGACACGATCACCAAATGATATGATCCACTTCATATCATCATGTGACCTTTTTGGTCCATCGATCTTGACCTCACTTGCTCTTCACCGTCTCATGGTCCATCAGCACCAAAGTCTTGCTCAAGCTTCATCGTCTCATGGTCCATCGCTTCGAAGCCTTGACTTGTCCTTCACACATCCACCGGTCCATCGAGCCAAGCCTCATCTCAATCTTCTCCATCTTGGTCACATGACTCCATGTCATGTCACATATGCAATTAAGCTCCTCCATTGCACATTATCACATGTGGACTAATCTCCTGTGTATTCTCAATTTAACACATTAGTCCAATCTAAAGTTGTCACTCAATTGCCAAAACCACATAGATACCTCATGAGATCAATATTATAAGCAAGGTTCTAGTACCATGAGAAAAAACACATGTATCTAGCTTACCATCCTATGCATGCTAGTTATCATATCATCAAGCAAGTTCTATGACTAGCATACACCACACAAGCATTGCATATTGAATTTAAACACTTATGTTAATGCAAGCAAGCACATGAATATGCACATATCAAATGCAATCAACCAAGTTCATGAGCTTGCTCCTCCTACTTGTGTGCTTCTCTTGTCCAAGAATTTTTGATCCTCCTCCATTCTTTAATATTGCTCCCTCTTCATCCATGTCCATTTCTTCTCCTCCACTCTTTAATATTGCTTCCTCTTTGTCCATGTTCATTTCTTCTCCCGTCTTTGTCCAATTTCTTTTGAATATGCTTCCCGCATATCTTGTCCATGTCCATTTCTTTTCCCATTTTTGTCCAATTTCTCTTAAATATGCTTCCCACCTATCTTTGTACATTTCTCTCCCCCTTTGTCATCAATCACCATAAAGGTATGATAGCCTAATACCACATGATGATATCACATGGATGTGTCTCTAGATGCAATGTAAATGTAATACCATGTGAAGGTTAGCCTCTTGTACCACATGTAGGGTGAATCCTTTGATGCAAAGAGTTGGACTTGGGTAGATGTTGATGTTCTTGAATCTTCATTTTGATGGACACTACCATAGCTTGGAATGACACCACATGTAAGAACCACATGTAGTCGCATGAATACCATGTGTGATTATGAATAGGGTACCCCTTATGTCATAGCACAAGAAATACCACATGTAGGTCACTTGTAACCTCTTTGACCTTGATATCAATGAGTTGGGGCAACTCCCCTATGTCAAAGCATGGGTCAACCAACTTGTCGATGAGGGTAGCTTTCTTGATGTGTATTGATCACTTAAAGTTGAGGATCACTTGTGGCAACCATCTTTTGATGTTCTAGACATATATATCTTGCAAGTACTAGCATTGGGTCACCACTTGTTGGATTTGTCAATTGTAGCCAATTCTTAAACTAGATTGTTTCCATGAGCTTCTTTCTCTTTGACTTGAACTAAAATATTTTGCCTATAAGCATTCAAGTCTGGTTTGAACCAATGACAAGCTTCTTCACACCTCATAAAATATAAGGGTTATCTTGCCAATGTTGTACTTGTCACTTATATGCAATCCAACATAGATCAAGCACTTAGGTTCACTAGCTCATGAACAAATCCATATTAATACCACTAGTTAATTCAACCAATCAAGCAATAGTGGTAGACTATGAATTATAAACATTTCATTTGTTATGCATGATCCTAGTAAGCATGTACTATATGCACTAACCGCATACTAGTAAGGGATGAAATGATCATGCACATTACAATGATACCTTTGCTATGTTGGAGTAGAGGATAGTCATTAGATTTCAATTTCATTACTCCAATAGCAATGTGAAGTCCACTTATAAGCTTGATGAAGACAATAAATATCAATTTGAATTCCATGCTTCATCCATATGAAGTGAGAACCTCTAATGATCAAGTGCACTCTTTCTTATTGTGGTTGGCTTGCATCTTCATTTGATCTTGGCTTGCATGAGAGAATACCACTTGTAATATTACTTGGATTGTCATGTATTGCTCTCTATTTTTGGGTGTTTCTTGTTTTCATGATCAACCCTTTTGATAGCTTCAACTAAGCATCTCCAATAATCCTTAGATCATCACTTCCATGTTGTCCTTCCAAGTACACCTCACTTGGTTTTTTCCAACCCATTTGGGCGGCTCGCCTCCACAGTGGGGAGAAGTGATCCCTCTCCAAGAACTATCCTTGACACTCACTTGAGTTGCCTTTTGCTTGATTGATCCTTTTATTTCTTGATCTTGAGCTTGATCTTGATATTAAATTAATCCAAACATAGGTTCCTTAATCACTTATAATAATGATTCCAGCTTGAGGACCTTTCAATTGGAGTGACTCTTGATTTATCCAATGTTAGTCACTTTTCTGGTAGATTCTGTACCCTTCAAAGAATAATTCATATCTCCGAATGTACAGCTCCAAATGCCACGAAATTTGGTGAAGATGTGTGACACAAAGTCTTCTAGCAGCTGTAAAATTTGAGCTTCATTGGCCTTCTAGATTGCTACCAGTTTTTACATCTTCCCACACTGCTTCACGCTGAAAGCTGTTGCACTATAGCTGACAAGAACTACGCCAAAACAATAGCAATTCTTATCCAATTATCATGAAATTTGTACAGGATATTTTATCATAAGTGTAAATAATGTATACAAAATTTTAAGCCAATCCAAATAGATTTGGTTTATCAAACATGGCTGTCTTCTCAGCTAGCTCAGATTTTGAATATTGGACAAATTTAAGCAATTGAGCTATGCTTATCCAAAAGTGAATCAAACTTGATATCAACTTATTTAAATACTTTCACAAGACTTATATCAATTCACACCACTTAATAAGAGTAATCTTATGATCATATTCATCCAAATCAAACCAAATTTGACTACTAAGCATTTAGTCCATTCAAACATCTCATAGCAAGCAACATATGCATATATATATATATCCAATTCAATCAACTCATATGCACCCAAATGAATTAGATCAACTATAGATTTATCTTGATAGCTCATGATCATCCAACTAGCAAGCTTCAACTCAAAAGTTTGCAAGCAACCAATATGACTAATAGTTCACCACAACTTGAATATTGCACTTGTATGTTGTAGCACTTGGACTTCACTTGTCATGTCTTGGCATTAGGATAGGAATAGCACTAAGCTTCAATACTTGACTCAATCAAATGATGGACAATATGAAATCAATTGAATCAAGCCTCCAATACCAATGGTACCTACAAACAATCATCCACTTTTTGATGGTACCCAAACTAGTTTGGGTCCTCTCAAGTTAGGAGAAACATACTTAGGCATAGTCTTAGTATGGATAGTGGGATGTATTGCAATAGCAACCGTAGAGGTACCATTACCATCCTTTCTAAGCATATTATTTTCATCAATTGAAATAGGCTAAGAGGTTTTACCTAGGGGACATGAATGAGCCATGTGTCCCCTTTCCCGGTATGAATAGCATCTTCTCTTTGGTAGAGCCTTTTCTTCATTGCTCTTGTTATGCTCTTCATTGCCTTGCCTCTCATGAGTTGATTGAGTCTTCTTCTCAAGCTTGTTAGAACACTTCGAGGCAAAGTGTCCCATATCTCCACACTTGAAGCACTTGATGTGAGCTAAGTCTTTCTTTTCTTGAATCTTGCTCATCATCTTGCTGGCATCATGAATATGAGTTGGATGCCTTGCTCTTCCACCCCTTCTTGTTTTCTTTTTCTTCTTCTTCAAATCATCAACTTTAGCTTCATGATTGATCTTGACTTGATCTTGAGGCTTTTTTTATTGCTCAACTTGTGGTGTTGGTTGAGGCTTCTCTTGTTGCTTCACCAATTGCTTGGTTGGACACATAGAGGTGAGATGACCCCATGTGTGACACTTGAAGCACTTGATATGCTTGAGCCTCTCTTATTCCTTCTTTAACTTGAGCTTTTTTCCATTTGGGCAAGTGAAGTGAAGATGTCCTGCTTCATGGCACCGATAGCACATGGAATGGGATAGCTTCAATTGTTGAAGCTTGTTCATCTTCTTTTCTCTTTTTCTTTCACTCTTGGTTATGCTCTTCTTGTTGAAGCCAAGGCCACACTTGTCACCATAATATCTTTGAGTCTTCAACATATGCTCAAAGGTGACTTTAGAGTTGTAGCACCTCTCTAACTTATTGCTCAATTTCTTCACTTGTTCATGAAGCTCATTGTTCTCCTTCAAAAGGTTAGTCTCACAAGACATAGAAGTAGAACAAGCATCTAATCAAGAAGAACATGGCATATCAAGTAAATCATTTGACTCATGTGATGAGCTCTCATCATTTTTATGTTTCTTTTCAAAAGCTTTAATGAGAGAATTGAATTTTTCCAAAACTTTTTCATGACTCAATTTTAGCTTATCAAATGAACAATAAGAAACATGAAGTAGATGCTTTTGTTGTTCATTTGATTTCTTTAGAAATGAGTTTTCATTTTCCAATTCCATTGTTTTAGCTTTCTCATTTTCTAAAGATATGGTCATGCTATCAAGTCTACTAACAAGCTCATCATATGAAGCATGATCAATCATATTGCAATTTGATACCTTTGTGTCACCTTGTGACATGAAGCAATGTGATGATGTAGAAGGGCTTGTAGTATCATCATCATTGGGGCATGAACCATCATCACCATCAAGTGTGCTTGGGGTAGAGTCATCACTTGCATCACTTGAGGCATCATCATCCATCTTGTCAAGTGAACCTGTGGTGGATCTATCATCATCATCACTTGACCATGAGGTGGAGCAATCCTCCACAACAACCTTGTTGTGGTCATGATCAACATCCTCATGCACCTCCACCCTTGGCTCAACCTCCTTGTACTTGCCATCATCCCATGTGGAGATATCGCCATAGGTGTCCTTGATGGACTCCCACAACACATGTGCGGTTTCGACGAGATATACCTTATCACATACATCATCACTCAAAGCACATATTAGATAATAATGAGCATTTGCATCAAGTGCATAAAGAGCTTCTTGAGCTTTGGTAAGGTTCCTGTGGTCTAACTCATGGGTGAGACCATTTTTGACAACCCACCAAGCCTTAGGTCCCATGGCACAAAAATGATCAAGCATATGGTGTTTCCACCATGCAAAGTGTGTGCCATCAAAAATATGTGTGTCACAAGTACACTCATCATCAAACCAACTAGTTGCCATCCTCTCGGGTCGGTGAAGACCATAAATGAGAGACCTGGCTCCGATACCACGCGAAAGGCCGAGATGGTGGACTAGAGGGGGGTGAATAGTCTTTTCTAAAACTTATCGCACTGGCTAACCGAAACAAATGTGAAATTAAAACTATCAGTCTAGCCAAGACTACACCCCTCTAACTATGACTCTAGACGCACCTTGTAAAAGATCCTAAGCAAGAAAGCAAGGTGACAATATAGCTAGTGCTTTCCTAATCAAGTCTAGTTTGCAAGGTTACACAAACCTAAACAACTAGTACTTTTACCAAGCAAAGGAGCACCTACACAATTCTAATGAGCAAAAGCACAAAGCCAACCTAAGCTCACTAGATGCTCAAGGACAAGGTTACACAAACCAAACCCAAGAGCTCAACCTTACCTAACTACACAAGTCAAGCAAAGCAACTAATTAGACTACATAAGCTAATTAGCCACACAAAAGATACTTGTAAGCTACACAAGCTAGAAGGCAAATAGATAGCTATACAAGCCAACTAATTACAAGAGCAACAACACAAGCACAATATATGAATGTAAATACAAGCTTGTGAAAGGAGATTGCAAACCACCGTGAAGTGTGGACACAAGATGACACGGCGATTTTTCACCAGGTTCACTTGGTTGCCACCAAGCTACGTCTTGTTGTGGCGATACACCCACTTGGAGGTTCACTCGCTAAATGGCATCACCTAGCCAAACCCACAGCCTCGGGTGCAATGAAACCAACATAAGATGGGGGTCCTGTTGGAGATATGCCCTAGAGACTGCTAACGGGCCCAAATGTTGGGCGTTAGTGGAAACCCTAAAGGAGGGATGCTAATGGGCCTTTTCTAGGAAAAGCCCATTAGCAGGGCTATATAACCAGAAGGGGTGAGGGCGCCCAAGGGAACCCTAATCCAGCCGCCGCCCACCTCACTCCGGTGTCTCCCTGTTGCTTTTGCAAACCTAGCTGTCCAAGGTGCGCTCGCTTCTTCCCCGCACGTGTGGATACCTTGGAGGCGCTGCACTTGGAACGCACGAACGAACCGCCCGAGAGGATTGAGGTGATGGACGACCATGCAACTGCACTACCTGCTGTGATGCGTATGACTACATTGAGTCTTCTTTCGCTGCACCTGCGCGTCTAGTGGTAATCCCATAACCTATAACTAGCAGTAGATCCTGATTTATGAGGTTAAAAAGTTTTATTTTCTGGCTAGCGTAGCACCCTCATAACCCTACAGTGGTATCGGAGCTGTAGCTGTTCGTTATAGGTTCAGATTTTGGAATATAGATGATATGCAGAGATAGTAGATGCAATCTGCTAGTCTTGGTTGCACGGTTTGATTAGATCAATCTGTGAAACAGGGTGGTAGATGGAAACTCAATCTGTTTTCGTGCTCTTGGTGCATGGCCGTGTAACGATCTACTCATACCGGTCGGTTTAATCCACCACCTAAGTTAAGTGATACACGTAAGACCATACATGTTGGGCATAGATCAATGGGATTGATCTAGTGAAAATAGAGGGACTCTGAATGGTTCAGATTCAGGTTGATGAGATCAATCTGATAAAATTTTCATAGCGATTCCATAGATGCGATCTGTGTAATCCTGTTTGGTTTTCAGTCATACGCGCATAGAATCGTTCTGCGCCTAACTTGTTTTTGCAGGGTATGATGTGTATGGTATGGCCCATGTGTATGTATGTAATTCATTCATGGCCTGCGTGTCATGTAAGCAACATGGTTGGAGCCATATGTGTTGCCATTTGATGTATTGGCCTGCGCGGCATCTTGTGATTATGTGACTATGTAATTAGTATAGCTTGCAGTAAAATAGTTCTTGGAGGACTCATCACAAAAAGGATGGCACACATAGATCATGGAGATGGAGATCACCATGATGGACAAGATGATGGAGATGGAGATCACCATTTGGTTAAGGGCCATACCATGTCACTATGTGTGAATGTGATTCTCATTACTTGTTCTACTTTTATTTATTGCTATTCATGCTTGTGATGATAGAAGTAGAACGTTCCCTCACAAATATCTAAGTTTACATATCCTCCCAAACCTATCATTGTCACATATCCTATACAATTAGTGGTAGGTCTATAAAATTAGGGTGCCACTAGTTTTTCTTGACGTGACAAGTTTGTGTCGGACACTTACACGCAAAAGGGTTTGGTTAACTTAGACAAAGTCAACTTAACGGTTAAGGACTTTGGGATATGGAAGTTGGGCGCCAAGACATAGAGATGTCACCCAACAACAGGAATCATATGTGATATGATTGGCAAGCGTTGCCTACCGATCTACCTTGTTGTCTAGCGGTGATGCTAAAGCTCACTAGTTGACTTGGTAGTTGTGGATCCTGAATCACTAAGTATCAATAGAGGGATATTGATTTTAGTGGGAGTAGATTCTGTTAAATGGTTAATGTGATTTACTCCATCATGAATACATTGTCTTAGTATTTTGCGTTACTTTTATTGTAGATGGCCGCTCGCAATCAACTATTTTCTTTGCGTACAATTCTTGAGAAAGATAACTTGAATGAAAAAATTACACGGATTGGATCTGCAACCTGAGAATTGTTCTCAGGGCTAAGAAAAAGGAAGAAATTCTAGACACCCCATTACCAGATGAGCCTGATGAAAATGCAACTGCTGCTGAGAAAAACGCTTACAAGAAAGAATGTGATGCGGATCTTGAAGTGAGTTCCCTCATGCTTGCTTGTATGGAACCTGATCTGCAGATGCAGTTTGACAACAATCATTCAGCAAATGATATGATCGTGGTGCTTGAAGATATGTTCCAAATTCAAGCGTGGACTAAAAGGTTCAATGTCTCTAAGGCGCTTGCAGAAACCAAGCTAGCAGAGGGCGCAGCTGTTGGTCCACATGTAATCAAGATGGTTGGTTACACTCAGAGGTTGGAGAAGCTAGGCTTCCTAATTGGCCAAGAGTTGGCTACTGATTTCATTCTTGCATCGCTTCCGGCCAGCTATGGAAACTTTATCTCGAACTACCATATGCATGGAGCGGAGAGGGGCTTGAATGAACTATGTGGCATGCTGAAAACAGCAGAGGCCGACATCAAGAAAGGTGCCGGCAGTAGCCAAGTGTTGGCGATCCAGAACCAACCTTGTTTTAAGAGAAAGGGAAATTCTTGGAGAAATAAGAAGGGCAAGGCTAAAGATGAGATCTCTAAGCCAAACCCATCTGCTGCCAAGGCTGGACCATCTACAAATTCAGATTGCTTTTATTGTAAGGGAAAAGGTCACTGGAAAAGGAACTGCAAGAAGTACTTGGCGTCCTTAGAGAAGGATGGCAGCGGTAAAGGTAGTGTTACTGCTTGTACTATTGTTGTTCATGTTATAGACATTTTCCTCGCTAACTCTTATATCAATTCTTGGGTATTTGATACCAAATCGGTTGCTCATATTTGCAATACGATGCAGGGAATGATAAGAAGTAGAAGTGTGGAGAAAGGAGAAGTTGATTTCCGCGTGGGCAATAATGCAAGAGTTGCTGCATTGAACGTCAGGACGATGCAACTTCCCTTGCCGTCAGGATTTATTTTGGAATTAAATAATTGTTATTTTGTTCCTAGTTTAAGTCAAAACATTGTGTCACCTTCATGCTTGATGAAGGATGGTTATTCATTTGTGAGTAAAGACAATGGTTGTGTGATCTCAAAGAATGATGTGTTTATGGCTTTTGCATGCATTGTGAATGGGTTATTTATTTTAAATCTTGATGATGCACCTGTCTGTAATGTTAGTGCTAAACGGACTCGGCTTAATGAGTTAAGTCCTACCTATATGTGGCATTGTCATTTGGGTCATATAAGTGAGAATCGCATGAAGAGGCTCCATGATGATGGTCTTCTAACTTCGTTTGATTTTGAATCATATGAGACATGTGAGGCTTACTTGCTAGGCAAGATGACCAAGGCGCCATTCAAAGGATTTCCTGAGAGGGCATCTGACTTGTTGGAACATGTACATACTGATGTATGTGGACCAATGAGCACGACAGCTAGAGGCAGATTTCAATACTTTATAACTTTTACTGATGACTTTAGTAGATATGGATATGTCTACCTAATGAAGCATAAGTCTAAAACAATTAAAAAGTTTAAAGAATTTCATAATGAAGTAGAGAATCAATGTGGCAAGAAGATCAAGGCCTTGTGATCTGATCGTGGAGGTGAATATCTAAGTCACGAGTTTAGCAATCATCTTAAGAGTTGTGGAATTGTTCCACAGCGTATGCCACCCAAAACGCCTCAGAGAAACGGCGTGTCTGAGCAACGTAATCTGACCTTGTTGGACATGGTTCGATCTATGATGAGCCAGTCGGACCTACCTTTATCGTTTTAGGGATACGCTCTAGAAACAGCCGCTTTCACATTGAATAGGGTACCATCTAAGTCCGTAGTTAAGAAACCATATGAGTTGTGGACTGGTAAGAGTCCCAGTTTGTCTTTTCTAAAAATTTGGGGTTATGAAGTTTATGTTAAATGACTTATATCAGATAAACTAACACCCAAATTAGACAAGTGCTTTTTCATGGGATATCCAAAGGAAATTTTAGGGTATTATATCTATAATCGGTCAGAGGGCAAAGTGTTTGTTACTCGAAATAGTGTTTTCTTAGAGAAAGAGTTTTTCAAAAGAGAAAAGAATGAACAAAAGTTGTATCTTGAAGAAGTTCAAGATGAGCCAGTATGGACTGACTCTACGAGTGATGCTAATGTAGCAGAGCAAGTTGAGACACTCATGGCAGTGGAGACACCACCACAACCACGAAGATCAGTGAGACTTCACGCATTGCGTGGGGATTTGTTATTGTTAGACGATGACGAACCTGCCAATTATGCAGAAGCTATGATAGATCTAGATTCCGAGAAATGGCAAAGTGCCATGAGATCCGAGATAGATTCCATGGGAGACAATCAAGTTTGGAACTTGGTTGACCTTCCTGATGGGGTTAGACCCATAGAGAGCAAATGGATCTTTAAGAAGAAGAAGGATATGGATGGAAATGTTCACGTCTATAAAGCTCGACTTGTTGCAAAAGGTTTTCGGCAAGTTCAAGGAATTGACTATGACGAGACGTTCTCGCCGATAGCGATGCTTAAATCTATTCGGACCATTCTAGCAATTGCTGCATATTTCGATTATGAGATATGGCAGATGGATGTTAAAACAGCCTTTCTAAATGGGTATTTAGAAGAGGACGTGTATGTGATACAACCCGAAGGTTTTGTTGATCCTAATAATGCTGGAAAGATATGCAAGCTTAAGAAATCTATTTATGGGTTAAAGCAAGAATCTCGAAGTTAGAATATTCATTTTGATGAGGTAGTCAAAGGGTTTGGCTTTCGTCAGAATGAAGAAGAACCTTGTGTTTACCAGAAGGTAAGTGAGAGCACTATTGTATTTCTGATCTTGTATGTGGATGACATACTATTGATTGGGAATGATATTCCTATGTTGCAATCTGTAAAGACTTCACTGAATAATAATTTTTCTATGAAGGATTTAGGAGAAGCAGCATACATCTTGGGAATTAAGATCTATAGAGATAGGTCAAGAAGGCTAATAGGATTAAGCCAAGACACGTACATTGACAAGGTGTTCAAACGGTTCAACATGGAACAGTCCAAGAAAGGGTTCTTGCCTATGTCACATGGTATGCGCTTTAGTGACAAATAGTGTCCTTCATCAGATGAAGAGCGCAACCGCATGAGTAAGGTTCTATATGCTTCGGCCATTGGTTCCATCATGTATGCCATGATATGTACTCGCCCAGATGTCTCATATGCTCAAAGTGTTGCAAGCAGGTACCAAGCTAATTCGGGTGAACCTCACTGGACGCTTGTTAAGAAAATCCTAAAGTACTTGCGAAGGACTAAGGATGTGTTCCTAATCTATGGAGGTGAGGAGGAGCTCGTTGTAAATGGTTACACTGATGCTAGCTTCCAAACTGACGGGGATGATTCACTATCTCAATCAGGTTTTGTGTTCACAATAAATGGTGGTGGAGTTAGCTGGAAAAGTTCCAAGCAGGAGACAGTGTCTGATTCTATAGTAGAAGCTGAGTACATTGTAGCTTCTAGCGCTGCAAAGGAAGGTGTTTGGTTAAGGAGATTCCTCATTGAGCTTGGTGTGTTTCCGAATGCGTCGGGCCCATTGAATTTACATTGTGGTAACAATGGGGCGATTGCACAGGCTAAGCAGCCTAGGGATCACCAGAAGAACAAACATGTACTCTGGAAGTTTCATCTCATTCGAGAGTTTGTGAAATGAGAAGAGATCAAATTGTGCAAGATACATACGGATTTGAATGTAGCAGATCCTTTGACAAAGGCTCTTCCATAGCCTAAGCATGAGGCACACATGAGGGCTATGGGTATTAGATACCTACAATCATAGAGATGATTAATTTATGTATTCATGATTTATACCTTGAGCATTTTGTGCAATTGAATATCCATATGAAAGGCAACTTGTATTGATCAACAATTATGTGAATTATTTGTGAAACTCATACTTGTGTGGTTATTCTAGAATTGTCCCTGGTCGATATTATTGACTAGCACATGTATTGGTCGATGACTATGTTTCACAAGTCATTGGTCATGGCGATGTCATCAATAATGTGGGCATATGTGGAGATATGGTGCTGGACTGACCCAACCGTGAGAAGGTGTGAAGTATTCTCATAATACATAAACGTGTATGCTATGTCCTTAGACCTGAGGCTAACACATGCGCTTGAGATGTGAAACATCTTACTTAGGGACTATCAAACGCCACTTCATAACTGGGTAGTTATAAAGGTAGTTTTCGGGTTTGATGGGAAGCATGCTGCAAGTAATGGTTAGTCAAGATGGAATTTGCCCCTCTATTCACAAAAGAGATATCTCTGGGCCCCTTGAGTGATCGGATCTAGAAATGCATGGCCGTGCTATGGCTAAAGAGTTAACCAATTAGATTCTGAGTCACAGATCGAGAAAGAGTGGTCGGTTTGGAACTAGACCAAATATCATGAGGCAAAGGGAATAGCATGGACTTAACGTTGTAGTGGTTTGTAAGATATGATCTTTACGTGTACTTAGGGGTTGATATGTCTTGCTAGAGGCCACTATCAATTATTGGTTGAGTAAGAGTACTCGGACCATGTCTACTTACATGTGAACCCATAGGGTCATACACTTAACGGGATGAAGCATTGAAACTTGGCTTAGAGATTGTCTCTAGTGCAAGTGGGAGATTGTTGAAGATATGCCCTAGAGACTGCTAACGGGCCCAAACATTGGGCGTTAGTGGAAACCCTAAAGGAGGGATGCTAATGGGCCTTTTGCGGGAAAAGCTCATTAGCAGGGCTATATAACCAGAAGGGGTGGGGGCGCCCAAGGGAACCCTAATCCAGCCGCTGCCCACCTCACGTCGGTGTCTCCCTGTTGCTTTTGTGGACCTAGCAATCCAAGGCACGACACTTCTTCCCCACACGTGTGGATACCTTGGAGGCGCTGCACTTGGAGCGCAAGGACGAACCACCCAAGAGGATTGAGGTGACGGATGACCACACAACTACACTGCCTGCTGTGATGCGTACGACTACATCAAGTCATCTTCCACTGCACCTGCGCATCTAGTGGTAATCCCGTAACCTGTAACTAGTAGTAGATCCTAGTTTATGAGGTCAAAAAGTTTTGTTTTCTGGCTAGCGTAACACCCTCATAACCCTACAGGTCCTCCAAGCCACGATCTCTACTAGAGTTGCTCTTCGCGATCTCCCATGGGGTGAGCACAATACCCCTCATAATCTCTTCTCCGGAGCACCGCACAATCTCCTGGCGTGTTTCGATGGAGTCTCTTGCCACCAAGCCATCTAGGCGGTGGCAACCTCCAAGAGTAACAAGCCCACCGGCTTGCAACACGAACACCTAGTGCCACTCAATGCAATCTCTAAAAGCAACGCAATAGAAATCGCTCTCTCACTCAAGTGGATGAACTCTATCAAGAACAAGTGAGTAGAGGGCTCTCCAAGCACTCACAAGCACAGACACATCATACCCAAGGTGTTCAAATGCAGCCAAGGGTCGGCCACCCCTCTATTTATAGCCTAAGCCATGAAACTAGCCGTTATGCACTTGATCCAGCTGAGCAGCACACTATGGACGCATCCATAGTTCCACTCTAGACACATCTGCACTGTGTATTCCATGCACGGATAGTTCAAATGCAACTCTGGACGCGTCCATAGCAGGTCTCCAGACGCAAAAAGTTCACTGTTGATCGTCCACAGCGTGCAATCTTGGTTCAAATGAAATCCGACCGTTGGGACCTCCGGACGCGTCCACAGGTGAGCTCCGGACGCATCCACAGATGAGCTTCGCGAGCAGCCTTCTCTGTGTTGCCTTTGGACCACCTCCGAATGCGTCTGTAGCTTCCAAATCTAGCGTCCATAGCTCCACTTTGAAGTTTTGCCTTCTCTGAGTCACGTCCGGACCTCTTAGGACGCGTCCACAGTTCAGCGTCCACAGTGTTGAAGTCACGCGCTAAAATGAACATATTCTTAGCTCTGAACTCCGATTTCGATGATCTTAGACTCGTTGAAAAGCTTACTCATAGGACTACAAATCCACATATCCTCTTGATCTAAATCACAAAGGATCAAAGCAATTTTCCAATCCAAGAACTATCAACTCTCTTTTCCAACACAAGAGTTCGCAGAAACATCTCTAACTCATTCTCCTTTGCAAATGTGCCAATACCACCGAGTGTACATCACCATGTGCATGTGTGTTAACATTTTCATAATGATTTTCAAAGGATTTTCACTTTCTCTCACAATGCCACTCGATCCTAGCATGTCATAATGTTAGATCGCTCAAGTGGCACTAGATGACCGATATGCAAACAAGTTTGCCCCTCTTGATAGTATGGCTATCAATCCTAAATTTGGTCATCTACTTCTCTACACACCTCATGATTAGTGAAATGAAATGCCCTAGGTTATACCTTTGCCTTGTGCATTTCCATTTCCACCGTCTTCCTCCAACGTGCCAGTGCAACACATGCACCGACACGATCACTAAATGATATGATCCACTTCATATCATCATGTAACCTTCTTGGTTCATCGATCTTGACCTCACTTGCTCTTCACCGTCTCATGGTCCATCGACACCAAAGTCTTGCTCAAGCTTCACCGTCTCATGGTCTATCGCTTCAAAGCCTTGACTTGTCCTTCACACATCCACCGGTCCATCGAGCCGAGCCTCATCTTGATCTTCTCCATCACGGTCACCTGACTCCATGTCATGTCACATATGCAATTAAGCTCCTCCATTGCACATTATCATATGTGGACTAATCTCCTGTGTATTCTCAATTTAACACATTAGTCCAACCTAAAGTTGTCACTCAATTGCTAAAATCACATAGGGACCTTTCATGCGTCCCCCTCTCAATTCCACAGATAAGCATGAGAGCTCCTGCTCGAACTGGATGTAGGGATCGTTCCGCCCGAACCAGTATAAACTCTTCTTGTCATCTTGATCCACCTTCCGGTAGCCTAAGCACGCCTCCTGAGACAAATTCATTGCCAGTCATCGTTCATGATGCCGACAGTTGGCGCGCCAGGTAGGGGGCGCGTGCTCGACGCCGTCGACAGGCTCCAGATGGCCAACCCCAACGGAATGTGGCTCCCCGGGACGATTGCACGTCTCAGGAACCATGATTTCATCATCATTGCGAGTGGTGACTTGGTCAGGATGCAATATCCTAACCCTACCCTCAGCATCGACCTAAGCTTTGCGGCGAGACTCCAAGGTGAACGGTCGTCGCGCCATGGACCGAGCGGCGTCGCCGTCCAAGGGCCTCCCAGCGGCCTCAACCAGCAGGGACGCGGGAGCCAATTCGCTCCCCGGTGAGGTACGACATCCTCCGCACATCCATCAACACGGCCGAAACAACGGTCGGGGGCTCGATGCGTCTTGGACATGCGCAACTCGCCACGCCAGAAGCCACTCACGGACGCGCATACCGCGATGCCTGCCCATGCCCGACTTGCGTGTCTCGTCGGCATGCAGAGCTTGACGGCTACCTGCGTGAAGAGCGGCCCGATGCTGTCCAGAACGCTCGACTGAGACCACCACCGTCGCAGCAGGAGAGTCCCTGGCGCACGCCCGCACCAAGGTTCCCGAACACGCCGTGCGGGAGTGGCCTCCGGCAGAAACAACTCCCACGAAAAGGACAGTCGACGACCGCGCCAGAGTCGGCGGCCGCGGACACCGGCCGGTGCAACGGATGGGCAAGCTCGTCGGCAAGACCTCACGGTGCAACCGTTCCTCCGGCCGCGGGAACCCACGGGGTTTTGACGCAAACGAAGCCCTCCGAGCTCGACGCCTGGCCTTCGGCGACGGATGCGGGTCACATGGTGGGAAGACCCGCGACCACAGCAGGCGCCCGAGCTGCGCCGCAAGAAACGAGGCGGTCGCCACGGGGCGCCGGCATGGGCCGACGGCATGGCGGGTCCCGCTGGCTGCCCGCGGACCTAAGTACGAGAAGAGAGGCCTGGAGGTGACGCGGGGCGACGGCGAATGACCAAGAAGGATCAAGGCGCCCGGGGGCGAGGACCACGACCGCCGCCGAAGATGACCGCGACGCGCCTTCCAACCTGGGAGAGTTCCACCCCAACGGCAGAGGAAAACCTCCAGCTATGGCATCCCTACCTCCCAAATTTGTTTTCAATAATATATACCGTACATAAAGTAGAGGGATGAAGTCGTAATGGTCCGGAAATTTTAGTCTTATTTCAACCAGTTGGTCAGTTCGTCGTAAGGTCTATTCCTTCGCTGCCAACATCCTAAAAGCGGGTGGCGCTCCTGCCGTGCATAACAAAAGGTCGCAGAAAAAGGAAAACGCGAAAGGCAAATAAAAAGACCGTACGACGAAGCAAAGTAATAAGAGCGGGAAAACATCCCCAAATGTCACAGACCCTGGGCCAAAGACACGGCCATAACCTACGATGTTCACAGTGCTAAAAAGTGTCCTCGAAATAAAAGCGGCCCATACGGCCGGCGAACAGCAAGGCGGATAGCGAATGTTTAAGGGGTGTCGTCCGGAACGTCGACAGGAGCGCCGATGGGAGCGACGGGGGATCCTGGGGCCGCAGCAGGAGTCGGAACGGTGGTGGGGTCATGAGCCAGAGCGGGAACTTGCTCTTGGACATCGACAGCCAAAGGGCTCCATCGACCGGCGGAATCTTGGTCGCGGTCCATCGACAGCCAAAGGGCACCGTTCCGACTCGGGCCAAGGTGCCCGAACACCAGCCCTTGCACATCTCGGGGAACCCGACCAAGGGGTAGTGAGAGAACGTGACCGCCAGCGTGTCTCGAATACCGCGGCGTTAGCCGAGCTCGGCGAGCTCCGCCGCCCGGTCAGGAATGCGAGCCGTGGCGCCCACTACGCCCTCAGCAGGATCGACCGGGACTTTGAGCTCGCCCAACACCGCGCCCAGAGCATCCTCCAGCTGGGCCCGCCGGTTGTCGGCGACGGTCGCCGTGCGATGGGCATCCTCCTGCTCTTGCGAGAGCCTGCATGGAACACAATTCGGGCTTACAAAGGAACCAGAAACCAACAAGGCGAAGTCAAGGTGGCCAGCAACACTTACTCGCGACTTCGGCCTGAAGCCTCGTGATCCTCGCCTGTAGCACCCGGCGTGCCTGCCTCTCCTCCTGTAGTTCCTTCTCAGGGGTGTCCAAGGACCTCTCCAGGTCGGCGATCGCCCTGCGATCCAGGTCGCGCTCCCCGTGCAGAAGGCCGATCTGCTCGTGGTACCGGTCCCGCTCCTCCTCGGCCTGCCGATGATGATTCCTCCCCACGTCGGTCCATTCCCGGGCCGCTTCTCGAGCTTTCTCAGCCTGTGCCACGACCTCCTCCGCCCGATGACGCGCCGACGCCTCGGCTTGGAAGCGTTGGTTCCACCACTCGTCGGCCAGGGCCCTCCCGGCGGCATCTTCACGCGCCTTTGCCAGCTCTTCCCGGGTCTGGGCGAAAGCTCCCCGTGCACTGGCCGCCGCCGACCACACGCCTGACTCTCCATGAAGGAACATGGACATCAGGCGGCCCTGCTCGCACACGAACTGAAAACACAAGAACATGATGGTGACAAAATGTCCACGTATATGACGAATTCACGAAAGAAAGGCAAAACACTCACCTCAAACCCAGGGTGGATCGTCTCGGTCCAGGCTGACACCCACGCATCCATGCTAGCCAGAACGTTGGCACACCGCTGCACTTCCTCCTGATGACGGGTAGAGAAGACGGAGGTGCTGGGGTCACGAGGCAGGAACCACTCGAGCTCATAACTCGGCGGGCCGCCGGACTGCTGCATGGACCGCATCACCTCTCTAATCCCTTTATGGAAAACGGGGAATCGGAGTGGCTGGCTCGGTGAAGACGCGGGAGGACGGGCGGCCGCCGCCGCAAGCAGAGAGGAGATCGCGGAACTCCTCTGCGAGGCAGCAGACCCCTCGGCAAGCGCCACGTCCGGAGCCGGCGTCCCGGCAACACTCAGGTCAGGCACCCCCGACGGGGGAGGAAGAACAGCCTAGTCGGGGTTGACGTCCATGGCCACCGGGGACGCCGCCGGATCCCGAGGCAAAACGTCTACCTCGGAAGCAGCAGCATCGAGAGCCGGGGGCGGCGACATGATCACGCCACCCGGGGGCGCCAAGCCATCAGGTTCGACGGGCGGCATGCCAGACGTCGCCGGCACGGGAGTAGTAGAGGGCACCAGAACGACAGGCTCACCGGGCTCGCCTTCGGAAGCACTAGCAGGTGACGGCGCTGGGGCACCCGGGGGCAACGTAGGGATTGGAGCACTGCCAGCACCACCATCCCCAGCCAGAGCGCTCGTGGAACGCGACCGAGCCAGCTGCTTGGCGGGGGCTAGAGCCAAACTCCCCCGACCACAGCTGAAAGAAAAACAATTTTCGAAGCAAAAACAACAATGAGGCAAGCTAAATTCGATGAGATCACTGAGAAAAAACTTACAACGACGCATACGTTGGTCGTTTAAGAGGACCGGGACGCAGCAGCGTGTCGAGGAAGGCCGCGCCCCGCTTCCAAGATGAGGAGGAGCCGCCCGCCACGGGGCCCTTCCCGTCCCTCAATTGAACCTCCGAGCGGGGTGAAGGCGCCGACGCCTCAAGTCCCGGGGCCCCATCGAACGCCCCTATAACCTCAGATCACCAGCGCCGGGTGAGGAGGGGCGAGCGGCCCGCCGGTGGACACCGTCGGGCAGGGTGTTGCAGTTCGCGACGGCCCGACCTGAGCGGAGGAACTCCCCTCAGCTTGGGAGTCCGATACGCGGGCTATCGAGACCTCATCCAGTGCCGCTTCATGGGCCTCGTCGTCCTCCTCGTCGTCGGTGTCCACCTCATACTCGGATACCCCCTCCCCCCGCTCTTCCCTCCTTCTCCACGCGTCGTTCCTCATGTTACGCTCCCGACGCCGCGTGTTTCGCCCCCGCTGGCATTGGTCCCGCAGGCAATTCTGCTCCCTGATATCCATAGTCAGCGGAGGAGGACGGCACGACCGGATAGCCACCTGGCCGACCTGACAATACACCAAGAGTAGGGAAAGGTTAGTTGGAAGTACAAATGAAATAAGGCAATAATAAGAAAGAATGCGACGCTCACCAGCCCGACAGTGACCTCATCGGGGAGCATTGGCGGCACCCCCTCCACCGGGTAGATGGCTTCACTCACCCCCGTGAGGCGGCGCACCCGATTGAGGATGACGCACTGGTCAGGCAGCCTCAGCGCGGTCACCGTCCTGTCACACGGCGCGTCCGTTGTCAGCTGGAACATCATCAGGCGGCGTTCCCGGAGGGGCACGATCCCCCGGGAGAAGTACCCGCCGATGACATCCCGAGCCTGTACGCTGGCGCTGCGGAGAAGGGTGATCCTGTCCGGAGCATTGCCAAGAATGCTGATGTCATCGTTGCCGAGCCCGTACGCCCAGTTGTGATGCGTCTTCTGCGGCGCGTCCCCCCCGGAGTAAGGCGGGCATATCCCTGTGTCATCCCGGAGGTAGAACCACTGGGTGTGCCAATCCTTCACCCCCGCGGAGTGGGCGCATGAATGTACTCGCCGAGGTTGGCTCAGCTCTGATGAAGTTTGATGCCGGCGCAGCCCATGGGGTGGTCCGTAAAGAAATCAACCGTGAAAAGGCGCCTCCAAAAGTCGTAGTTGGGTTTGATGCCCAGGTACCCCTCGCAGAAACCACAAAAGTAGCCATCTGGGTGACACCATTGGGATTGAGGTGGTGGAGCTGAATACGGTAATGCGCGAGCATACCTCAAAAGAACCAATGCGGGGCCGCGCCGAGCCCATGACGGTGAAACTCGACGAAGGAGACAACATAGCTGGGCGGAGGATTAGGAACGCGCTCGTTCATAGGTACGCACCATTCAGCCGCCCCGGTGAGAGGAGGAAGGATCCCCTCCACGACCAGCGCCTGCAGCATCGACATAGACACAGCGGAACGATCCCAACCCACCATCACCGACAACGAGGTAAGGAATCGAGGTAGGTACACGTCGAATCTAGAAGTTTAGATTTCTTTTTGACTAAGATGACAGCGGCGGGGAACAAAAGCGGTGACCGGAGAAAGACGACGGATTGGGAGGTCCCCCAGGCTTTGATAGGAGTCAAAACTCTGGTGGGCCGTGGACCCCCACCAACATGACCCGCCGTCGGACGCCAAGATGGGCCACGAGAGCCAGATCGATAAACCACGTTGGCCCATTCCAAAAACGGCAAGGTAAGGACCCTAATACGAGAACTATGATGGGCCGTGGGCCCTAAGAGACGGAAGAAAGGGAAGGAGGCCAACGTCGGTACAGCACCTTGAAGTGCATTCAAGTCTGTCAGATAACAGCACGTGTGGTAGATCCCTCGGAGGATGGCAATGAGTCCTCAACGCCCAACGACGGGTGCTTGGGAACCAGACGGGTCGATTGACAGAATCTGAAACCGATCCCAGTAGTCCATATCAGATATCTCCCACGACGGAGAGCCGGGGTTTCACTTGAATTACCCGCTAATAGCTCACCGAGCATTCCCGCTTCGTCCACCAAGGTAAAGCACGGGATGTTCACCCCTGATTCCTGGCCGGGCCGGGAAACGCAGGGTGACATGGCGTTGGATCCAGGTCCATGCGCGACAAGTCACTGAGAAATCAGCGACTACGCTCGGGGGCTTAGGCCACCGGAAGATATGAAATAAAGCGACTATATAAACAGAGCAGGCGCCCAAACAAAAGGTTTAAAATGAAAATTCCTTACTCGGGGGCTATAACGCTTTCCCAAACAAATGAAATAGATAGGTTTACAAACTAAGGGACTAGATAAGGAGAAAACTACCCTAGGCACGATGTTGCCTGCGGCCGGGACTCCCTGTGACGCCAGCCCGCCGCCCATAAACGACAGCTTTGAGACCATCCACGTGGAGGACTCCCTGGGCCACCAGTTTGCCACCCGCATGGGCAACGCATTCACCAGCGGTGAACAACATCATGGGACGCCACCAGAGGCCTCCTCGGGCGGTGTCGGCACTGCGGTGTCTGAGTGAACGCGAATGAGGACGTCCAGGAGTCGCTCCATGAGTGACGCAGCACGAGCGCGCACAGAAGCAACCATCGCCTCGACGCCGGACGGAGCTGATCTAGTTCCTTCTCCAGCGTCGCGACGCAACGATTGGCTGTCGTGACCTGGGTGTAGATACGACCGCCGACCCCCTCGAACAGGTGGCATCGATGATCGCCCACAGGACCTCCAGGTCATGGATCCGATGGAGGTTTGTCCCCGGCTCCTCGAACAGCGCCGAAAGAGCACCGACGCAGCGAGCAGGGCCAGACATCACCGCCGTGACCGACCGGAGCTCCAGGAGCATGGGCCTAGCCCTGGCTGCCAATGAACCCTCGGACCTTGCAGGGGAGAGCTGCCAGCGCACGGGATGCCCAGCACCAGCACCCCTCCCTGCGTCGCCAATCGGGCAGCGACAGCCGTCCATCCTAGTCTTAGAAAGAGGAAGGGAGGAAACACACAAGACTGGGAGAGAGTTCAGCGAAGAGAACCCCCCGGCAGCCTCCTTAAATAGGCAGAGCCAAACGAGGAAGCCAGGGAACCTAGCGCGGCCACCAACCGCAATTAATGCGGCAGCCCACGACGCGCCGGTTGGACCACCCGGGGAAGCAAGAACGGCGCGGTGACCCTCCGCCCACTGGTCACGACGGACAAAATGCAGCGGGGAACCACGCCCGATCATGGTGGTTCATTCAAACCCCGGAAGGGCGAGCGTCGTGACACGACTCACCGTCATTCATTGGGCCAAATAAGCCACGCTCAATGAGCGAACATGACGGCCCACAACGCACGGTCCAAGGACAGCCCAACCTCGTCTCGACGAACGGAATCGAGGGAGAGCGGAGGGCGCGACGCGCCCAGCGTAGACGCGCACAACATTGCTCATGCAGAACGCTGACCTCGCCAAGACAAAGACAACCAGAAGCGTGAATGAAACAAAAGCGCAGCGCCACGACAAACCAATCCAGGTTCAAGTGTTTGGTACATCGACGAACTCGACGAGCTAACATAGCAAAAGAAAAAGATTTACATGAACGGCACCACGAATAAAGCAGAGCTATGCCCATTCCTCCAGGATCTGCTCTGCCGGGACCAGAGCGGACATCGCGCCGGCCGCCGTGGCAAGGCCATCAAGAAGGGCGCCATGAGGAGCCGCGTCTTGGCCATCCGGGAAACTGTCCACGTCATGCAGGTCGACCCCGGTGTGAGACTGGGCAACGGCGAGCCCGACTATCGTGCCTCGAGAGGCTGCCCTCTCCGCAATGTCGAGCGCCCGGGCAGGAATCTCCTCCAGGTGGGCGGCGAGGGTGTCGCCACGAGCACGTACGGCCTCGACGGTGACCTTGGCGGCAGGACGGAGCACCATCAGCTCGCTCTCTAACTCTGAGAGAGAGAGAACTTGTGAGGGCCAATGAGGAAACTCAGGATAACAAAAACAGGAGAGATCACTCTGAGCGAAAGCCTTACCTACGCCCCGACCATCTGCCGCCGCTAGCAGAACGTGAAGCTACTCCCTGGCATGCTGAGTCTCGAACAGCGTCTCCTGAAGGGCGTCGATCATCGCTCAGAGCACGCCCGGATCCTGGATGGCACGGAGATTGGCCACCACCGTCCCAAAGACCGCCGCGAAGGGGTCCATGGGCAGCGACAATGCCGGAGCAAGGAATGCTACCCCCACCGACGGTGGCGCCGAACGGGACGACTCACCTTGCTCTAACACCGAAGGAATGGAGGAAGTTGTCCTGAAGCAAAAATGGGATCAAGAGGCGTCAAAGGTACGAAATCAAGAAGAACACCGATTAGAAGGAACATTTACCTGCCCGCCGAGGAGGAACGTCACTGGACAGAGCACCCATCGGTGGTGCAATCATCGCCGAAGGACTCCTCTGCCGGACGCTTCCCGTGGTCCATCCCGAGGAAGAGCGGGAAGGAGGGCGGACGGGTTTTCAAGTAGTAGAAGGAATTATGGAGATCAATCTACCAAAACTATATCAAAACCGGCGGTACTAATGACTCCCAGGAGGATATGACTGGTAGCCTCTACCACCACGCCGAGCACCGCCCCTCCCTCATGAGCCCCTCGGAAGACGGGAGGACGCAGCGCCAGGTGGGCCACCCACGTCTTGTCGTGACGAAACCACCGAGAAGCCACAGGATGCCTCAGATTGTACCATGTATAGCCGCATCAACGGTCCAGAACTGTGCCACGATTATGATACGACGGGGTGATTCCAGCCCACGAGCGAAGGACGTTCGCCCACGGACTTGGAGGCTACTGTTGGTAGTCCAAAAATAAGATGGGTCTGTTGTTGACATTTCTTAACATCGTTATAAAAGATAGACTAAAAGTCCATCCCCGGCAACGGTGCCAGAAATGCTTGTTGGTGTTTCTTAATATTATTACTAAAGATAGACTATAAGTCCGTCCTTAATAATAACATTAGAAACATGCATTGACATTCCTAACCACCATTACTTCAAAGAGGTAACCCTTAGCCCTTAATGGCGCCGGCCTTGGTAATACAGTCTGGTAATAACAGTTAGAAGTGCCAGATTGGCCTTTCTAACCATCATTACTTACGATATGCAAAACTGTGGCACGGCGCCGTGGGGTGCAACAAGAATTACAATCCTTAAGTAACAGTACTTAGGTACACCAATCGATAGCTCAGTAAGATATTAGATTAAATCTGCAAGCGCACAGAACTATCAGTAAGATATTAGATTAAATCTGCAAATCTGGCCACCGCCTTCGGGTGGTCGGTTCCTCCCTGGGCCTGGACCTCTCTCATGGTTACGATCAGGCCCACGTATGTACTGAAGGTAGGCTCCTTTCTATTTCTTGTTTGCGCATTTGCTGAATTTGACTTTCTTTTTGCGCTTTCTTTATTATGTTATGTATTTTCACTTGTTGCACCTTAAACCTGTAAAACATGAATACTAGAGGTACAAGTGGAACTTGTTAGTAGTAAAGGCATATGTGCTAGAATATGTTTGTCTTTCTTCTTTTTAGTCTAAATTGGTGGTTTAGAAATGATCCATAAGGACCGTCAACAAGACCCCCAAGCTTAACCTTTGCTCATCCTGAGCAAATAGCTAAGTATGGTTGTTGATCAGGAGTTGCTACAATGCTGATATAGTTCATAAGTGCCATGCCTATAACAAAGAATTCATTCGCAATTTAAATAAGTTGGCATTCTATCCACTCCTTACCTTGATTCCTCATGGGGCTTGTAGCTTCTCCAAGTTCTTGGGCGGTTGCAAGACAGAACGGTTATAACAGACTCACCAATCATTCATTCTTTGATAGACTCGCCTATCCGGAGGTTTTATGAATTTTGCAAAATAAAACAAGTTCCTCGAATGATTCTCTCAATCGCTCAATGTGTATGATTACCTCACCAAAGGCTTTGTTGTGCTGCCTTTATATCTTGCCACTAAGGCTGAGAGTGAAATTCTGGGCAGGTATGAAGGTGGGCATACTTACATCACTTGTGTTACTGAGTCAAAGACTGGACCACAAGGAGATACAAGTCATACACCTTGATTGAGATGTGCAAGTGTGTGGAAAAATGAGTATGGTGGAAACCTATCTCTACTTATTTTTGGCACTAAATGCATCATGACTCTGTTTTATTGGATGAAACAAACTTTTTGGAGAGATATGGGCTATAAAATCATCATCACAATTTTTTTGAATGCGTATCTGAATTTTTCTTCCCGTTTGTTTTCTCATGCCTCTTGGCTTTTTTTGTTCTTTTTTTAGCATAGCCCATATCTTTTTATTGACATATGAAGACTTCTAGATGGAGAGATGTCATGATGGCGAATGCAAGGAGTGAAAATTTTGTATGAGAAATGCGTGGCTCTCAGGGTGAGGGTCAGCATTTTTATTTGGTGGATGGAAGGGTACATGTTGTGTGCAACTCTCAGGGTAAGAGCCGGCTTTATTTGGTGGGTGCATGTGAATCTTAATCATGACCATAATCTCACTAGGTCACAGGTATTTGACCCAACTTAAAGTTTTGCAAGCAGCATATGACTAAGAGTTTATAAAAGTAGAGTATGTCATATGGCCTTGGTAGGTGTTTCATAATCATTGAGGAACTTTTGATTTTTGAATTTTTTGAAAAGAAAACTCTGGATGTCAAGTTTCTCTTAGAACAAAGTTATAGCAAAGTCTATTTGTACCATCTCATATCTCGCAACAACTTAGAAAAGGATCATGCAATTGCTCCCCACAAGATTTTAAGTTCTCAGAATGAGACATTTTTAGCCAACAAACTTAAATCTTAAGGAATACTAAGTTATAACTTAGGCACAAACGAATTATAGACAAAGCAACTATTCATCATTTCAACAGAAGAGAAACTAACATATATTATTACACATGGGAGTGGAATTTTTTTTCAATAGTAAAAATAAAATTATGGAATTAAAATATGAGAAATAAAGTGCAAGGATTTAAAGATACATGTTACCTCTGTGGGGTCTCCTCCCCCAAGCTAGCTCAAGGCCTAGATCCAGGGAACTGTCCCATGGAGCGAAGATAGGCCATGTGTGCCTCGTGCCGTCAGCGGTTTGCATCTTCGAGGTCCACGAAATGCTGCTGGTACTGCTCATGCCACTGAGTGGCGGTCTGAATGTGAGAGTTAAGCATACCTTGGATTTGTCTGTTCTGTAGCTCTAGTCCTCCTATGCGTGTGTTGAGAATCTCTAGTGTGACCAGCTGTGGGTGAACAGGAGGTGGCATGCCTTCTGAATCTAAGGAGTGTGCATGCTCGTGTTGCCTTGATCCTCCTGCCTCATGTGAGTGTTGCCTTCCTGAACCTCTAGCCTCGTGTGACTGCTACCACCCTGATCTTCCAGCCTCATGTGACTGCTGCCACCCTGATCTTCCAGCCTCATTAGGGTGAGGAATGTGTCCCACACCATATCCATACCCGGGGGTGAACCTGGGTGTAGACATGATAGGGGACCATTCCATCCCTGGTGTCATGGTAGGCATGGCTGGTGGTGGTGCAGGCTGTGCGGGCTGTGCATGCTCCTCCTCCTATACTCCTCTCTTCCATGATCTCCTGTGGGAAACAGAACTCCTGTGTGCTTCTTCCTTTTCAACAAGGTCGAAGGTGAGAAATGGGAAATTATATAAACCGAGATCCGGGTTAGGTAACGGAATCTTGTTTATATATCCCAGAACCAATTTCCTTCCCGATTCATCACGTTTTAGATTGTGGGCTTGCCCAAAATAAAACTCATTGAGCATAATGCGAGGAGTAGAAAGATAAACAATGGTATTAGCACCATGAGGATCAACAATAGCAGCAATATGAGTGATGAGTGAAGTGCACATGATAGGTGTGGAAGTTTTAAAAGAATTAAGCCAATGTTTAACAAGGTCATAAATAGGAGCAACTTTAATCTTTTTAAGCATGGCATAAAGCAACTTCAACTCAACATCATAAGCATGATGTGTATCCTCTCTAGGAAATAAAGAATAAGCAATCCACTTGTGCATAAGCCTTAGAGTGGGATGATGGATGTTGTTGACATTGGGTTAGAATTTCCCAGTCACATTCTGTCCAGTCATCAAATGCCAAAGAGTTTGGCGATGATAACCCGAGAGAGAAAAACCCAAGTCAACAGAGCATCGCTCATGAAAGCCTAAGTGTGTAGCAAGATCCTTCCAAAAGAGGCTATGCTCTCTCCCAAAGCAGCGAAAAGTAATACCATAATCGACAATTTGTAAAGTGCCCAAGACTTGGATAGTCAAAAGATGAGATCCAAGTTCATGCACAAGGGCAACTTGGCTCCAACCAACATTTTCGAAAATGGTATTGAATTCAACATCCATACCTGTCTGCTGGAGAAGGATCGGGTCGAAGGCCGATGTGTGCAGGAACTCGCGTTCCTTGAGGAGGTTGTACGCTTGCATCTCCCACTCGTTCTCCAAGTCGATGAAGGGGGCGTCAGCCTCATCAATGGCCTGGCCTCTTGGTGCCTCCTCCCCTCCTCCTTGCGGCGGGTTCTCCTCATGTGAGGGGGTGTCTTGGCTTGATCCCCTACGGGAGCGATGGCCTAATCAGAACATGCCAGAAACCCGATTCTTGATCCCACTCATGGTGAGTGAGCTTAACACGAGAGCTTGAGCTTGCTTTGTGGTGGAAATGCAAGAAGTTCTTGCAGAATTTTCTTGCACTTGAGCTTTGTGGAAAATATTTGGAGAGTGGTGGAGCAAGAGAGTGATGGAGGGAGTGAAGAAATGTGAGTGTGAGAGGGGTGAGGAGCTCAATCCTGGGATCATGGTATTTATAGAGTTGATCGCAAGCGGGGGAGCGCTCCTTGCAACGGCTAGTAGCCGTTGGCAAAAGGCCGGGCTGCCAGGCCTTTGCGTAGGGGGCGGTCGCTCCTGGGACCGGCCGGTCCCCTGGTGGGGCCGGTTCTATCCCGCCTTTTGGCAGCGCCCTCCAACGGCTACCCCCATGTGGTAGCTAGTTACGAATGACTCTCATTCAAACTTTGCTCCAGCTTTTGATTTTTCACAAATTTATTTGAAATTTTTTGATTTTCAAAAATTATTTAAAAAATAAGATTTGGAAAGAACAAAAACTAAACTTTCAGAAAATTATTTTTATAAGATTTTTGGAGAAAAATTTATTTTGGACTAAAAATAGAGTTTTTATGAAACTAGAAAGAGGGAAACTCTTTTTTTTAATGCGAGAAAATGATTTTATGAAATATATATATAATATATAAGTATATATATTTATTATTATTATTATTATTATTTTTAAAAGGATAGGATACAATACCTGAGTGGGGGCGCCTCCCCCAAGCTTGAATAATGGTGTGGGCCCCTTCAGATAATTATTACAAAGATATATATTATTATTATATATATTATATATATATTACAAAGGGCTCAACATTTATAGTCCATTGGCAGGACTCTTCTTCCTTTATTGCTCTGCAGCTGCATGAACAAACTCGGGAGAAGTCTCGGGTTGCCCCGGGATTTTTCCCGTATTGTTGACAGGGATAGAAGCAGCTATTTGAGCCATCTGAGTTTTTATCATTTTTTTGAAACTTGCTTGATTTTGAACAGAAGAAGACAGAGTTTCAAGCTTTGTATTTATATTTTCAAACATTTTATCATTGAAGGACAGCTTTTTGGTAAGATTCTCATTGATCTTAGCCTATCCTACAACGAGATCTCTTAAGGAAGGTTGGTTTGAATTAAAATTTAAATTGAAATTATTACCTTGCGGACGGTGCTGGTTGTTCCACCCGTTATTACCTTGCTGTGGTTGGCGAAACACGTTGTTGACATACGAAGCTTCTTCTTGGGTTTCGGGGCAGTTGTTCCCCGAATGGCCAACGTTCCCACAGACTTCACATATCATGTGTGAGTCCATGGCCTGGACGGTGCTCATGGTAGGGTTGGTGGCACGATCGTCCAGCTTTTGTATCAGTAAATCTATTTTTGCGGCCAGCAAATCCGTCTCCTTCACGGTATGCGTGCCTTTTTGTGTTTTTCTCCCTTCTCCCCAACTCTGATTGGCCACCATCTTCTCAATGAGTGCGGTTGCATCCATAATGGTGAGGGAGAGGAATGCACCTCCAGCTGCGGCATCTACGTGCCCCTTTGACATGGCCGTGAGGCCTTCATAGACATTTTGGAGCACAAGCCAATCTTCCATTCCATGATGAGGACAGGCTCGGATGTATTCCTGAACCCTTTCCTATGCTTTGGGGATGGACTCGAGTGAAGATTGCTGGAAGTTTGAAATCTTCCCTCTCAGAACACTGGTTCTGCTCATGGGAAAGAACTTGGCGAGGAACGCCGCGAAACATTTGTCCCATGTG
This sequence comes from Bothriochloa decipiens, assembly GCA_023333625.1. NCBI lineage: Eukaryota > Viridiplantae > Streptophyta > Magnoliopsida > Poales > Poaceae > Bothriochloa > Bothriochloa decipiens. The sequence continues at coordinate 69,282,893 of CM041630.1, forward strand.
TTGACAGCTTCCTTGTTTTGATAGAACCATTGTTTCGTTTTCCCTGTGAGGGAGAAAGGAAACAAACAGAGCCTGATACTGTCCTGTGTGACATTTTTTATGACGATGGTGTCGCACAGCTCAAGGAAGTATTGTAAATGAGCATTTGCGTCCTCACTTGGCAAGCCACGAAACTGACTTGCATACACCATCGAGATAAGGCCCGTATGGATCTCGAAGTTTCCATCTCCAACATTGACAGCGGACCCAACAGGCACATTGGCAACAGCGGGAGTGGAGTAGTCATGGAGTGTATTGGCCATAGCGGTAGTAGCGGATGGTGCGGAGATGACCGATTCGTCTGCCGACGGAGTAGCAGAAGAAGAAATGGTTCGAGACCTTTTCTTCCTTAGGAGTGCTTCCGGATTGTTGAGGAAGTTATCCGGCAGAGCAAAACCGCTCATACACTATCTTGTTTTCATTCCAATAAAAAGAGGAAGAAAACAGCAAAGTTAGCCTGCTTAAACTATTGTTACCAATGCTTATTTTGCAATCGATGTTTATGCCAGCTAGATGTTTTTGCCCTCCCCGGCAACGGCGCTAGAAATACTTATTGACATCTCTTAACGTCGTTACAAAAGATAGACTAAAAGTCTATCCCCGGCAACGGCGCCAGAAATGCTTGTTGGCATTTCTTAACATTATTACTAAAGATAGACTATAAGTCCGTCCTTAATAATAACATTAGAAACATGCATTGATATTCCTAACCACCATTACTTCAAAGAGGTAACCCTTAGCCCTTAATGGCGCCGGCCTAGGTAATGCAGTCTGGTAATAACAGTTAGAAGTGCCAGATTGGCCTTCTTAACCATCATTACTTACGATATGCAAAACTATGGCACGGCGCCATGTGGTGCAACAAGAATTACAATCCTTAAGTAACGGTACTTAGGTACGCCAATCGATACCTCAGTAAGATATTAGATTAAATCTGCAAGCGCACAGAACTATCATTGTAGCATTTCAACCCGTGAGTATCCAGGGGTGTCATATTTATAATTTTCTGTAGGAGGGCAATATGCATCAAGCGTGGTGTAAACATGATTACTTATTAAGTGCAATGGTAGGCATAGAGTAAACAGGAATAAGACATGATATTCAAGATAGTGGACACACATCGGGGTCAACCTCAAGGATAAAAGATAAATAAAGAATAAAGAATAACTAAGTGAACAGAGCAAGCATTGGTCACATATAACTATGCAAAGAACTATTAGTAAAACATCTAATTAGTAAGTCTAGCATCAGGACTAAGTCTTGGATGATAGGGAGATCCCACAGCTGGTCTGCCAGCCAATAGAGACTTTACGAACTCCTACTCAATATCTGAACGTGGGGGAATGCTAGGGATGGACAGGGCTGTCACCACCTGCCCACCTACCCCTCTGCCCGTGGGATACCGACATATTCGCCGATCTCCGCATATCCGAGCACCATGCCCGTGTAATTGGAAACAACTCCTAACCCCCGCGGACCCCAACCCTTCGGATTGACAGGCTAGGTTAAGAGCAACCAAGAAGGCACGACAAACCATCACCTCATCCCTAGTTCTTCCTCTATTCATACTAATTCGATGAACGATGAAGAACGATGATGAACAAGTTAAGAACATAATACATAAACTATATACTAGATCATATATTATGCTCATAACATGATCATAACTATACTCTAGTTCATATGCATGATTATATAAGTATGATAAGAACTTGCTCATGGAAGAAAACCGGATTGTATTCATACCAAAATGATCCTTTTCCTCCAAGGAGACAAGCTCTCCTTGATAGCTCTTGCCTTGCTCACAAACTACTAATACTACTCTAAATATACAAGTGAGAGGTGTGAGGTGAATGACTCCAAAATGATGTGTGTGTTTAGAATGAAGGAGATCCCTCTCTTTTATAGCTAAACTAGGACGGTTCGGCCTCCACAAATATGGAAGGAGGTGAAACTGCCTTGAGGGAACCGCCTTGAGCACCGCCTAAGAAGGCTGGGGCCGGGAGGGCCCACTGGGGGTGCGGCCGCCCCGGGACCGGGCGCCCCCTGGTGGGGCCATCTGGCCATCGCCTTCGGGTGGTCGGTTCCTCCTTGGGCCTGGACCTCTCCCGTGGTTACGATCAGGCCCAGGTATGTACCGAAGATGGGCTCCTTTGTATTTCTTGTTTGCGCATTTGCTGAATTCGACTTTTGCTTTTTGCGCTTTTTTCATTATGTTGCGTATTTCCACTTGTTGCACCTTAAACCTGTAAAACATGAATACTAGAGGTACAAGTGAAACTTGTTAGTAGTAAAGGCATATGTGCTAGAATATGTTTGTCTTTCTTCTTTTTAGTCTAAATTGGCGGTTTAGAAATGATCCATAAGGACCGTCAACACCTGTCTTGGGCCTAATCACGAATTGGAGAGCCATAAAGATCAAACCAATCCTTAACTAGGCCAAGGGCCACTCCCACCGCACGGAAGACCGAAGATCGCGGCCCACAAAGGGAGCCAGCCCACTAGCCAATGACGCCTCCGCCCGACGTCCTCCCGCCTCGCCCGACGAGGAAGGACGTCGACGTCACTCCGACTCGCCCAATGAGGAGTCGCCGGCGCCACCCCGTCTCGCCCGATGTAGGGGCCAGACGACGTCGGCCCAGAGACACCTGGCATGCGGGCATCCGGGGTCCGGAGAATCTCTGACCGAGAGCATCTAGCCCTTAAGAATTGACCCCGAGGAGCTGAACATAGAGCTACAGACGAATCTACGAGCCGATTCATCACAACAGCACAAAGGACCCTCGGATTCCGCCATACAAGAGTCCACCTCCTGTAAATACTCGACCCGGAAACAACGCCGACCTCAACGAAGTTAGAACACGCCGTAATGATGAGCATTGGGAGGAGATGCCTGACGAACAACAGGAGATAATGGCGAATCTTATACCAACGGCAGAACGGGCACCTACTCCGGATTCGGCGTCGAAGACACGGGGGCTACGGGACGCCCAGACCCCCCGTGTAAAAGAACGAAGGATCGACAACATCCTCCACCTAGATAGCTAGCAATATGAAGTAAGCCCTCTCCTTTAACTATAAAAGGGGAGGAGCAGCACCACGTAGAGACAGGTGGAGATACACTCACGCCACGGCCTTCGAGAATTGAGCATTCTCTCTCTCTCTCTCTCAAGGCACTTGTACGCCCCCTCTCAATTCCACAGATAAGCGTGAGAGCTCCTGCTCGAACTGGATGTAGGGATTGTTCCGCCCGAACCAGTATAAACTCTTCGTGTCATCTTGATCCACCTTCCGGTAGCCTAAGCACGCCTCCTGAGACAAATGCATTGCCGGTCGTCGTTCGTGACGCTGACAAGATTACAAAGTACAGTTCAATGAACTTGGATGACGTAGATAACATAGGTTCAGATAACCTTCAGTACCAAACATAGCATAGTAGTGCAGATACTAAACTAAGATAGCAAAAGTTCAGAGAGCCTTCAGTAGTTCAGGTCACTGGAACACCTTGGATTCACATTGTTGCTTTCATCCTGTACATTAAAAAAATAGTTTGGCATCAGCTCAGGTTCAGGTTTAGGTTCATTAACATAAGCATATACACATACAGTGCTATCTGGTTCATTGAAACCATAAAAAAATGTACTCAGTCACATGATCTGATACACATACAATGCTATGTGGTCAAAAAAAAAAAGACAAGTATAGTGATCAGATTCCAAGGACTAACCTTACTCTGCAAGCAACAACGGAGATAACTTATTACTGCCAGATTGGCACCCTGCACAAACCAAAATACTTGTCAATGATTATTCAGACATTAACAAGTGCACATGCATATATATATATAAATGATACAAAAATATGTTCGATCAAATCATTCTTAAGTCTGCAATGAGCCGACTTATCACGAATAGAAGTATCTTTTTCTAAAGCTCTTTCTAACGGAACATCCTGTTCTGGAGAGAACTCCGGTTCTTGAACAGTTGATGAACTAGGTGTCACATTCAGATCTAGATTTTCTTCAATAATGTCTTGTTTCTTCTCATCTTCAACTATCATATTGTGAAGTATGATGCAAGCTAGCACGACATCACGGAGTACAGCTCGGTCATACAGACGAGCTAGCCGTTTTAAGATGCACCATCGACCGCTGCAATACACTGAAAACGCTTTCCAAACCTGTTTGCATACATCTTCTGTGCCTCCTCTTCCAGCATGTCATCGCAGTACCCACTTGTATGCATTTGAGTCACCTTAGTCCAATAGTCATTGAAATCACCGATCGATGACTTGAGGCATGACCAATGAATCTTCAATTGGTTGAATTCCCTTGTACGCTTCCCATTCCCTTTCTTGTTGAACTTAGCAGTGACTTCCTTCCAAAATGTATCACCCTTCTTATCATTTCCATGAATTGGGTCCTTAGAAGCTTCCAACCAAGAACTTTCCTACAAAACCAATCATAAGAATATAAGAAAAACTGAAGTTTGGTACCAAACAATGGCCTAGAAAATGCTAAGACTGATCATAGCTTACAATCGCTCTTCCTCTTCATGAGTCCAATATCTTTTCTTTACTGCCTTGTTTGTGTCATTGTCTTCATCTTCATCAATCACAATATTGTTAGTTGAAGTGCCTTGTCTCCTAGCTTGTGGTGATGGTGTTCTATAGGCACTTGCTGGTGGAGAGATTGGGTTGAAGGCCGTATTCTGACCAACCAAATGAAAATTTTCTCCTTGTACTTACGGTTGCGGCGGCGAATCCATGGCGGGGCGGCGGCGCCTTGCCTCCACTACGAGATGCGGGTCGCCTAGGACCGTCCCCTACCGGCGGCGGGTCAATGACGGGCGGCGGCCCCTGCCCTCCTCTGCCTGATGCGGGTCGCCCAGGATCCCCGGCCGATGGCGGGTCCATGGCGGCCGGCGGTGCAGTCACTCCTTTGCCCTACCTTTGGCTGGCGGCGCCTTGCTCCTCTGCCCTAGCTTCGGCTGGCGGCGGATGGGAGGACGCGGATGGTGGCGTAGCGAGCAGGATGGCGAACGGGGCGGGAGCGAGCAGGATTCCCTTTGCGCGCGCGAGGTTGACGAGGATGGTGCGGCTCCCGCCCGTGAAACGGCTCAGTGCGCGTAGTGCGCGTTTCACCCGGTTACTGAGACAACGCTACCTCGTTTCACCGGGATGAAACGATTGCCCTCTTTTCGTACAAAGATTCTTTTGTACTGATGTGTCGCTATAATAAATATGTATAAAACACCCGTAAAATATTCGTTCAGACTGGCCTAAAAGATAAAAGATTATATTATCATCCGGGTTATCTAGATATTTATAAAATCCACCAATAATCTGCGAGATATTAATAAACCTAATTAATCCACCATTAGCATACTCACTCTAGATCACACTAGCCCCAGACAACCCGGCCACTAGACCTGGATAGCTCCACCGCAGGACCAGCTGAAAATAAATCTGGATGGCTCGTTCGTCCCGGATACGCTACAGGGCAGCTGGGATTTTGTTGTTAGAGATCCTAGCTGGGGCCGGAAAACTTGGGATAAATCCCTGATGCCATCACAGCTGAAGCAGCAGGCTTGCGCCAAGACATTGCAGGAGGCAACGGATCATACTCGGTGGTTCTAAAACAGGCTCTACAATCATCCTCCATGGACTTCGCTGCGTGTGGTATGTTGATAGGTGATACCCGTGATTTATTGTATGATGACCACTTCATGTGTAGCAGTAACCCTGTCTATTCCACGAACTTGCGTATAATTTGTCTAAGGTTGGTTTGAGTTGCGACAGACTTTCGTTGCTCGTGATGTCCTGAGTTATCAATATGAGAAGACCAAAAGCCATAACCTGCATACAAAAAAGCATGATGTTAAAAAAAGTGTTTCTGAGGAAAAAAAAGGAGAAATAATCATTAACAATTTTTTTGTAAAAACTTAATTCAAAGTTAATCATGTCAGTTCAAAGCCATGGTAAAAGTTTCACAACTAAATAATATCGTATTGGACCGTAAAAAAACAGTGTTTCGTACTAAAAGATTAATATAAACAGTAAGAGATTACCGGAAGCGGCGCACCGAATGCCCGTTCTCTCAGGCTGTTTGGCAGCCGGCAGCCGGCAGCCGGTGGCCCTCTCGAGCTCGAGCATCAGCATGCAACCAAGCCGTTGGGAAGGGAAATCCAGTCTGGAAGACTGGTTTGCACAAGTGCTGGGAGCGGGAGGAAAGATGACTCACACGCTCTCACCCTCTGGACCATCTGGAACACACGCAATGCAATCGTTTCCGTGGACGAGCGTGTAACAGCACAGGCGGCGTTCATAGAGATCAGAGAAACGCCTCAGCAATGGTCATCAGCGGGGTGCTTAGCCCTTAGGACTCTTTTTGTAGGCCGAATGATTTGCGAGTAATCGGCTATGTACCTGACCCAGACTGCCTAGGCGGCCCTGGAGCGTGCATCTCGCGCATGTAAAACACTACCGGAAACGGGACAGTTGCCGAGAGGCGACAGCTGTGCCGAGAGTCAAACCACGGGTTCTCGGCAACAATATCTTTGCCGAGAGTAGGCTGTTGGCAAAGAAAAGCTCTTGAAAAAGATTCTTTGCCAAGGGCTCGACCGTCGGCAAACATTAACCGTCGGCAAAGATATCCCTTTGCCGAGAGCACAACCATCGGCAAAGATAATCCGTCGAAAAACAATATGTCCCGAGAGTGAGGCCGTTAGCACAGGATGGCTGTCGGCAAAGACTAGACAGATAGTTGACGGTGGCACCTGCCGTCTCCTTTGCCGAGAGCACAACCGTCGGCAAAGACTAAAAATCGAATATTTTCTACTTGCCGTCGAGAGCAGCAAGTTGGCATATATCCCAGCTTTGCCGAGAGTCCAGGCTCTCAGCAAAGCCTATATACCAGCACATCTAATTATCAGCACATATTTATATCGCAAACATCACATATATCAGCACATATTTATATATTGCAAACACCACATATATATATCAGCGCGCGCGCATACACACACACACATATATATATATATCAGCACAAGCACATTTACCATAAACATTCATCACAAATACATCGATCTAATTGTTTAACTACATAACAAGTTCACAATATTCAAACCATGGTACATAAACATAAGTTCACAAATACATCCCAAGTTCAAACGCATCTCAAGGTTTAAATACATAACAAGCACATTTAGTGGGAGGAGCTGCAAAGTTCTGTGTCTCCTGTCAATGGTGTCTCAGGTACTTCAGTACTAGTGTCGCTAGTTGATGCTCTGAGCAAAGTTGGCTGGACAAATGGATCATCCTCTATTGGGGTGGCTGATTGGGTGGAACCTGAATTTGATGAAGAATCAGACCGATCAAACCAAGTCAGTGATCCACCACCATTATTATTGTAACCTGCATAGAGAAGGACCATTTAGCAAGAAGCTTGTAAGGACTTTTGAAAACTTTGAATTCAATCCAGGTAGAGGTACTTTCTATATTCTTATTACATGGCTGTTTGTTCTTTGTTGATTGCTGTTTTCTAAACTAACGGAGGTATTTTTCTTTTATTTTAGCATCATGGTGGCGGCTGTATGGATATGAAACACCAGCTTTGCAGAAGATGGCTACAAGGATTCTATCTTTGACATCAAGCTCTTCTGGTTGTGAAAGAAATTGGAGTGGGTTTGAAGGGGTTAGTACCTACTACTACTACCTATCTGTTATAAACATTTCAGAGCCGGACAAATAGGAGTGTGCAAGGCATAGGATGATGTATAGGATGGTGGTACCATACCTAGCAGAAGTTGCTGAGTGCGTCCACGAGCTTCTAGATCACTAACTCTATCGGAACCTGCACCACCATGGGGTACAGGTTGTACTTGACCCGACTGTACACCGGTGCTGCAATAAGAGTGAGATTTGTTAGAGCGAAGAGTGTAACAGTAATGGAGCAAGAAATTAAAGTGTTGTAACTGCACCTACCAAGTTGACTTGGGGGGTTTGGTACATAGTTTTCTATAGTGATCCAAAGTCCCCAAATGTACAACCACGAACCTTTACTGACAGCTACATTCCATGTAGCAGGTATAGTCTCTCGGTTTGCATATGTACGGACGGTAAAACTGAGATCTTCCTGATGCATTGCAAAATCTGTGAGCTCACATATGTTGGTGATGACTTTGTCAATAATATCGTGCTTGATAAGGTGTGGTGGCAGTCCTCGACCCGTAAGCTTGAGACTTTCCAGAATGTCATAATCTCGTGTGTGCTTCATTCTTGGTGCCACTATTTGGGAGTTGATGGGTATTGTGACATCCCAATCTTGCACTCAGGCACCATCAAAGGGAGACCATGGATAGACAATAAACTTGATGCCCACAATGTCAAATTCTTTTGCTATCAGGATTTTATTGGTTTCTTCAACTGACATTGTTTTGTGTCAGAAATTGGTAAATTGTTTTAGTTCCAGCAAAAGAATGGAATGCATGGAAGTCACAGCAGAAAAATTAGAAGAAAATAATTTAGGAACTTTCTATGTGTATTCTGAATTCTGCCATCCACCCCTTCCTATTCAATTTTTCTTACATTGGGTTCAGTTTCAGAGTTATGACAACATTCTCATATGTTCACGATAAAAAAGAATAAGTATGGATGAAGTGAAATTTGTAAGAGGCATATAGATTTACAGAAAGTTTAGTTATAGACCCAACATGGAAGCAATAATGTTCCCAACAAAAAAATTAATAGAACAAAAAATTTTTGAGAGGCCATCTTGTGGTGGCTGATCTTCATTTATTTAAAACTGAGAAAGAAGCCTTTTAATGACACAGAAAAACAAATGAAAGATTGTCAAAAATCAAACTCATTGTCTTTGTTCAGTTCCACTGAAATTACCTAAGAAAAATAATACGGACCAGTTTTTAGGTTTTTTGTTTGGCACAAGTGCAGCCAGAGGAACTCAAACCACAACATCTCGGCATGTATGGCCTCATACAATTTCACCACATAGTTACTTCGTGACAACATATATGATGCTTGTACGAATCTTGTGATAGTCCTAGTTCTCCTAAATCAAGCTTCTTATTTTAGATCAATTTTACTGACAAATACATCAACACCTCTATAAATATACCAACTTGAAGCCTAGCTTGGTTATCTTTTACTAGTTTGGTTAAATAGCAACCATAACATAAAGGGAACTATTTTGATATCTTGCTTCACCATGAACAAAATTTTAAAATAACCCTATACTAAGTGGTAATATTTAAATAAAAACAAAGAACATGATGATTAACGTAACAATGATATAAATTATAAATTGTAATAAATCAGAGACCCACTTTAACAAATTATATACCTTCTCCTACCATGGCTTCTGCTTAACTGTTGTCTCCCTTGACCGTTGCCTCTGCATTATCAGAAATGGTACAGCTCATATATTGGTAAGGATGTAAATGGAAAATAAAAGGCATTTTGTCACATCTTTGAATTGATAATGATGTATGTATATAAATATAACAAAAGGAAGATACTATTCTGGATGTTCAACTTGTTGTGCTTTAGTACATAATAACTCAAGATTTTGCAACTAAATTATTTAACGCATTTTATTGCTTTTCAGGTAGTTTGTTAGGCTTATATAGCTAATCTAACTCACGGATGATATAATACCTACACAGTTAGGCGTATACACAGCGACTTCACTTACAGATTTTGTTGTGGGCCTAACAATTCAAGTTATGCAACTAACACTAGGAGCGTTCTATAAACTATAGTCATGCAAGATAAACAAGGCCATGTTTTTCATTTTAGTTATCTTCCAGGCAACATGATCCTAGAGCACCACATGGTGGAGAAAACGTTGAAGACAAAGGCAGCAAGCATACATTTGCAAGCTGATATGTCACAATTCATGCTAATGATTTATTTTTTTCCATAAGAGGCCTTGCCCCATTTCCATTAAAGCGATAACAGAAATACATGGTAGCTGGTAAACGAGAGTTTAAGAGGGGGAAGGAAGCTAGAGCAGAAAGAACCAACAACTATTGGAACTCTACGTCAGAGCCAACCCGATTGCTGAAACCCCAAAATGAACCCCTCGCAGGAGGCAGAGCAAACCCCACATGAGGCCGCGAGATTGTTACAATTCAGACAAACAGTTTAACAACGGTCACTGCTGAAGAGAAAAGATATCAGAGGCATGGCGCGTTGTTGCATCTCCTTCCTTCAGCCATCTCTTCCCATCGCTTTTACTGTGCTTCATGATGGTTGTTCTTCGTCGACTTCTTGCACTGATCTTCATCGTGTTGTCGCATCAGGAGCAGGTCTGCTATCACTTTCAGCATCGTGGTCACCCCGTTGATATCCGTTTGCTTATTTGCCTCTGCATACAAACAAGTCCAATATCTCATAAGCGCACCGGCATGGAAAATAATTTCAAGCATTATTACGGGCTTTCCATATAGCCCAGCAAATTGTAGCTACCCCCCATACAAGATACTTCTTACCCATTCCCATCCATTCATCCAACCACTCCCAACAGTGAGAGAGATTAGTGGGGATACAGTTAGCACCAAGTATCTTTGCAATGATTCCCCAGATAACTTTTGCTATAGAGCATGTAAAGAACAAATGATTAATGTCTTCATTCATAGGGCAGAATTGACAACTAGAATTTCCCTCCTAGTTTCTTCTTAGGAGGTTGTCTTTAGTTAGAATGGCATTATTTGATAAGAGCCACATAAAGATTTTGATCTTTTGGGGTGTTTTGCTTTTCCAGATTCTTTTGAAATCTTGGCCAGCATCATTTCTTGTTAAGGCACTATATAGAGACTTAACAGAGAATTTTTTTTGAGTGGTTTAGTCACCATTGAACCTGATCATCCATATCTAGTAGCAAAAAATAATCAGAATCATTAATGATTTTGTTCCAACAGAGTTTTAGATCCTCAGTTAACCATCTTCTGAAAGTGATATGGTATTCTCTTGCTTTAATATCAGCAACACTTATGTCTTTCTGATCACAGATAGTATATAGAGAAGGGACAATATCTATTAATGGTTTGTCATAAAGCCAGATATCACACCAAAATCTGGTGTTCTTTCCATTCTTAATCAGAATGTCTCTTCCCATTAGATAGAGATCTTTGACTTTCAGGAGGTCAGACCAAATGGGGGAGTCAGAAGCTTTATGTGTGACAGAGAAAATATTTTTCTTCTTCATGTATTTATGTTTCACAATTTCTTGCCACAACCCTTCTTCTGTCTTCAGTTTCCACCACCATTTAGTTAAGAGACTAATATTCATTTTTCCCAAGTCCTTGATACCCAAACCTCCATGTTTCTTACTTTTGCATATTTTAACCCATTTAATGAGGTGGTATTTTCTCTTGGTGCCACCTCCTTGCCAGAAAAAGGATCTTCTTACTTTGTCAAGCTTTCCTATGGTTGTCTTGGGACACAGATATACTGACATTTGGTAGATTGGAGAGTTATTCAAACAAGAGCAGATCAGAGAAGTTCTCCCTGCAATTGACATGGTTCCCCCCTTCCAGATGTCCAATATTTTGTAGCATTTGTCAATTAGAGGTGACCAATCACTAACATGTAGCCTACTTGGGCTTATTGGTACCCCAAGGTATTTTATGGGAAAATATCCAATTTGGTAGTTGAAAATATCAGCATAGTGATCTACCAGGTTATTCTCATCATTAAGTACTATCACTTCACTCTTTGTGAAATTGATTTTTAGTCCAGCCATTAGTTCATACATATAGAGTAAGAATTTGAGGTTTCTAGCACCCTCCAAGTCATCTTTCAGGAATAATATGGTATCGTCGGTGTACTGAAGAACTGCCACCCCATTTGGGATAATGTGACTAATTAGTCCAGTGAAGAGGCCTTTTTCCAGAGCATTTTCTATCATTTTGGTGAGGCAGTCAGCTGCGAAGTTGAATAAAATTGGGGACAGCAGGTCACCTTGTATGACCCCTTTAAAACTCTTAATTCAGGTACCTATCAGATCATTTACTTTAACACTAACCATCCCACCAGTAACTACCTGAGATATCCATTCTATCCATTTAGGACAGAACCCTCTTAACTGCATATATTCAAATAACAGATTCTAATTGACTTTGTCATAAGCCTTTTCAAAATCCAATTTTAGGATAATGCCACATTCCTTACGTTTTATAGTTTCATGAATAATCTCATGAAGACAGAAGACCCCTGTGAGGATGTTTCTCCCCTTAAGGAAGGTTGTCTGAGCTCTATTAATCAATTTATCAGTGATTGGGTCGACTCTTAGAGTAAGAACTTTGCTGATTAACTTGTATAAACTGTTCAGGAGGCAAATTGGCCTATATTGCTGAATTTTGCTTGCATCTTTAACTTTTGGAAGGAGTGTAATGATACCATAGTTAAGTTTGCTGATATCTACTTTGGTAGCATGAAAGTCTGCAAACATTTGTAGGATATCAGCTTTAACAATGTCCCAGCATTTTTGAAAGAACTCAATGGGCATTTTATCAAGCCCAGGAGCCTTGTTACTCTATGAAAGAGAGCCACTTTGATTTCTAATTCAGAAAAAGGCTGATAGAGTTTTCATTATCAGAGTCTGATAAGATGTGGGAATTTTTCCAAATATCTCAATCTAGATGGACATCATATTGAGGGGCAGGCCCAAACAAATCTAAATAGTACTCAGTGGCATGTTTAAGGATATTTTCATCCCCCTCAATACTATTTCCTTCATGTTCAAGTGAGATGATTGAGTTCTTTCTTTTTCTGCCATTGGCACATTTATGGAAGTACTCAGTGTTGCTATCCCCTTTTAATAACCAAGTTTCATGACTTCTTTGGTACCAGTATAGTTCCTCTTGCTCTAAACTTTCAGGTTTTCACATAACACCTAGGTTTTCCTGATAACTTGCTCATAGGATAGGTTTCCTTCCTCCTCTAACTTTTCTAGATTGTTGATTTCTTCCAAAAGGTCCTTCTTTTTCTGAATTCACCCTGCTGATTATGACCCCATCCCTTGAAATATTGTTTGAACAATTTCATTTTTTGTTGCATCCTATCTAGGGATGTTTTGGCTTAACAAGGTTTGTCCCATATTGTCTTAACAAGGGGAAGGAAATCAGAATTATTGAACCAAGCAATATCAAATCTAAAGTACAAGGGAGCCTTAGCTTTGGGAGTACCAGATGAAATAATGAGAGGATTGTGATCTGAGACCTCGCTAGGGAGTTTTCTAACCTTTGCTCGAGAGAAAACATCCTCCCAACTCTTGGATACTAAGATTCTGTCAAGTTTCACAAGAGTGTGAGGGTCCTGGTTATTTGTCTAGGTGTAAATGCCACCAGACATGAGGAGCTCTTTAAGTTCAAAAAAATGAATAACAGAATTGAACAGAGATGTATGTCTGTGAACCCCATTGTCAGAACTCTTTTCATTAGCATATCTAATGATGTTGAAATCCCCCAATTAGGAAGGGTTCTTTACATTCATCACAGAATCTGGCTAATTCAGCCAAGAACTCAAATTTGTGTTCCTCATGAGCTGGACCATACACTATAATTAAGTTCCATTTCAGTCTATTTTCTTTATCCCATAGGTTCATTTGTAACATATGTTCCCCTTTTTTAAATGCCCTGCCAATGATTTAGTATCCATAAAAAATTGCAAGGGAAGAATCAAATCACCTCTCACTGCAGGATCTCCTTCTCCCCCTGTTATGGCAGCAAATCTCCTCCCCTCTTGTGGCAACTGGCAGGATCTTGTGGCAGCAAATGTCCTCCTCTCGCAACTTGCAGGATCTCCTCCTCCCCTTCTTGTGGCACCAAATCTCCTCCACTTGTGTCAACGGGCAGGATTGGCAGCGCTTGGAGCCGTGGAGATTTGCTCGTGAGCAGCAGGGTTTCGACGGGCGGGGCACGAGCGGAGGTGAAGGCCACAGACGGAGTTGACGATCGGAGAGCACGGACGAAGGAGACGGGCGGGGCTCGGGAGGATGATGGAGACGAAGGAGACTAGTGGCAGCCACGGGGACACGACGCGGGAGGAAGCGGCAGCTGTGGGACTCACACCACGTGTGAATGTGGTGGCCGTGGTGCTGGTGTCATGTCGTGCGAGGGAATCAGGCCGGAGCCATCGGCGCACAAGACGGGGCGGCGTGAGCGTTGGATGGGGGCGGCAAGGGCGGGATGCAGCGAGGGGGTGGGGGAATGGATAAGGTTTAGGGTTTAGGGCCCGGGGGGCCTATATGTATTTCAGACGGTCCGTTCCTAGAGCTAGCCCACGGCTCTCGGCAATGAAGTGTCTATGCCGAGAGCCAAGGCTGGGCCCTCGGTAAAGGACCGTCTGAAATACATATGGATACTAAATCATTGGAATGAATTGTGAAATATCAGCTTGCAAATGTATGCTTGCTGCCTTTGTCTTCAATGTTTTCTCCACCATGTGGTGCTCTAGGATCATGTTGCCTGGAAGATAACTAAAATGAAAAACATGGCCTTGTTTATCTTGCATGACTGTAGTTTATAGAACGCTCCTAGTGTGAGTTGCACAACTTGAATTGTTAGGCCCACAACAAAATCTGTAAGTGAAGACGCTATGTACACACCTGATTGTGTAGGTATTATATCATCCGTGAGTTAGATTAGCTATATAAGCCTAACAAACTGCCTGGAAAGCAACAAAATGCATTCAATAATTTAGTTGCAAAATTTTGAGTTATTATGTACTAAAGCATAACAAGTTGAACATCCAGAATAGTATCTTCCTTTTGTGACATTTATATACATACATCATTATCAATTCAAAGATGTGACAAAAGCCATGTTTTTCATTTTAGTATTTGTTTGTTTCTCATTGCCCTGAAAACCCTACTGGGCCGTCCGGCCTGCTCACACACTCACACACTCACAGAACTAACACAGTCACACACTCGCCAACCCATCCCCGACCCCGACCGTCAGCCACCGCCACCCCCGGAGCACGGCGCTTCCCCGAAACGCTGATGCTGCCCTGGTCTGCCGCCGCCGCCCCCGCCCCGGACCCCCGCCCCTGACTGCCGCCCCAGCCCTGTCCCGACCCGCAAGAGCTCTGCCGCCACCCCGGATCCTCGTCGCCGCCATGGAGCACTGTCGCTGCCCCGGAGCGCCGCGACCACCCCGACACCGACCCCCAGGAGCTCCGCCGCCACCCAGGGATGCCAGCCGCTGTCGCTGCACTGGAGTGCTGCCGCTGTCCTGGACCGCCGCCCCGGAGCGCTGCCCATCCCTGTGCGATGCTGCCTCCTTGAATCGCATCACTTGTTGGTCAGAATGCAGAACACCCTTCTTGTTCAACAAGTTCTTGAAGTAGAAATTGTCAAAAGCATAGGGGGCTTTTTTTCCAAAACCAGTTAGTATTTAGTAATAATATTAAGTGGAAAAACTATTCAAGGAACAAGTCTAGCATGGACTATGATTTAGTTGCTAATAAATTTTCAATATGGCAGTACCTGATAGTACAATTATGTCAGTTGCACTCAATCCTTTGTTAGAGGACTTGGTGAGGTCACTAAGGTCAAGTGTTGGCACAGGGATGTCACTATTTGCAGCATCAAGGCTTGCTGCCATTTGAATCATGTTGTCCCAGATTGACAGCCCAAGTTGGCCCTCCAAGCTGAAATAGAAATTGTCGATTTCTACAATTTTGTGTTTTTTTTGGAATGCAAGAATACACTTAGTCAATCAGTTGCTAAAGAATACTTGAACATGATTCACCATAGCTGGCTTGGCCATTCTAAATTCTGTTATTCTTGCTGCCAACACTGTAGCTAATCACCTAATCTAGACAGATAGCTTTTGGGACTAACTAGATTCATTGAGAAGTGGAATATTTGTTGAAATGGAAACAATAATAAACTATGTAGTTTTATAACATTCAATGCAAGGGTGTCTCTTTCATATTGATCTAATCACTATTATATCTGTTAGGGCAGCATTGAGAAGGGAGGAGAAGGAGAAGGGACAAGGAGAAGGGAGGAGAAGGAGAAGGGAGGAGGAGCCTCGGCCGCCGGCAATGCCCCTCGTCCCTACAACTCACCGGAGAAGAAGGTGACCCCGGCACCACGTCCCCCGACTCCACCGCCACCCAAGGCATAAAGCATCCCCTAACTCCTTACTGTTGTCATACGTAGATCGGTGTAGCCCAATTAGGCGTCTCCCTTCTGAAACAAATACGGTCGGGGGTATGTGGTTCTTTACATATCTATGGTCGTATCTGTTTCGGATTGTCCACATTTTTTGGACAGCCCGCGGATATATAGATGGGTTAGTTTTCATGTTCTGCTCGGATCAGAGATGGAGTTTCAGCACCACCTCCCTGTTGTTCTCCGGATACACACTCTGCCTTCAAGGACGTGTATCGGGAGAACAGCAGGGAGGTGCTGCCGAAATTCTGTCCCAGATCCGCGGGTGGGATTAGGACCTATCCTCACCTATTAGATAGTAGGCAAGCCGTGCATATGCCATTAATGTTTATATTACTCTATTATGTTTATGCAAGAGGATGATAACCGTGAGTGGATGTACATGAGCCACCTTGGTCCGTATCGGGTCACTGGTGAATGGATACACAAGACTGAGGATTTCTTGAACAAAGCATTTGGTGAGGGTGCTCAAGCAGCGAAAGAGGTGTGGTGTCCATGTAGGAAGTGTGCAAACAGGCAAAGGAAAACAAGAAGGTCATGGAGGAACATCTTTGTAAGTTTGGGTTTACGTATACCCGGTGGGTGTGCCATGGTGAAGGCGATCATATTAGAGAGGAGGTGGTGAGACCATGCTTGGATGAGTTTAATAGTGATGCTGGGGTAGCAGACTGGATGGATGACTTGCACCAAGCACTTCCCGTTGAACGACCTATGGACGCAATGGAGGAGCAGGAGCCAGAGAAAACCGCAAGGGCATCTATCTCATGATGGAGTCAGCAAAGAGGCCCTTCATGAGAAGACAAATATGTCTCAACTAGATGCCATTGGATGCTTAATGGGGTTGAAGTCCTTGTATAACATGAGTCGAGACTGCTTCGATGGTATGCTTGCAGTTTTTGGGGGCATGCTTCCGGCAAATCATGCACTGCCGAAGAACATGTACAAGTCAGTGAAACTCCTCAAAGTGCTTAAGATGTCGTATGAGTAGATACACACTTGTGAGAATGGGTGCATCCTCTTAGGAAAGAATACACGGAAGCAAAGTACTGTCCAAAGTGTGAGTCCTCTAGGTATGTGGTGGTAAAATCTAGTGATGGCACTGAGGAGCAGCTTGACATTCCCATGAAAGTTCTATAGTACCTTCCATTTATATCGAGACTCCAACGGCTATTCATGACCGAGGAGTATGCAAAACAAATGACATGGCACAAATATGGCATCCGATACAATCCTGACAAGATGGTACATCTATCAGATGGTGAAGCATGGCAAAAATTTGATGACATTTATGCTGACAAAGCTCTAGAGGCTCGTAATTGTGTGTTGTGCTGGCAACGTATGGGTTCAATACTTTTGGAATGATGGCGGCCCCATACACTTGCTGGCCATTCTTTGTTGTCCCCCTCAATCTCCCCCCCTAGCGTCCTTCTTCAACATCAGAACATATTCTTGACGATGATAATTCCTAGACACCCGGGGAAACATATGGGTGTGTTCATGGAGCCTGTGATCAATGAGTTGATCAATGCATGGGATCATGGGGTACTAACATACGACCAGGCTACAAAGAGGAACATCACAATGCATGCTTGGTACCACTACTCAATGCATGACTTTTTGGCGTATGGGCTATTTTGTGCATGGTGTGTCCAAGGTAAGTTCCCATGCCCGGTATGCAAGGCAGCTCTACAATTCATTAGGTTGAAGGAGGGCGGCAAGTTTTCCTCGTTCGACAAACATCGACAATTCCTCCCTCTTAACCATGCATTCAGACAAGACATTAAGAACTTTATGAAAGGTGTCATAGTGACAGACCCTCAACGGCAGAAGATGATTGGCGCCGAGGTTCTTGCTCAGATAGATGGTCTCGTTGCCAATGAAAACGGAGTTGGTTTTGTGGGATATGGTGTTGAACATATGTGGACTCATAAGTCGGGCTTGGAGAGGCTACCCTATTTTAAGCACCTGGCCCTGCCACACAACATTAATGTAATGCACACTGAGAAGAATGTCACTAAAGCTCTTTGGGCAACACTCATGGACACTCACAAGTCAAAGGACAACCCTAAGGCTAGAGAAGACCTAAAAACACTGTGCGATAGACCACACCTAGAGATGCGACCTCCAAGAGCTGGCAAGACATGGAGAAGGCCTAGGGCTGATTACGTCTTGAAAAAGAAGGACAGGACAGTTGTAGTCCAATGGATCAAGGACTTAATGTTTCCTGATGGGTATGCAGTGAATCTGAAGAGGGAGGCCAACCCATCTGCTGGACGAGTCTTAGGGATGAAGAGTCACGACTTCCACATATGGATTGAGCGGCTTCTTTCATCGATGGTTCGAGGCTTCATCCCAGAGCATATCTGGGTCATGCTGGCAGAGTTGACTATTTCTTCCATCAGCTTTGTGCCAAGGAATTATCTCAAACAGTGGTTGCTGACTTGGAAAAAAGTGCACCTGTGTTGGTCTATAATTTGGAGAAGATATTTCTACTCAGCTTCTTCGTGTCGATGCAGCATTTGATTGTGCACCTCCCGTACGAGGCACGAATGGGGGGGCCCATGCACGCCTGCTGGAGCTATCCAATCGAGAGATGTATAAAGTCTCTTCACAAGAAATGTGGAAATAAAGCCAGAATTGAGGCTTCCATGTCAGAGGCATTCATTAACGAGGAGGTGTCAAACTTCACAACAAAATACTATAAGGCCAACCTTCCTAGCGTGCATAATCCACCTCCTCGTTACAATGAGGACAAAAATGAATCGACCCTTAGCCTTTTCAAAGGGTCACTTAGAAGAGCAAGTGCATTGACCCCAAAGACCTTGGAAAATGACGAGTGGTGTAGTATCATGTTGTATTTGTATGGCAATCTTGACGAAGTGGCACCGTATATCCAGTAAGTTCTCAACGAACTTGTTTCTTACATCGTCACTATTCTGCATCCAACCCCCTTGTTTTTTGTTGACACAGGGAATTTGTTAATCTATTCTGTCATCGATCGAGGCGACCTCACCCTCATGAAGTTGATACCATTCTTAAGGAGCGGGATTTCATTTCTTCGTTTGAAAAGAAGGTATCGTCCAACTAAGTTGCATCCAACCCCCTTGTTTCTTGATTTCATGTTGCTCGTATGTGCAAAAAACATGACGCTCTATCCTAACTTTGCAGTGCCACAGGGATGAGTCTATATGTGTTGAATTGCGGTAGGTTGCCAATGGCTTTAACTTTAGGGTCATGTCATGTACGGCTTATGACGTGAATGGGTATCGCTTTCACATAGCAAGCTACGAGCAGAGTCGGCCGCATCGAAGGACCACAAATACCGGAGTAATGACGCCCTGCAATGATGGCGACTATTATGGGATACTTGAAGAAATATACATACTCAAGTTTCATGGTTCCAAATCTTTTAATCCTGTCATATTCAAATGCCACTGGTTTGATCCTAAGGTATCGAGACAGTACCCTCATCTGGGGCTAGTCGAGACTCGACAGGATTCCTTCTATGAAGGTGATCCTAGGATTGTGGCTCAACAAGCTAGGAAAGTCTATTATAGTCCATATGCTTGCCAAACTAAGGAAAACCTTAAGGGTTGGTACATTGTTCACAAAGTATCACCGCACGGTAGACTACCTCTCCCAATCGATGAAGATTATAACTTGAACCCACAAACACATGATGAAGAGGTCTATCAACATGAGGAGGGGCTACAAGGGAGCTCTGAGATAGACTTAACCGAGCTACTCGATATGGAAGTAGACATTGAAAGGGTTGTTGATGAGGACTCTGGAGATGAGGTGGAAGATCCAAAGGACATTGTTCCTTGACCGATTACACTTGGGTGTTGGTAGTGATGATGTTGAGGAGGCGGGGATGAAAATTTGGACATGTTTGATAGTGATGATGATACCTACAGTCCACCTTAACTCGAGTGTGGAGATTGTTTCTAATACATGTAATACTATCTGTTTTTGTAATTATATTTTCCTCATTTTGTAGCTCTTACTAAGTATGCCTCGTTTATATATGCCAATTGTTTTGGTCTTTTTGAATGCAGGAGATGCCACCTAGGAGGACCGTTCGTGATCTTTACAGTACATACAGCCTTAAGGAGCAAGAGGCGTCGCTTCCCGGTCTGGAGCCAGAGCTGAGGCGGAGGAGGGGCAGCACGCGTCTGAGCAGGACGGTGTCGACTACCCAGACGCTCGTGTAGGAGGCTGTGGCGACGGAGGTCGGTGGTGCAGGGAGGTCCTCTTCCACCTTGATGGACGATGCGACTGCAGGGGACGAGGCGCTTGCAGGGTACAAGGCGGACGGGGCAACTGAAGGAGGATCCAGTTCCTCTACTGCGTCGTCCATGTACTTGCATGGTCCCGTGCAGCTCCCACATCGACCAATAGCTATGGAGGCCTGCCCGCTGATAAGTAAGTAACTTCAGATGTTATGAAAGTTTCTTCATTTGAAATGTTGAAAATCAAATCAAAACTAATAATTTGGTTTAACCACTTGTGCAGGAACTGGAAACTTGTGGAAACTAGAGCCAAGGCACGCAGAGTGAATGGCATCCTAGGAGGACTGTGCAAGGAGCACTACCCTGGCCTAGTACAGGTGAGCGAGGGCAGGTGGGAGCCCGCCACTCAGTTCGACCACTACAAATTGGCCCCCAATGGCATGGATCGTAATCAGCACAAATACGATAACAAGGCGGAGTGGGTGATCAAGGAGCTGTGGGTAAGTCTTTCTCACACTACATTCATCACTACATCGTATTCATTGGGCATTATTTTAATAATTAATTGATACCTCGCACCTTTATGCAGGATTTCTTTAGATGCGAGGAGGGCCAGGACGAGAGGGTGGCAAAGGTGGCGGAAGCTTCTTGTAGGAATCACGTCACGGACATGATTCATGATGCGCATCACTTGGCACACATTTGGTACTAACACAAGATATTAAAGCGTGTCACAGACATGATTCACGACGTGCATCACAAAAGACGATGCAATAAATAAAGTTGTCTTGAACAAGGAGCAGTACCTTCTAGTAAATACAAAACTTTACTATTGATTTTTTTGAGATTAAAAGTTGCCTTAATTTGATCTTCTGATATATCATATGCTTGATGGCTTGTAGGCAATTCCAAACTGGTGCAATCGGCATCGTGATGCCTGGGAGAGGCTTGTGGACATGTGGCTCAGTGAGGATTGGCGGAAGTCTCATAATGAAGCCAGCGATCGCCGTAAGATGATGCAAGGAGTACCACACCATCAAGGCAGCCGCAACCTTGAAGAATTCACAAAAGCCTGGATAAGGCGAAACCATTTCTCTAACCTAACGCTCAATTTTGCAACAAACATAACATGTTGTTGTCTTTCTTGCAGTCGACGTCACATGATGGCCGCCCTTGTGGTCACCTCAAGCCATTTGCCTTGTCCCACATGGGCAAGGCGACGTCCGACATCGACTGGCACCCGGATGTCCCTGCCGAGTCGTTCACCAACGCCAGCACCCACCCTCTCATTTCTGCATACACAGAGATCGCAAGGTCAGTCGTTGGGCCTCAGTACGATCCGACCACCGAGGAGCGGCTTAATCTAGAGTTCGTGATGAGGTCGGGACAAGGCAAGAAGCATGGGCAGTTCACCATGGGCGACGGCGTCCTCAACACAACATCGACTCCTCGTTTGAACCAGATCCGAGCATCGAGCACGAGCTCAAACCCAGCCATACGCCAACGCCCGACCATGGTGTCCACACTCCAGGTAAGTGTTCCTCTTCCATTCCTTGTTCTCTGACCTCAACATACCTTAGCTCTATAGTCGTGAAACATTAGTGTCAAATGTTGCAGGCATAGATGCAGGCGATGCAGGACGAGCGGGAGGTCAAGCGGCGGAGGCTGGCTGCTTTGGAGGCCGAGCGGGAGACCAAGAGGCAGAGGCTGGTGGCTTTGGAGGCCGAGAGGAGCAAGATCGGCAGCAGATGTCACATGTGCTCACCTACGTGTGGAGTCTAGCTATGACCCAGGGTGGAAAGATCCCACCGTTCCTGCTTGGTCAGCAGCCGCTTGCACTACCTCAGCAGGATTCTACTCCGGTGAGTATGATGAATGTTTTAGTTTCTGTAAATGTGAAACTTAGTGAAATATAGTAGAACCTAGTGGTGGTGTTGGTGGTGGCCTAAATAAGTACTTAAGTGTACTATTATTACAGGACAGCAGGTCTGAAGGTCTCAAATATAAAGATATAGTAGTCTCAAATGTAGGAAAGTAATAAAACTAAAAGGCATTCAGGCTTGCAATGCATGCAGCAGCAAGCCAAGCCAAAAACCACATCAATATGATTCTCAATTAAAAGAAAAGGTAGCCTACTTCCTACATCCATTAAAGTGGCTATTGTTGACCGAGGACCATAAATTAAGTGATCTTGCGAAAATGACCAGTTTGAAAATACTGTTAGTGTCATTAGCTGAGTGAGTTCAGTGACAAGACTAGAAAGTCCGGGTGCGGCGTTGCCGAACCATCTTTGAGCTGAGCTGTTGTAGTTTTGCCTGAGTTCCATTAGGTTATATTTGTAGCACTCTAGGATATATGATTTTATCAAATAAAGTTAAATGCTTGTAGCCCAAGTTTTGAGCTGAGCTATTGTAGCCCAATTTTTTTGCGCAATGCATTGATATCTAAATTTTTTTTCAATGTTGATATCTAACATTCTGCAAAGGAAAGAACAAAGTGATCTTTGAAGTGATCTTTGAATAGATGAGATGTTCTTTGGGCTGATGATTTGTTTTTTATTCAACTGCAAGTGCACAGGCAAAGTATACATGCCCATTGATAAGACGAATGATGCAGTACAACAGTGTCTAAACATGTAGATACAGAGAGCAGATTTCAAGTGGTAGGACGTTATGCAAAATGTTATGAAAATTTAAATTGAATGCAGAAACTCCATCATGCTCTAAAATTTTGGTTTTCAAATAATAGTTAATCAGTGTGATGACTTGTAGCTTAGTTTCTTGACTCGCCTCGAGTGACTTGTAAACTGCAGATGGTTCCATATTGCCACTTAACTGTGAATACCAGAGCATATAAAAGAATCAGTTACTCCATCTAAGAAACAGCTGATATAAGAGGCATAATACAAAATTGAAAAGGAAAGAAAATGACATGCTTAGTGTGGAGAGGACAACGATAAGCCTG
The DNA here is from genome assembly GCA_023333625.1 of Bothriochloa decipiens. NCBI lineage: Eukaryota > Viridiplantae > Streptophyta > Magnoliopsida > Poales > Poaceae > Bothriochloa > Bothriochloa decipiens. The sequence continues at coordinate 69,306,332 of CM041630.1, forward strand.
ATAGTAATAAAAAGAAGAGATCCATTTCTGATAGTAATAAAAAGAAAGGATATATGTACATATGGAGACCATCATTGTGGGGAATTGGGGATTAGCATACCATATTGCATTTGAATCCTGCACAGCCTACATCAGATAGGAAGTATTGCATACATGTCACTGTTGGAGGTTCTTCAGTCCAAGCCGATTTTCCTGGGTCAGAGCAAAGCAGAGGCTAGTGAAGCAGGTTGCATGACAATGGTCTAACCAATGGCAGATGCTGTAGGAGTATATTAATTTCAAAAGGTAATCTAGAATGCTTAGAAAGCATATGTAGTTTGCACAAAGATTAAAATGGAAATACAGTTATCTAAACTAAGTTTGGCAGGATAAGGATATATCTGTATAACAACTGAACTTGATAGGAAGGTAGAAGAAGAGTTAACATGAGGCCTGAATATACATGAATCTGAGATTATAATTGTTTGAAAAGATAAATAGCCTCTCTAAGTTCAAATCTGATTCTAAAACTCTAGTATTGCAATTGCAAGATAAATAGCAACTTATACATCATATCCATTCAACTGAAAATTGTATTGACCAAAAGAGTTTAGGTGACTGTAATTAATCCCGACATTATTGTAGTTGAGGAATCGTATATGCTAAAAGATAATGCTTGTTCATGCATCAACCACTCTGTGTTATGAGAGTGAAGGAGAAACAAATAATTCAGTATATGGGAAAGTGAGGAACTAAATAGGTAAAGTTTACCAAACAATCATTCAGGATTTTGCTTTCTCACTTTCCATTATATTCCGATGGTGCAAGAGGATTCCCCACAGAATGAACCATTTTTCAATCTTCAGAATTTAATATGCAATGGGCCTCTCAAACAAAAGTTTTGCAACTCATTCCTAGGTAGAATATCACATGAAACTTACAGGTTTGGGTCTATTGTCAGACTAATTTTGTACTTAGTTCTATTTATAGAAATTAGTTTCCCCAGTTCTGGATCTAACAAAACGACTATTAGAGGCAAGGACGGCACATACATGATCGCCTAGCGCCTTTTCATGGCTTCAACACCTGGAAGGTCCAGGTTGAGCAGCTCCATGGCCGTGTCTGTATGCCTGTGGCTAGACCGTGCCCTACCCCCTTCATCCATCTGCACTTCTCACGGGCAATTTGTCAAGCACACTGTGTGCACACACCAAGCAGTGCTCAGCAGCAATACGAGTGTTTTGTCGGCTCCTCCATGTGCCTATCATTCGGTTCACATAAAGGAGAGCATAAGGTTCAGAGAATAATATGGTAGACTACATGTATCCATGCACTGAATCATTTGGTAAGCAAGAAATAAGTTTTAGAGTTAGTAATATTGCTACTCAGGGGCTAAATTTGTAACCAGACTGTAACAATCAAGTACTCAAGTATAGATGACCCCATATGTTTCAGAAAAAAAATGCGTCACCAAAACAAGCTTATAAGCTTTAGAGAAAAGTATGGTTGGCTCACATTTCTATTTATGTTGTCTAACACGTTTTTCACATCTTCTTGTTTGTGCAGGATCAGTCGATGGGGCCTTCTCAGCTCGGACCGTCGGCGTGAGCAGAATAATGGCGCCTTGATCCTATGTCTCTTGTCTGTGTTAGTTGTTGTGCTTTTCACTTGTGGTACTTTAAAACAAGAGATTATTTGTTTGTGAGTTTGAATTTGGGGACTTCTTTGTGATGTGGATGTGAATTATGTGATGTGGTTAATGTGAACTATATGTGATGTGGTTAGTGTGAACTATATGTGATGTGATATTTATATGTTCTATCTCATGAATAGAAATAAAAAAACAATAATAATATCCTGCCGCTTTGCCGAGAGCTACGGTCACGCCCTCGGCAAAGCTGGAAGTGCTGGAGCAAGCAGATACCCCGCTTTGCAGAGAGGAGCCTCAACTCTCGGCAAAGATACCAAGCTTTGCCGAGGGCCGCGCCGGCCTCAGGTCTCGGCAAAGATTATTCAAAAACAAAAAAAACATAATTCTTTGCCGAGAGACGCGTGGGCCCCAGCTCTCGGCATAGATTACTCGAAAGCAAAAAAATATAAGTCTTTGCCGAAAGTCGCCTCCACTATCGGCAAAGATTGACGTTACCGTCACACGTCGAGTCCCTTTGCCGATGGTCGATGGACTCTCGGCAAAGTGTTTGCCGAGAGCCCGTGTTTCGCCTCTCGGCACAGCTGCCTTTGCCGATCAACACGATGCCGACGGTTCTTTACCGAGAACTACTCTCGGCAAAGCCTTTGCCGACGGTATGAGCCTCGCTGCCGAGCGTTTCTTGCTCTCAGCAAAGCGCCTGCTTCCAGTAGTGAACCGAATTGTTGTATTTGCTTACCCTCTTTATTATTAATCAAAGCCGGCCTTGCCGGATTTTTTTTTAAAAGAAAAGGGAGATTTCCCGAAGCGATGTTGCAAGCCAGGTTGTGTTTCTAAAATAGGAAACACCAATCTCCAGGGTAGTGGATATTTTCATATATCGTCACGAAAACGCAATTATAAATTTAAGCAGTGCCATGAATGATTGACATGTTTAGAAAAAGTCACTGTTAGACATAGAAATAAACCGGCTGCAGGCTAGTGGACAGGCTACAGCGGCTGCATTGTTTATGGACATGCTGCAGCGGCTGCAGCGCGACCAGTGGCTACAGCTGAATGACATTGCAAATAAGAAATGTGATCTGGAGAACAATACAAAAGTGATCATGTTTAGTACATGGGCACGATAGGTACAAGGCTATGTATACCATCGTCGCAAATACTTACAAAGAAAAAGTACTGTCAAAGATTATTGGCAGAATAAAGAATCAGTTAAGGTTGACTATGACATGATAGATTCTAAGTTGAGCTGTCCCAGTAATCCAGCTCGGGAAACGGCTTCATGAACATCACGCAGCAGCTTGAGAAAATCGTCCTGAACAACGGCGATACACTGGGCTTCATGCCTTCATCCAACTCCACTGGTGGATGCTCCCAAATCTCGGACAAGCTTCAGAACTCCTATGATGGTGGGACTGTGCTGAGCAGCAACTTCATATGGGTTCACATAATGAGTGGCCCGTAGAAAATCATTTACCCGATCGAACTCGTCCCAGTTCAAGTACCTGGGGAATATTCCTCTTACGTGATGATAAAGTCCATGATTTGTCAGTCTTTCAATAAGGCGGCGGGATCTTAGCAATGTTTCAAGCTGTTGCTGTGGCTCCATCAAAGCAATGTAGTATCGATCTGAGAAGGTAACCTCGATCACGTCTGACTCCCAGACCTATCAACTGTAACCATCTCTCGATATCTGCCGGGATCGCCTCCAAAACAAACATGTCTCTAGCTGATCTCTCGGAAGCCTCATAATCCCTGTTTCCATTGGTCAGGTGGACTCCTCTGAATCGGACCGAGAGGCGAGAGTTGATAACCAAGTTCCGAGCTCCAAATTGGCCACGCATCGTCAGCCCACTCAAATGCAATTAACATCCTGCGGAGCACCACACGCGTGTCGTCTCCGGCCTGCAGAGAAATCTCTCCTGCATGGCCGGGGACATTAACCGTTTCAGTCAACTGCGTGTCCCAAGCCCGTCCATACTCAAGCGCGGTCCGGTAATACTGCGTGTCCAAGAGACAATACGCGAACTCATGAAACAGCTGAATGTCTGCAAACTGAAAATGAATGCAGAAAGGCAATTGGCCAGCAGAAAGAACTCGCAAGAACAATGGGTATCAAATCTTTCGTTTATACGGCAACTGAAATGGCATATTAAACAACAGACCAATTGAAATGTATCTGATTTTCCATATCAACAGTATTGAGGCACAAAAAGGTCATCTACTTCAGTGTAGGAAATGCAGTAAACAGGGTTTGCTACTTATTCAAATTTGTCATGTACCCAAGAAAACCTCTGATGAGCTCGAGGTTCAGCAGCTCAAAATATTTAAAAACCCTTGTACAGCTCTGCTACTTATCCAAACAAAAAAAGTAAAAGGTCTTCTACACAACTGGTTCCCTCACGGGACCGCGCGGCAACGCCACGCTGCTTCTTGTATACCATCGTTCCGTCAAAGTTCAATAGCAGAATAAAGAATCAGACTACTATATTGTCAAAAAAGAAAAAAAGAATGAGACTACGACATGACAGCTTCTAAGCGGAGCTGTCCAAGTAATCCGGCCCTGGACAAGGCCTCGTGCACATCGCGCAGCAGCCTCGGGAGGTCGTCCTGAACAACGGTGATAAAAGCTGCTTCATCCATCTCCACGTGTGGGTGCTCCCAGCAATCACGAACAAGTTTCAGAACCCCTCTGATATTGGGGATATGTTGAGTAGCAACTCCAGATGGGTTCACGTACTCTTGAGTGGCCAGTAGAATGTCATTTACGCGCGGTGACAGGTTCCAGTCCAAGTAGCGGCCGAACCTTGCTGTGAACAGCTGATAAAGTCCTTGATTTGTCTGTCTAAGGCTTTCAATCAGGCGACGGGATCTTAGCAACGTTTGAAGCTGTTGCTGTGGCTCGATCAAAGTAATATAATATCTGAGTAGATAACCTCCATCACGTCTGACTCCCCCACCAATTAGCTGCAGCCACCTCTCAATGTCTGCCGGGATTTCCTCCAAGAGAAACATGTCTCTCACTGACCTCACGAAAGCCTTATAATCCAGGTTTCCTTCTTGATGTGCATATCGGGTCAAGTGGACTCCTCTCAGTCGAACCGAGAGACGGGAGCTTATGATAAAGTTATGAGCGCCAAACTGGCCGCGTACTGTCAACCCACTGAGATGTACCAGCCACAAACAATGAAACATTCTGCGAAGCACGACCAGAGTGTCGTCTCTGCCCCGCAGATAAGTCTCACCTACATGGCGGAGAACATTCACAATCTCAGTCAGGCGAGTATCCCAAGCCCATCCATATTCAAGTGCACTCCGGTAATGCTGGGTATCCAAGGGACAGTAAGCAAACTCATGCAGTAGCCTCACATTTGCAACCTGAAAATGAATGCAGAAAGGCAATTGGTCAGCAGAAAGAACTCGCAAGAACAATTTTTCAAGAACATGCGACCACATGTATTTCATTAAGCATAAGTAACTCGCAAGAGCAATGGGTATAAAATCTTTTGTTTACGGCAACTGAAATGGCATATTAAACAACAGACCAATTGAAATGTATCTGATTTTCCATATCAACAGTATTGACGCACAAAATGGTCTTCTACTTCAGTGTAGGAAATGCAGTAAACAGGGTTTGCAGGAAATGCAGTATGAACAACTGTACCACAGCTTTCGTTTATGTGAGTGAAATAGGAGTTGAACAACAAACCAATGTATATGATGTGATTTTCCATATCAAAAGTATTGAGGTACAAAAGAACTAGTCTACTTCTGTCCATGACCACATAATTAACTAATTCCTAGTAGTTATGGATGCCAAAGATTTTTTTTTCCTCTTTCATATGCTATGGCACAAATCAAATGTATGCATTGAAAATATGGATATGAAGCTAAGAATTTCATTATTAAATGTTTTTCATGTTGATTCTGATCCCAATCTACTAAGATTTTCAACAACCACACCCCCCCCCCCCCAAAACACGCGCACACACACACAAAACCTGATGACTCCTGTGTATATGGATGTCCAGATAGCATAATACCGGAGGCTAAATGGGTGAGCATTACCGAACAGTTCCAATGAACTTTTCTTGATCGTGACATTGTCATGGACTAACACGAATGCAAACTAATATCCCATTCCCAAGAACATAACCAAATTTCCTAACAGTTCTATGATGAATTGCATTGGCTGTCAACCGAAGTGTTGAAAGAAAAGACAATGCTGGCCATTCCCATTTGAGAGCTTCCTGCACTACCCAATTTCTTGTTGAGAACTATATGTTAATTATGAAAAATAGCGGGTTATAGATCATTTTTATTAACTAGTTATACATGCAGTGTCGTAATGAGATGTTTTGGTTGGCTACTAGTGTACATGTTTAACTGATTGTACATGCAGCCTCAAGCAGGCATGCGTATGAAAAATTCCACAAGCGGCAATAATAAAAACTGTATCCAAATAGGGTCTGCAGTAAATCTAATCAACCAACACCCTGAACTGTATCACAACAGGGGGTTTGCAATACTCTATAAACAATCGTAGCACAACAAGATCCAAACAGGGTCTGCAGTAAATCCAATCAACCAACAGCTCAAACTGCATCACAACAGGGGGTTTGCAATACTCTACATACAACCGTAGCACAACAATCAATCTGGATCCAAAACAGGGTCTGCAGGAAATTCAATCAACCAACAGCTCAAACCGTATCACAACAGGGGGCTCGCTGTGGAAGGTACCTGAATCCCGGGGTCTAAAGTGACTCCGAGATGATGACCGTCCATCACAACAGGGACTTCTCTGTGGAAGGTCCGCTGCAGACGCGCCGAAAGCTTCCAACACCTTAGGCGGCGAGAGGAGAGCGAGGATCTCTGTTGTTGGTTCTTTCTTTGATGGGCGTCGATTTCTTGCTCGTTCTTGCACGGCGACGATGCCCGGTCTTCTTGCTTCAAGAAAGGGCCGTTCTTGGCGGCCCTCTCGGCTTCAATCCGAATCCAGGGGCCGAAGAAGAGAGCGCCGACGAACCTTCTGGTTCAACAAGTTTCCCAACTCCGGGGGCAGCAGAAGGGAGCTCCGACGCCCGTCCTTGTTCAACAAGTTTCCGATCTTGGTGGTTTGGCGGCCCTCTGATTATGGGCGGCTTCAATCCCAAGCGTGGAGACAAGGAATGGGGATGTTTAGAGAGTGCGCTTCGGTCTCTCGTGGCCGAAGTACGATGTCTTGTCAACTCTCAAGAAGCAAACAGGGCGCGGGTTCTTGTTCGTTTAAGAAACAGCGCAGGCAGGCGGGCGTCCGGGGCTCCTGGAGGTTGAAGACGGCGCGGCCTGTATATGGGCCTTCAAAAGCAGATGGCCCGAGGTCCCTCCCTCCCATCCAGCCAAAGCTGTGTTTGGGTCGGCCTGTTATGCCCGGCCCAGTAGCCACAGCCCAGCCCAGAGGAAGAGCCGTCGTCGGGCAGCGGCACCATGCCACTGACCCGGAGGCCTCCGCCCCGAATGCCGGCTGACCCGGAGGCCTCCACTGACCCGGGCAGCGGCACCATGCCACTGACCCGGCGTGGCATTGGACCCGTGGGAGAGAGAAATCCGGGCGGGCGGGCGCGCAGGAGTGTGTCGGCGTCGAGCGCACGTCGAGGCGGCGCGCGGGGTGAAGAGGGGCAGGCGGCGACCGGACGCCTCTTCGGTGCGACGCCGACGAGAAAATGGGCAGAGCAGTGCGGTGCGAGGGGATTGTGTTGTGTGTGCATAGTAATGAGCAGGCTATTCCTCGCACTCGCAAATGGATCCCAAATCCCACCATTTTCGTGTGCTACAGTTATCTTCTTTTTTTACAATGCACGCGCACGGTATGCGACATATTCTTTTTTTCTTATGATATTCGGTAAAATTTTCTCCAATCTGGTAAGAACCATATTTCAGTTCAGTAAAATGACATGTATTTAAATAACATGATAGTGATAAGCCTTAAATTAAAAAATTAAGCTAAACACGACAACAATAGTACCATATTTCAATTCGGTAAAATTGCATGTATTTAAATAACATGATAATGATAAGCCGTAAATTTAAAAACTAAGCTAGCCACGACGATAATAGTTCAAATAAATTTTAGAAGTTCAAAATGTAGCTATAAAAGAGACTTAAAATACTACTTTTCTGACTTATTTACCTGCTGCTTTCTCAATGGCGTGATGTCTAGATTATTCAAGACAATCATGATTGTACTCAACATATAATTCAATTGATAATCACTATCTCTAATCTTTCTTTTTTGGAGGTTTAAAGGATCTTGATCATATAAGCTCTTCTTGATAATTAAAAAGAATAACTTTGAATGGGTAGAGAGAAAAAATATTAAAGTAAATCACTACTTAGAAAACAGGAAAACAATTTGTAGTGGCATAAAAATAGGAAAACTATTTCAATAGAAGTTGCAATTTCATCTCTCTATTTTGGCTAGGAAAGAAATAAACAATGACAAAATATAAAGAAAGTCTTGAAGTTGTTCTTAATAAATGTAAAATTCTATTGAGAGAAAACAAAAATTTAAAATGTAGCACTGTAGTTATTCTATAGAGGGATCACTCCGTAGTATATAATGCACTCCTAAGAAATTTGAAAAACAGAGCTCTATATATAGATAATAAGAACATATAGTACAGGAAAGTAAATTTTTTGAATGCAAAACATGGGGGTTCAATCAGCCTCGACTCCTAGGTTGGAGCCACAGATGCAAATCACCGGGCCACACACGTAGTAGTGCATGAAATAAAATTATAAATATTCCTCATATAAAAGAGTTTAAAATTCAATGTAGGCTGCCCCACTAGGTATGCCATGGCCCGCCCGGAATACCCCATGGCCTTTGATGCCTAAGTTTTGGGCCAATACTACATGACGGTAGTAAATGTTATTGGTCCACGGCCCTAGAGACATTAGGCCTAGGTCCATCCTGCATCTCAACGTATCTTCAAATTAACAAAGAAAGAAGTATACTTTCCCTCCCCCCGACGAGATGTTTGAGATTTGGGAGATGTTCTGATCTGATCTTGCCAGCAGACTAGGCTACAGAGGGGTGGGCCAAGGAAACGCCAAACACAAGTTTTTTGAGTAACAACGCCAAACACAGGATGATGATTAGTACACAAGATTAAAGGCTAGATTCTTCTTTGGATTTATCGTTTTTCCTAGTGTATCTAGTGAAAGTCAACACGGTATCTCTTAAAGTCTCTAATTAGTAATAGTAAGATAAAATAATAATCATATATACTTGAGTAGTTGTACGATTTATAAGTGAAGTTAATAGTAGTAGTATACGTGTCCCTCTCCCTCCCAAGGTGTCAAGTATGAACCCCTCTTTTCTCCGGCAATGCAAAGCTCTCATATCTCCTTTTTCCAAGCATTGCCTAGTGCAATAAATAAAACATTTATTCCTATGCAAATCCCCTTTGTAAATAAATAGTATATTTTAAGTAAGCAGCAGAATAGATAAATAAGAATATATAAAAATAAAAACACTAGGCAAGGAATATGGCAACAATTGGCAATTGGCATTGCCTCCTGGTGGTGGATGTGGATCTCTCTTTCACACGGGACACGTGATCACAAGACGCGTGCTCCATCCTCTGCCGTCGTCTGCGCCTTCTCTCTCTCTATATATGAGCTCCAATCCATATCCATGGCACACGCCAACAGCATATCCCACCGTCCCTATATCTGTTTGTCTCCTTCCCTTCCATGTTGATCCATACAATACGTGTTGTGTTAGAAATTAGCCTCCACAGCGACAAGCTGTCTGCTAATCTCCACGCTCGGAAGCGTCGATTGAATCTACCGAGGCAAATATGCAAGATCACAGACGACACCAGAGGCACGATATTTGTTAACGAGGTTCAGCCGCAGCTTAGTCCCCGGGGGCACGATTACGGGCGCTCCTCCCCAATCCAGCAACACCGGCAGCTCTCCAGGGTCCCGGCAACGTGCCATCTCCCTCCCGCGAACGTGTCGCTATGTCATCATGGTTACAATAGCAGCCCTCCTCTCATATTTATGAGGAGAACGGGTTACAGAGTCCAACACCAACTCTACCCTATACTGTCTAATACAACTCAAGAGTTCAAGCATAACCAAACTCGTACATAATATTCGACACATGTCTAACAAACTACACCTTGACGAATATTCTGCCACCTTGAAGCCATCCATGCGCGAATCTCCATGTACACCTGACTTGAGTTGTTCCTTCACTGCTCCACGAGAGCTGGCCGATGAATCATAGACTCATCGCAAACAAGAGTCTCTGCTATCACTGCAACTTCATGCTTCATGACTCCACCTGTAGCTATGCACTTTCTCTTTATCAACACAATCTCCATCAAGTAAACTTTAGATTCTTCTTCAGCTCTAACACATGCCTAACTCCCTGAAGCATATCTGCTCCATGCTAGTAGACACCACACAAGCTAACTGAATCCAATACCAAACTCGAATTCATTGTACTCATGACACTGAGAACCTCAGAGCTGCACGAGTCACATATAGAAATTGCCAAAGCGCTCTTCCGTTTCCACTGCAATGCTACGTCCGAGCTCTTACACCGTAGCCTCCTGCAGTACAGACCAACCAGATTACTCCAGTTGCAAGTACGGACATCTACCGTCTATACATCCTTCTAGTTCAGCCCTTGAAGCTTCGTCACGTCATTCGATCCACACTTTAGAACTCTGGACTAAGCTGCGGCTGAACCTCGTTAACAAATATCGTGCCTCTGGTGTCGTCTGTGATCTTGCATGTTCGTCTCGGTAGATTCAATTGACGCTTCCGAGCGTGGAGATTAGCAGACAGCTCGTCGCTGTGGGGGCTAATTTCTAACATGTTAGTGGCGTGCCAAGCTTCTCCCTCACCTACCTAAATCCAATCCTCTTCCTTTCTTTTATCTGCACATGTTCTCTACTTCCATTTCATACTTTGTGTGCCTCCTCGATATCTCTCCTCCTTCCTGGGAGCGGTGTTAATTGCTCTCTTATTGTCGAGCAGCAGGGGCCCAGGAGGACGACGCCGACGGCAAGAAGAGAGATGGCCGACGGCAGCACCAACTCATCGGCGTCATCGGTGGCCACGAGAGAAGAGGTACAGGTGCGGTGCCTGCTCTACTTACTACCCTGCCACGCCATGGTGTTCCTCTGGCTGAATTCATTATGCACTTGCTTAATGAAATAGATCGATCGAGATAGTCATTTGTTCTTTTTTGTGATCAATCGTTGTATGGCTGCTCCGATATTCTGATCTACCACGCGTTTTCATTTACTCGATGCCTCTTTTTGCTCATATGTTTTACTCTTCCTGAATTTTCCTCTTGGCTGATCCACCATGTTTGGAAATTCAGGAACCGTAAGAAAATTTGCTCTTTTTTTTCTTTGCGTGCTAGAGCAGGCTGCAATGTGGATCGTCTAAGGCTAGTGTCTGAACATCTCGAGCACTAATAATCCTGCTTTCAGTGAAAAAAAGGACAAGTTCATAGGGAAGTCTGTTTTATTCCAAGTCTTTTATTTTTGCTGGAAAGTAATCTCTGGACTGAACCTTTACATCCACCGAAAACCAAAATACGAAAATGATGTGAAGAATCTCTTCTGAATTTTTCTGATCGATGCTCTGAACAAAACCTGTGGCCCAAGGCCACAGGCGGACCCAAGGCCCGGCAAGCCTGGGCACCAGCCCGGGCTCATTCACGAGCAACAGTGGAGCAACACCTACAGCCGTACAAGTCCTGCAGCAGAGAAAAGTAGCACACACGCTGACACGCGGTGAGAGACATGTATAAGCTAGTTACTTGCCTAGGCTCTACAAAAACTCTGGGCCCGCCAGTGGCCAAGGCCAACGCATGCATTCTGTCCATTGCAGACGAGAACAGTATAGCAGCCTTCTTTCTCACCAATGAGAGCTGAGACAAGCTTGGAATCTCTCATCTTTGGGGCCTTGGGGGTCCATCTGCATGGACAGTGCACAGGCAGTGGACAACATTTCCCTGCCCTGATCATTTGATTTGAGCACAATTCGTCTAGAATTTTTCTGGAACCCTGTCCTTATCAGCGTCAGCTTCATTCACGGATGGCCGTCGATTGTTTAGATGGCAAATTTTCAGCATCAGCTTCATTCTGAATCCGGCGGTCGATTCGCCTCCGGTCTCTGATCCACCGCCACGGTGACTCCTTCCTTTCCTCGCTGTCCCCGATTTCGATCCGCCTTCCTCTCCTCGCGTCTCCTATTTAGATCCGCGCTCGGTCACCGTAGGTATCCTCCCCTCTCCTCATCATCATATAAATCCCAAATCCCTCATGTTTGTTGATGTATGTAAATGTGCTTCCAGACATGATATTTCTTTTCCTGGCCCTCGCATCATCCCCAACAGGGCGACTCGAGGGCGCTCGACGCCGCCAGCCCAGCGCCACCCTCCACGCCTCCTCTCCGGCCGCCGTCCTGAGCGAGGTGGCGGCGGCCAGCGGCGGTTCCCCAAAGGGCTCTCCGTCCGCGCCCCCGCTTGACTCCCGCCTCCCTCCACCTCCCCACTCCTTCCCCACCCCCTCACCTCACCTTCTCTGGCGCTCATGGCGGCCCACGGCGACGGATGGCCGGATCCCGCCCCTAGCGGGTTGGATCTGCCGTCCGGCCCCCCTCTCTCCTCCCTCTGCCCGACGGCCCGGAGGTCTGACCTCCGGCGGCAGTCGATGAAGTTGGTTGCCTCCGGCGATTGGGTGGGGTGGTGGCTGGCCGAAGCTGGGCCTTTGGGCCCCGGATCCGGTGCCTGGCGCCGCCCGCCACCCGGGCCCGGGTCCTCCGCGTCCAGATCAGGGGGAGGGGTCCATGCCAGGGCGACCGTGGCCCCACGGCGTCTTCCCCCCGACGGCAACCTGTGGGCCTAGCCAGCGGCGCGGCCCGGGGCTGCTCTCGGCCGGCGAGGCAGGCAGCCTGGCAAAGCTGCCGCTAGGCGCGGCTCGGTGGTAAGGTGAGAAGGGCGGATACCTCCCTGGATCTGATTCGTGAGCGGTTGTTGATGACCTTCCGGTGAAGGCGGCCTTCCACGTTGGCCGGGCACAAAGTCGGTGGTGGCGGCGGTTTAGGTGAAAACCTTGCCTGGCATGTTACGTCGGGCCGGCGGCGGTGGAACTGACTGTGTCACGCACCTTGATGAAGGCATCGCTGAAGCCGTATGTACCCTGCCGCACCCGAGGGCATTCAATAACTATGTGAAAACCTAGCCTGGTTTCTCCGGGCCGGCGGCAATAGCGCAGGCGCGTCGTCGAAGTTCTTTGTTCGCCAAGGCCGGGCAGTTCCCCCGTGTGGTCACCCTGCTCGGTGTGCAGCTCAAAGCGGAGGTGAAATTCGATGGCGTAACAGCTCGGCGTTTGGTGGCTTCTGCACCAAGTGCTTCGTGTTGTTACCGAGGAAGAAGCATCAAGTATCTTCAATGGTGGTCGGTGTCCATCGTTTTCAGTACCTTTATTAGGTCTGACAAGAGTATTTGGCGACTTCATTTTGACGTTGGTGATCTTACTCTAGTGGAGTATTTATTCTAGGAGTTGATATCACGGTGCAAGTGAGAGGTCGAATAGGACTACCTGAGCTCCTTGTTGGGGATGTATTTTCTTCTATCATTTTCTTTCTTTTTATTTGTTATTATTATACTCTTTTGGCCTGATTCTGCCCACGGGTAGATAAAGCCAGATAGTTTTCTATCATTTATCTAAAAAAAATATAAATGTGCTTCAGGCACCTGCCATCCATAAATAAATTCAATCAAGATTATTGCCGGGCCGGGGATCAGGTGGGGCGGCGCGATGTCCAGTAAGCGGCGAGCCGTAGGCCAGGACGACACGCCGAGGCCAAGCCGCCGCCGCCATCGACACGCCACCGGCCGCCGTAAGCACCTGTACCTGGTGCTGGGATGACTGGGACAATGGCTTGAGTATCTACTAAGATTGATCCCGACGCTCTGGCTGACGAAGCACCTGCCGGTGCCGGTGCCGGGCAGGGGCAGCAGCACTACCTCCCCGATCCCCAGTGCTGCGGCTGGAGTCACCGATGGGCTCCGCACCCGATTCCCACATGTTCTTCTCCGCCTTAGGGCCTCTCCAACGGTGGGCTATTTGCTAGCTCGGAGTGAATAAACTGATTTAAAAACTAATCGCTATCGAGTCACTCGTCGCTAGCTCGGAGCATTGAGCACAAGCGCGTGAGTGGTCGGAGGTCCCTGCTATGCTCTGAGAACCAATAGGGAGAGGAGCGATGGAAACATTAGCTATATTATTTTATTGTATAAAATACAGTCAGCCGGCGACGCCCTTAGGCACCAAGATGTTGGTTTCATGAACCACCGCTGCGCCCTCGTGTACGACACAGAGACGGCGGCGGTGTCCGTCGGCCCCCACGCCCCTGCTCGGATGCTGTGCGGCTCCGGCGTCACCGTGCCTGCCGGCGGCATGCTCTACGCGCTGTCGCATCGCTTCTTGGACAAGGAGGATCCGCACGCGTTCCATGTGATGATGCAGCCGCAGGATGGCCGCGGCGGCTGGTCCTGGAAGACCCTGCCGAAACCACCACCGGCGTTCACCATCCGTCAGATTGTCGTCTCCCACGCGCTGCACCCTGACAGACGCACCATCTTCATGACCACTGCTGACCGGGGCACGCCATGCGGACCATTGGGCACCTACTCCTTTAACACCGAGCGTTCCGAGTGGAGGTGGCATGGGGACTGGGCTCTGCCTTTCTTTGGCCAGGGCTACTTCCACAGCGAGCTGAACGCATGGGTCGGCCTTCACGTCGATGGCTACGTCTGTTGCTGCCAAGTCGCCTCCCGTTCCCGAAGCGAATCACAGTTGGATTGGCAGATGACCAAGGAGAAGCTAGCCTACGAGTACGAGGACTGGGACGACGAAAGGCACGGTAGCGCCTATCTCACCTACATCAACATGATGGGGGGCACAGGCAAGTTTTGCATTGTAGAGACCATGACGCAAGATGGAAACGACGACTACTGCTTGGGTGAACAGCTCCGTTTCACCGTGTTTGGCCTCAGGTATGATCGCAGTGGAGAGCTACGCATCACGAATCACCGCTCCACGCGCTCCTACCTAGTGTCTAGGCATAGATATGTAACTTATTTGCTCCGGTTGCATTATGGATTTAGCAGTAGCTTCTGCTTGCATGGCACACATTGGTCTGTATTTTTTTTTGAGAATTATTGGTCTGTATTTGTTGAGAGAGAGAAAAAAAAAAAACCAGCCCGAGCCCAACCCAAAAGGGGGGCGTTGGACTCTGTATTTATTCCAGTTCACCTGCCATTTGCCAAAGCTAGCAATTCTTCCTGCAGACAGCAGCTATCTGCAGAGAACCACAAGCAAAGAGGGAAGAAGGAAGTTTACAATGCAAGCAAGCATGCCTATATGGCAGAGAATTGGCAGCAAGAGCATACGTATATATAGCAGATTGCCAGTCGTCAGAGCTGAGTGGCACCCCTATACGTGTATACTTGTGCAGACACGCTAGATACAGTATAGCACAAAGCAGGAGTGTATATCAGATGTATATACATTCATCAGGTAGCGACAAGTACCTGTGTGTGTATATATAAACACGTGTTTAGTTTTATTCGGAAGTAGGTTTGTACTAGTGCAACTCTGCAAATGCAACCACCCCTGACCTGACTCTGATTCTGACTGGTTGGCTTTGCGTCCACGATGCACCCATTGCTTGCCGTTTGGTCGGGACAACGAACCAAAACCTGCTTTAGGGTTTCTTTCATCTTATCCATACATTATTGCTCGAGATCAGATTAATCCGTAACCTTGAATGCTACTATATAGGCTCTAATAATATGGAATAATGTACTAAATCACTGTGTATGTATGGAAGAAGCTGAACGGTTTCAGTATGTATGGACGAAAACGCGGGGAAAGGATGAGGATTCATAAAGTAGCACGCGCGTACATAGTCATACAGATACAGTCAGCAAGGTGCAGCAGTAACCACAGAGTTTTGGGCTGACCTGGAAACCCAGCAGCAAGCTACTACAATGGAGACTGACCACAAGTTTTCATTTTGAAACTGAAAGCCCAGTTTTATTTTGAACAAGGAACAACCCAGAACCAGAAGGGAATTGGAAGCAATCTCCAGCCACACCAAAAGAGTGAAAGGCACAGGATCGGAAGAAGCAAGGAGAGCACATGCATGGATGATACTAGGTCGGTAGGTTTTTGGTGGAGTCAGCAGAGAGATGGGGTGGGAGCGAGGGAGATGAAAGTTTCCGTTCCACGCAACATACAATGCCAAGGGATAGGGAAGAAAGGAATGAAGCATCTGTCCATGCATCCGCAGCCAAGGAATAGAAAAGGCGAGCACGACAGCAGGAGGGAGGGAGGATTTCGTTTAATTTGGCGGCGGATCGGAGACGGAGAGGGACGGCACGCACGCTAGGGATCGGATCTTTGGTTTGATTGATTGATGATGATGAAACGTAACCAGCCCATCGTCACTGACTCGAGTCTGGAATCCAAGGCAACAATACACCACGCACGGGCACGGCAAACACACACACAGATTCAAGCCTTCAGACTGTCGACCGCGGCTTCAATCGTTGTTTGAATGGCTGGCCGCGCAGAGACGTTGCGATTAATTGCATCTTCATTCGTTCGAGTCGGCTACTACGTACTGCTTACTCGTATAAAAAAGTTGTGGAGTGGAGAGAAAGATACTGCAACAAAGTATATGTGTCCCTCTCCTTCCCAAGGTGTCAAGTGTGAACCCCTCTTCCCTCCGGCAATGCAAGCTCTCATCTCTCTCCTTCTCCAACCATTGACTCGTGCAATGAATAAAACATTCATTCCTATGCAAATCCAGTGTGTAAATAAATAGTATACTTTGAGTAAGCAGCAGAGTAGTAGATAAATAAAAATAAAGAAAACACTAGGCAAGGAATATGGCAATAATAATGGCCTCATGCATTGGCGATTGAAATTGGCATTGCCCCCTGGTGGTGGTGGATCTCTCTTTCACACGGGACAAGGGATCACAGGACGCGTGCTCCATCCTCTGCCGTCTGCCCCCTCTCTCTTCTATATATACATGAGCTCCAATCCATATCCATGGCACACGGCAACAACATATCACACTTTGTGTGCCTCCTCGATATTTCTCCTTCTCCTTCCTGGGAGCGGTGTTGATTGCCCTCTTGTTGTGGAGCAGCAGGAGACGAGGAGGAGGACGGCGACGACGGAAAGAACAGATGGCCGACGGCAGCAGCAACTCATCGGCGTCGTTGGTGGCCACGGGAGAAGAGGTACAGGTGCCTGCTCTGCTCTACTTACTACCCTGACACGCCGCCATGGTGTTCCTCTGACTGAATTCATTATGCACTTGCTTGATGAAATGGATCGAGATAGTCATCATTTGTTCTTTGTTGCGATCAATCTCCTTTATTCTGATCTACCACGCACTCTATGCCTCATTTTGTTCACATGTTTTTCTCTTCCTGAATTTTCCTCTTGGCTGATCCACCATGTTTGGAAATTCAAGAACCATAAGAATTTTTATTCGTTTTTTGTCTGCTGCTGCTGTTTCTTTTCGTACTAGATCAGGTTTCAATGTGGATCATCTAAGGCTGGTGTCTGAACATCTCCAGCACTAATAATCCTGCTATCTGATTCAGTCATTCGCAGTAAAAAAAAAAAAAAAAAAAAAAAAAAAAAAAAAAAAAAAAGAGTTCATGGGAAAGTCTGTTCTATTCCAAGTCTTTTTTTTTTTTTTTGCTGGAAAGTAATCGCTGGACTGAACCGTACATCCACCGAAAAACCAAACGACGAAAATGATGTGAAGAATCTCTTTTGAATTTTCTGATCGATGCTCTGAACAAAACCCGTGGGCCAAGGCCAACGCAAGAACAGTATACCAGCCTTCTTCCTTTTCATCGATGAGAGCGAGACAAGCTTGGAATCTCTCATCTTTGGGGTCCATCTGCATGGACCGTGCACAGGCATTGGACAGCATTTCCCTGCCCTGAAAAAAAAAATCATTTGATTTGAGCACATTTCGTCTGGAATGTTTCTGAAACCCTGTCCTTATCAGCGACGGCTTCGTTCACGGATGGCCGTCGGTTAGCATGTTTCACATGCTCTACTAGCTTCAAAATAGATACTCCGTAGTAGAGTAGCCACGAAACGTGCACCCACCCTGCAAACAATAATGAATGGTATCTGGGAAAAAAAGAAGAAGAAGATGAGCTGTCACTGAGTTCAGACTTGTTTTCATGAACCAGCTTACGAGCCTGCCCCTGTGTTAGTTGCGTCGTTGGGTCATGCACTATCTTGTTGCATTCATGATTAGGCATCCTTGCGTCAAGAAAGTGATAAGAATGTGTATGTGCAGGATTCCATACGAATATGGTGTGGGTTTGTTAGCTAGCGTTCAATGTTATACGTTACTGGTTATTACTGCACTGCACATAACGCTTAGCAGTAATATACTTTTGAGGTGCAGGCTTTCGTTGAGAAGAAGTATGGTGGAATGGTGCCTAAGAAGCCTCTGATTTCAAAGGTATCTATTGTTGGGATGACCAACCTTAAACATGCAGCATCGAATGAGCATGGAACGAGTTTGCTTTTACAGTAGCATCTGATGATTCTTTTTTTTATTTGGTGGTTTTCTTGTGCAGGATCAGGACCGTGCCTATTTCGATTCTGCGGACTGGGTCCTTGGCAAGGTATCCAATCCTTCTCATCCATCCAGGAATAAACAGATAAATAATTGAGCATCTCTACAACTGCAAGTTTTTGTATGCTACAGGCCCATACATAGGCCACATCATGTACAGTACAGATGTTACCTTAGCTGTTCTCTGAACTGATGAAACCTTTGCTTTCTGATGGAAATGCTTTGCTTCAGCAAGCTGCAAACAGCGGCAACGCACGGGCTGCTACTGTTATCGAATCCTTGAAGCCAAAGCTAAAGGTGAGTATCGCCTGCAGTGTTTTTTAGCGCAGCTGCACTGCACTACACGTTTTGTCAATGCAAGTTGCATTGCATTGTGGTGAAAGCAAAGATGTTTGTTGCTTGCAGAGAACGCCCCATCACCAGCTTCCCCCTCGCAAGCCGACATGTGCGTCCAGCTGAGCTCAAGACGTGCGGAAAATTAAAGGTGCCTGAAAATGCAGTCCCTGAAACCTGCACCTTGTGAGTTCTAAGGATGCTTCAATTTAATTGTGTGATGAGTCGTTCTTTATTTCTTTTGGATGGATGATGCAGGGCCAGGGCTTTCAAAACTTCCCTAGCTCTGGCTGGGACAGAAGATGAAGAGATGGAGTCGCTGGGATTACTAGTTGGTTGCATAGTTGCATTGGTTAGGGGAAATTCAGGATTGAGCCCTGCAATTAGGGGCAATTTAAGCCTGTGAGGTTATATAGATAGACTAGATATTGCTAGTAGTATATGCTTATTTGTGGAAGTGGTAGATGTCATCATCTGTTTCAAAGTAGCTTGGGTGAGCAGATGAAATGTATCCTCTCTACTTGGCTTCTCCATTTGCTGGAGAATGTATGAATGAATATTCCAATTTGGGGTGACAATGTGAAATCCTTTCTGAGGATCGAGCTGAGAATGGTGCGTTATATACTGATGCAAAAAGTCTATTCTACTGCCTGAATTGACGCTAGATATCTTGTCCCCTAAACTCTCGAAACCATTCAAATTACTTGTTTAGAATGACTCTAAAGGCAAATTGTCCTTTTTTTAGTTACAAAAATGTGGTAGATACATGATAATATTTTTGAACCATAGAAATGCCTATAAAATTTTAAGAATTCTTAAAACAATATACAAATAGATTAGGATATGAAAAAAAAATAAAAAAAATAGAATACGTGAAAATGTCACTAGGTGCTTCATAAACAAATAGCTAAGCATCAAGGAAAATCTAAAAAAATCACAATCATTCCAATTTGTATGTAAACATGTTTCTTTTTAAAAAAATCACAATAGAAAAACATAATACGCAACTAACATGAATACACAACATGTCAATCGGGATCTTTTCGAAGTTTTCTATATTTTCTAGATATTTTTTATATTTCCTTTGAGCCAAAAATATTTTTTTTAATGTTAATAAATATGTAGACACAGGCTCTAAGTATTTTATTTGGATTTTTGACATCCCATTCTATCTCTGGATTTTCTTCTTCAGAATTTTCAAAAGCCCAAAAGCGTTTTTCTATGGTTTTAAAGTCTTATCATGTATTTCCCTAATTTTTAACTAAAAAATAAAAAAAATCCATTTCTAGAGTTTAAACGGTAGAATGACTGAGTTTAGAGTTTTGAAAAGGAAAATTATCAGGGAAGTTGAGGTAGAATGGAATTTACCTATAATCGAACGAGCGAAGCCCAGAGGCGTATCGGGCTTTGAATTTGTGTGGACACTGGGCCTGTCAGATTTTGCATGTCAGACTCTTGGGCCTGGATAGATCGAACAATGGCCGAATAAGTTGTGCCGAACAGAGGGAGCGTATTATCAGCGATCATGACATGTATTAACGACATGCATGATGCAGACCGACGCAGGACTTGTCATGTCTCTGAGATATACATGATATTATCTCATACTGCTGGCAAAGGCAAACTGCTATCTGAACTGAATCGACGATGCATATATATTATATTCAGACAACAACACACTGTGTGCACGTAGGCTACTACTATCTGAACTGAATCGACGATCCTGTCGTTCTTGGATGTGGGTAGCCCTTGCCCCTTGGTTTGTTGTTCTCGCATCGATTCGATCGCATGCATATATGGGCGCTGCTGTGTCTGTTTTGGACGCCCTCGCTTGTTTTTACTCCCACGCCCAAGCCCAACCCATAATGTACGACGACCTACTTGGACAGGGCTACTACGTATGTCTCATGCTACTTTCATTTAGTTTGGATCGATGAGTAATGAGTTGTGATTCTGAATAATGAACTTGCGTTTCATTGTTCATCGACATCTACTAGCTGATGCTGACTGCTGTACCTCAGATTCAGTACTAGCTGCTTTCGTGAGTAGCTCGACCGTCCCTGCTTCGATGTTCATCTCTGGCAGTTGCAGCAATCGTTGGAGCTTGGTGAAGTGAAGGCCAGGCGTGGGAGGTGGAACTGAGGAAGTTGTGCATCCAATGCAGGCAGTAAGAGAGCCTCGCCTGAATGCCTGATCCATCTTTGGAGTTTGGACGATCTATCCCGATTTCTTCAGATGGAGTTGGTCAGTCAATGAGTCACCTGCCCAGCCCATGCCATGTGACCAAGCTGCAGCACTGCAGCAGCACTAGCACCATCCATACATATTTAAGTCTTCTATTGCCTGCTAAAGTGCACGGAGGAGCCAAAAACTAGTGGCTTTACCCGCTTCTATTTAATTTTGAGATGGAGGAAACAAAAACGACCTAAAGTCTCTCACATACAGCTCTAACAAACTAAAATCCAATGCAACCACCTATAAAAATGATGAGACCGAGAGGATATAATGTCACATATGGAGTGTCAGGTAATGTGCATGGCTGTACTCCACTATATGCATTATTTCCTGGTAGGATACGGTGGCCGTTAAACTGGAGACAACAGTCTTAGCTTGCTGATGTAACTAACTACTGCTATCATCATGTCCGAGTAAGACTAAGCTAGAAGGATGCATGACATTGACGCAACACTTGCTCGATTCATAACCAAAACCTGATTCTTCCATATCCTTCATCTGTTTGCAAAAATGGAAAACAACATAACCAAACCACCAATGCATACGTCCAATCGCTAGTTGCCTGCTAGCTAGCTACTGTACCACGTAGTAGTACTGCTCAATAACCAACACTGCCCGCCGCTACTTAACCACCAATAATTTGGTTGATGGATCACATGAATGATGAAGATGCAACTGCAGTTATGTGTTCCTTAAAACACCAACAAACAATGCTGCCATGTCCTGCCCGGCTAGCTGAAGCTGCGCCTAACATATATATAATCCTCCTACTATAGTACTATAGATGTAGATGATAAAAGGGACAGGTCAAGGACCCATGGCTTTATTATAGCAAAAAATGGGGTCCAGGATTGCAGGTACATCTAGATGAAGGGCTCTGTCTGCTAGGGGAAAAAAAATGGCCCCTAAACCCAACATGTGGCAGCATCAGTAGGCTACTGTAAGTTGGATCGATGCATGCAAGAGATGGAACTGCAGGGACCTCACGGCACAGAAAACCACTTGTGAGAGCTCAAAGGACCACATGTTGAACAGTACTTGCCAGTAGCTTACAAACAAACAGCAAATAATATTCCGTGTGCCAAAGGATTATGGCCACACACCCAATTAAAAATCATCATTAAGTGTCAAATTAACTTGGTCAGGCTACTGAACATTACACAGTAAATAACAAACAAACCAAAGACGAGCAAGCAAAAGAATATTAAACAGGCCAGCCTCGAGCACGGAGGCGGACGACCCGGGAGGCCATGGCTCTCAGGGTGTCTCTTGCTGTGGACACGGTGTTCCGTGGCTGCCTCTCCTGCTCAGGCTCCTCGAA
>CM041630.1:69328564-69487711 GCA_023333625.1 Bothriochloa decipiens
ACGGTGTTCCGTGGCTGCCTCTCCTGCTCAGGCTCCTCGAAGGCATTCATGAACTCCTCCTGTTGCAACCTGTAAGCCAACGCGGCATCTTCAGCTTGGTCTAGGCTTACTGCGCCCCTTGGCAACATCACCTGCGACGCCGGGACGAAGCCCCTACTCCTGCTGTTACTGTTTCTTGTGCTGCCATGTCCATGTGTGCTCGCACTAGTGTTGGTGCTTGTTGTACTGCCGGGTTCGATGAAGGTACTGTAGCTACGTCTTGTTCTACCTTCTGTGTGCGTCATGAAGTTCGCACTAGTGTTGGTGCTTGTTGTATTGCCAGGTTCGATGAAGGTCCTGTAGCTGCTTCTTGTTCTACCTTCCGTGTGGTTGATGAAGCTGCTGCTGCTGCTTCTAGCTCTAGTTCTCATACCGGTGCCACCTTGTGAGAACCTATTAGCTCCCAGTGGGCTACGGTTCACATCCTTGTCGCATGGTGAAGGTGTTGAGCTCTTTCTTGCCTCAACTTCACTGGGAAATAAGAGCTGAATGGTGTTCCAGAGTACGGTGTTGATGGTGCACGATCTTGAGTTGCTGCAGAGTTAACAATCATTTAGTCAAAGCCTTAGGAGTTCATTGACCAAACACATTCTTTTGTCGAGATTGCACAGCTATGACGAAAGACTTACCTCATTAATTGCCTGCATTTTGGACACCGTTTTCCACACTTGGCTACAGCATGTCTTAAGCATTTCGTACAGAAGCTGTTAAAAGAGAGTAGCAGTAATATGAGTTTCAGAACGGTTTACAGAGTAATGGAGAAACTGATTTAAAATTTTCAATAACATAACTGCCTCAAAGAATCTCCAACTCAAAACAGTTCCAGGTAACAACGGTATAATGAGCAAAATTTTAGGTTGGTGGATAATGTACAGAGAGCCACCACTCAGTTGAGATAAGGTTAATTTGAAATGATAAACCCTCAGGATTAAAAAAAAACCTCTTTAGTACAATAATAATTTATTTCCACTCCAGCCTAACAATGAGAATAGTATTCCATAGTCCTATTTATATAAAATTGGAAAAAAAAAACAACATTTGTGAACTGAATATCTACATGGTAAATTGGTAACACAAGCTTTCAGTGGCCCATATTTGCCGTGTAACTGACAGACTGATCTTTGTTTGAAGCAACAATGTACACTTCAAATAGTTGAAGCTATCATATATTGGCATTCCTTAGCAGAATAGCAGGAAGCAACCAAAGGAACAAATATGTTGAGAAAGCAACTGCATTGTATGGTTACAACAACTAAAATGAACTATACAGTAATTCTTTCTATGTTCCCTGCCAGATACATGCTTTCTGAATTCAAGTAACCTTTTTTACTCAAAGCACAGTCAAAGTAGCGATGAAAATAATAACAAAATCAAAAAAAAAAAGAAAGGAATTGCAAATGCGCAAGAAGTGCACATGTACATTGCAGATAAGCTTTTGTGGTCCATTTGCCCAGGGTAGTTAACAGGCTTCTCCGACATTAACCAACAAAATTTTATCAAATTCCAGGATACTTTGTTAAACTGCACTTTCGACAGGCAATCAGCAATTCAGCACACAACATGAATGTGTAAACTCACGGGAAGCAACTGACATCCTAAGGTTGCACACGGCACAAACAGAATGAACCAAGGAAAGTTTTTTATTTCTTCTCTCTGCATACAAAATTCAAGCAACCACTTTTTTTCCCCAAAAGCACAGTCAGAAATTACCTGTGCCCACAAGGCGTGGTGGTCGGCTCAAAGCAGATCTCCAGGCAAATCTGTACAAAATGCAACTCCCGAATCAATCCCCAATATCATCTAGTATGAAATCACAGATAGCATACCACAGAAAAGAAAAGAAGCACCCTTACCGCGCAAGAGAGCTCCTCGCGGAGGCGATCCATATACGGCATGTTGCCGGTGGCCGCTGCCTTGTCGCCAGATCCTGACGCCTCCTTGTCGCCCACAGGGACAACCTTCTCTTCCGACTTGCCGTCTAGGGGGTTCCAAATCAACGACCGATAGACAACGCCAAAGAAGATTAAACTACTAGCACGAATTTGCCCAAGAAAATCGATTCAATCCTGTGAACAAACCTGCCGCAGTGTCCGTCTTGTCGTCGTCGTCGTCGAGCGCGAGAACCACCGGCGGGATCCTCGCCGGAGACTGCCTACGGGGCCTCCTCTTTCTACGAGAAGGCGGCATTCAGACAGACGGACGGGATCATGAACCCGAGCAGTAAAAAGAATTAGGCGGGTCAGCCGCCGTACCTAGCGCTGGATCCGTTGCTGCCGCCGGCGGAGGAGGAGGTGGAGGCCCGCCTCTTGCGACGGGACTCGCGGACGGGGGTGTCCTCGACGACGGCGAGGAGGATGGACTCCTCGTCCCACCCGGCCAGCTCGGCGGCCGACCGGAACCGCGGGCTGAGCAGGTCGGGGCCGTCCTTGGGCGCCGCCGCCCCATGGCGACGCGGCGCGGATCTGGGGCTACCGCCCGCGTCTCTGGACGCCATCCTAAGCAACGGTCGCCCCGCGGATTGGGAGTTTTGAAATGGGAGCGGAAGGCGGCGGCTTCTGCGCACGAGGCTTGCCCTGCGTCGGGTATGTGTTTCAAACCTAGGGTTCAAAAGTTATGAGAAATTTCATTAAAATTTCCAAATTTGTATAGTCTCATATCACATCAAGCCATCAAGGTATGTGTTTTATTGTAAACTCTAGACTCATATTTGCTATTGTTTATGTTATAAATATTCTTCTACTCAATAGATGTGTTGTAATAAATTAATCATGCTAATAAATTAATCATGCTAAATATTTTGTTTAGACCTATGAATTTGAAAAATCATCTCTCGTTAGATCTATGAATGCAGTAGATGGTTAAAGAAATCGAATAATGTAATTGATAACCTTGATAAAGATTTTAAGTAGAAACATTTTAGATTCAAATTCTCTTAAACGTCCGTAATTAGGACATGTTTGAATGACGACATTGAAAAGCTACCTGTGCTAGAGATTGCTCCCAAACTTTTGATTTCGAGCACCTCAGGTCTGATATGCATGACTGACGAGTTCTCAGAACATGATTATATCCAAACAAACCCTTAGAGCGGTTTGGTGGAGCTATTGAACTCCAAAATTGTGCATGCTCTATTTTCTTAAGTTCATTTTGGTTGGATATATAGCTAGAGAGTTGTGGTGGCCTTCCCTAAGGTGCAAAATAATAGTTGCAATGTCAAGGAGCAGAAGCCCCCCCAAAACCTATGCCAAATGAACTCTTCATCTATGAGGAGACAATTTGTTTAAAATATTTTTCCACAAGATTCATATAAAATGAAAATATGTTTTAAAGTTCATAAGTTTTTGTGGGAATAACAACTTAAACACAATTCATTTGAACTCGTTACACTTCAAAATGATTGAGTGAAAGAAAAACACTATTGCTAGTACAAAGAGAAGCTATGAAGAAACATAGCCAAACAAAACTATCCGTGTTTTCTGGTTCCTGTTGACAGAAAAGAAGAATCGATTCTTCTTCATCATCATTCAAATGTTTGGCAGCCATTCTAGCGTCTCGGGGCCGCTTGGAGGTGCCAAGCCAGCAGCACCTGTTTGTTTAGCCAGCAGCACCTGTCATTGACACAGAAATCAATTTTTAAAATTGATTTACCTAAATGAACCATCCTTATAAACCACTTATATATTTTTTTTGAAGTGAGGGCATTCCCCATATTCATTAACTAAATAACGGAAATACATCACCAGAATCAAGTTTCAGCAGAAGAAAAAAGACGACAGAACAGAGTTTTAGACCGGCTACCAAACCCACAATATAGTTTAACCATTGATACATTTAACTCTTAAAAATATGTATTCTTATTAAAAATCATGTAATTAAGAATGTGCTAAAGAATCATAGTTTTTGTTGGGTTGGGGGGGTACTCAGCAATCCATTTTAACTTTATTACACTTTAAAATTAGTAACTGAGAAAATACAACTATTTGGAAGCGAGAAACGTTTCAGATTCTCAATACAAGCATTAGAGCTGTTGTCAAACACCTTAATTAAATAGAGAAACGTTTAAGAGAGAATCACTTGAAACCGATTTTCTTTATATACTAATTGAGAGAAACATCATCTTGTGATCTAATTCGAGTTTCACAAATTTAGTGACCTAGGCCAACGGTTCCATAAAATAAAAATAATATTGATTCATCAGATAAATGTTTTTAAAAGAAATTTAGTAGCTCCGAAACCTTCTTAGAAAGAATCTAACACCTATCATCCGAGAGGAGTTAAGAAACGGAATCACGATTCACGTGACCGTTTGCGTGGTTCCTAGGCGGAAAAGGAAGAATCGTTCAACTGCACTGAAATGTCTCTCTGCTAGATGTGTTTAGCATAGGAGATTCTAGCGTCTCGGAACCTCGCTAAGATGTCCATCCAGTCCCTGCTGCTGGTAACCAAGACATTTACAGGTTACAGCAGTATACTGTACTTACACCACTAGTGTTTTACAGGTCCCCAAATCCGGGTTGAAGGGTATAGCGAAAATTTGCTGTAGTTTCCTTGTTTTACGAATCAAGTTTTACTTTGACCTGCATAACAATAACATAACATGTACAGCAGCAGCAGCAGCACTGTTTTTTACATGGTGCAGCACTGTTTTGTTGAGAGAGTAGAAAATTACCACTACAGTGTTAATGTTCATTATCATCAGTAGTAGATGTGACAGGAGAGAGGGAATCATGGGAGATTCAACAGAAGACGTTGGCAGCATCGTTGACCTGGGGGCGATCCCATGCCACACCCTGGATCCTGCAGTGATGCAGATGCTAGCTGCTGCTACAGTGGAATGAATGAATGAATGGATGGATTGCATCACATGGTCATCGGTGGTGCCATGGTGTTTCTGCGTGCGCGTGAGTGCGATCGAGCGGAGGACATGACAGGCAGGCGGCGGCAGAGCATCCGATGACCCAACCGTAAAACCCATCAATGATCTGCTAATAATTTTGACTTCCCTGCCTAG
The DNA here is from genome assembly GCA_023333625.1 of Bothriochloa decipiens. Taxonomy (NCBI): domain Eukaryota; kingdom Viridiplantae; phylum Streptophyta; class Magnoliopsida; order Poales; family Poaceae; genus Bothriochloa; species Bothriochloa decipiens. Next base: position 69,333,615 of record CM041630.1, read on the forward strand.
TCACTGCCGTCCGCTCTCCTCTTATCTTAGTTACTGTAAATTACCACACGCGGAATAGATTTTTTTCTCGGATACGCAAAAGACTTGTGCATCTTTGTATTTAAGAAAAAGATTTACTATATCCACACTTTGGTGCATTTTTGAGAGTTAATATATTACATGAAGCGCTGCTCTCCTACTATTTTTCTAAACGGATTACTCACCAAATAGACAACCTAGAGTGCGCGCACCGACTTTGATCGACAGATCGGTGGTGGTGCTCATGCGCGGGTGCCACGCCGCCGGCGCAGATGTCGTAGGCGTGCGAGGTCGGGGAAGAGCTCCCGCATCGACTCGTTGTCCGCGTCGACGGGGTCGTCGCCAAACGTGGCCTCGAACTTCTGTTTGGCCTCCGCCGTCTTTTTTTTCTCAAGTTGTGCCAGTCATTGTATGATGAGGGCTTCACCCGCATGGCAACCAGGACATTGGCAAGCTGTTGTGCCGCTATTTGCGTGCTCCTGAGGGGAAGCCCGGACGAGGGGTTGTAGACCTTAGTCCGCAGCAGGGGTGTTTGGGCACCTGCAGCAGTGGTGAGGCAGCCTTCTTCAACACCCGCTGGACGAACCCCCGTGATGCGCTCGCTGAGCGATGGAGTCTGTGCGATGGCTGCCTCGTCGTCGTCGTCGTTCGGCGCGTCCCGATCCATCCTGGCAGTACAGGGCGGGGTGAGAAACTGGTCCTCGACCGCGCCCCCAAGCCCAGCAGGCGGAGTTTGCGAATCCGCGTAGGCGACCGGCGTTGTCGGCTCGAGGGTAGCCCCACCAACGTCCTTGTACGCTGGCACAGGGAAGCCCGAAGGCGGCGTGCAGCATCCGTCGTCATCGTCCTGGGTGGCTGGCATAGGGGAGCTCAGTGGCGGCATGCGGCATTCGTCGCCCTCGTCCAGCGTACCGTGCTCCTGTGTGGCGGTCGCGGACAACACGGGGATTTCAACCCCTCGCCGTGGGAAGTCCGCGCCGTGTGGCATGACCTCGCCGTCGCGCCCAACCACCCCGACACTGGCGGAGTCCTCCCATGTCGTAGTTGCGGCCATGTCGCGGTGTTCCCCGGCCCGCTCGCCGACCATGGTCGCTACCGCCCCCAGTGCTGGAGCTGCAACATCCCTGGCGGGCATGGAAGGTCCGAAAGATGGCCCATCCAAAGCGGCAACGAGGGGCGGCAGCTGTGAAAGGACCTAAATGGTCTAGAGGGGGGTAAATAGGCCTGTTTGAGAATTCTTGAACTCACAAACTCGAAATACGGAAGTTAAATACCAACCGAAACTTCCGGTGGGTTTGGATCGGAAGTTCCGGTCTGGACCAGAACTTCCGGTGCAAACCAACCAGAACTTCCGGTGCTCTACTGAGCTACGAAATCAGAGTGAAATAAGTTATGATTTTGATTTTGATTGTTACTACATCCTCCTAGATGTTGTTGGTGATGATGTTGAACTCCACGGAGCTTGGCACCTCACCAAATCGTAGATCGGCTCCTCCAACCTATGATTTTTGGGGGTAGAGAGGAAGAACACGAAGAACACAAGAACAAGGGTAGTCGATGCTACCTCCACAGTAAGACACACGATTTATATCGAGGTTCGGTAATTTCCACTCAGGAGTTCCTACGTCCTAATTGTTGAGGTGATCACGAAGGTCCGACCACGAAGGTCTTCTCCCTCAAGCAAAAGCTTGAGATATCCAGTAAGAATCAGGGGTAATACAAACACTTCGGGGTGCCCTCACAAATGAATCAACACGGGCAACCACGAAGAACGCCTAGCCGGCTAGGGTTCCAAGAACCCAAGAGTAACAAATACAAACCAAACCGGCAAGACGAGGAAGACAAGTGCTCAAGTTGACAATCGATGCTTCCACTCTCAAATCTCACGTCCCTAGCTCAAAACAATCGAGGATTGAAGCTTGGAAGCAAAGGGGAAGAGAGAGTGGGCGAGTTCAGCTCACAGGAGAATTTGGCAAAGCTTGGGCGCAGTAGAATGAATGGGCAACCGCCAGAAATGGGGGTGAGAAAGATTATATACTCGATGCTCAAATGAACTATCGAATTGGGCCGACCGGAATTTCCGGTGTAACACACCGGAACTTCCGGTACCGACTGGAACTACCGGCCGAAGGCCGAAACCAAATACTCGCACGCGCATGCTCGCGCGCTGAAGGCTGACATGGCTAACCGAAACTTCCGGTCCAGGTGACCAGAACTTCCAGTGGTCACCAGAACTTCCGGTCGGTGGCCGAAACTGATTTCTGGCACGCGGTTGCACGCGGGCTTGCTACTACCGGAACTTTCGGTCACAGGACCAGAACTTCTGGTGCACCAGCTGAGAAAGCATTCTAAGTGTGTGTGCACGGTTTCTCTCAATCGCGTAAATAGACCAACATGAGCCTTGTACCCTCATCTAGCTAGTCTAACTTGCATCCCTCTTGATAGTACGGCGTTTCCTATAACTCAATTTTAAATACAAAAGAATAATCCAATTGAGTCGAAGCGCCTTTCATCCATAGAAAATTTAGGGGTGCTTGTATCACCAAATATCATCTTTCAATGGACTAACACCTGTGAATTCACTTGAATAAACTTGTTAGTCCCTAATTTGATTGTCATTAATTATCCAAAACCCACTTCAGAGGCGAATGCACTTACAAGCTGGCCCTCAAGGATCACGGCTCAGGAGGCAGGCGGAGGCTGCGAGTCGGCGCTAACCACTGGCGTTTCCGGCTCAGGAAGAGGTCCCCCTGGCATGGCTAAGGGCTCATTGCTGAGCGGTGGCAGCGGACCCTCGAGGATGACGGTCCAGGCTAACTGCATCCAGGTGGCCACCGGATCTACCGAGATCGGAGATCCTTGGCCTGAGTTCTCAGTTAGAGGCGCGATCAATGCTCCAGCCCCAGGGCAAGCAGACCGTGGCCGCCAATCCATGGAAGCCCGGTTGGCGCTGATCGCCCCTTGCTTCCCTCTTCGTCTGCACCACTTGCGCTGGTTCGAACGGTGACCGCGAGCACTACGCTGGGACAGCATGGGCCCGTCGGCCGTGTCCTCGGAATGCGCAGCCATCACACCGCCACCACCGTCTCCACTGCCACCCCTCTGTCGAGCAACCCCCGTCGCCAAATCGCCAACGCGTCTCGGCCTCTTGCAATCCCACGCAATGTGGCCCAGGTTGTGGCAGCGGAGGCATCGCCAAGGTAGGTTGCAGGTGGCGACGCGATGCCCAACTGCCAGACACTTGAAGCAGCATCCATCGGCGTGTGCCGGGAACTGCCGTGGCCTGCTATGACCCCCGGTCGACAACCCATGGCGCTGCCGTGGTGGGCGTGTCGGCTGGGGAGGTCACTGGGGGAGCACGCGCTGCCATCCATCAGCGTCCAGAGCGGTAGCGTGGCGTGTCGACCCAAGTCGCTGGTGGACGAGGAGCTGCTCCGGAACGGCACCGGCGGCCGGTCGCCCGTCACGCACACGTTGGCTGAGGCGCCGCCGTGCAGGGACACGACCCTCCACTGGCCGAGCAGGGATGCCGCTCACCAGCTGGGGACGTGGCTGATCGTGCCGCCTCCATCTCCGTCGAGGACCACACCGCCTGCGAGCCGCCCCGTCACGGCCCAGAGCCATGACCAGGCTAGCTTGCGGTCGCTCCCGAGGCGCAGCGGCAGGCTTTAGTGCCTGACGGGTAGCATCCAGGTAAGACCAGGGCTGCTCGTCGCCGGACACGTCGCCGTTGTCGTCCACCCACCGCCGTTGCTTTGAGCGTCCCTGCGTGCAGCTCCCGGGGTGGAAAGGCGCCGCATTGGGAGACAGGGACGAGGACAGGCTAGGGACGAGGGCGGACGGGTTGACAAGGAAGGCGTCAAGGCCGAGGCCATCTCCGCCCGCGTCCCTATCGTCGTCATCGTCCTCCGAGACATCCTCCACAACGACCTTGGAGTAGTCGATCCTGGCCAGGTTACCGTCGTGGTCTCCGAAAGTCTGCCTAGCTACCGAAGGATTGCGAAGGACCTCATCCTCGACGGTAGCGCCGGGCGGTGGTGTTGTGGTTGCGCGCGCCGACGGCGTGCGGAGGACCCCGTCCTCAACCCTAGCCGTCGTCGCAGCACAATCTGCCATGTTGGTGCTGGCTGCGGCGTGCAGTGGTAAGGTGGAGGCCGTCCCCTCGGGCTGGGCAGCCTTGGCATCGGCGTCTTCTATGGACAGCGGCGTCAGAGGTGGAGGAGACTCAGGGCTGGCCATCCCAATGGGCAGGGAGCCGACGGGGGCCATCCCCGGGCTGCTGGGCGGCGCCGGCGACCTCGTCGCGGCAGCGCGCGACCCCAGAATCCGAGGGAAGGCAGGGGGCGGCGGCGCTGACTCCCCCGCGAAGGGCCCCGCATGAGGCGGCGTGCCGGCCTGCATGCGGGCACAGGGCAGAGGAGAGGCGCAGGGGACGTGCGCTGGCGGCCTACGCCCCCAGCCAAGGCCGCGGCCGGCGCCGGCGCCGAGCCAGGCGACGACGGGTAGGGGCCACTGCTCCAAGGCGGGGGACCGGCGCTTCGCGGGCGGGGACGAGGTGGGGGTGGTGGTGGAGAAGCGGAGGGGACGGGCGCCGGCGGCCTAGGTCCCTCAGCCTCGGCCGACGCCGTCGCCGGTGCTGATCCAAGCGACGACGGGGAGGAGCTGCTGCTCCATGGCGGGGAGCCGGCACTTAACGGGTGGGGAGGAGGAGGAGGTGGAGGTGGAGAGGCGGAGGAGACGGGCGGCGGCGGCGGCGCAGTGGGCCCGGCCAGGGGCTAGGGTTGGGAGCCGCCCCATCCGCCTCCGAATGGGTTCGGTCAACGCATCGAAAAGGTGTTCTGAATAAGTTTGGTTCGTTACAGGAACAGATCGAGTAGAGATTAGGGAAGGGTGTTGAATTTAATGATGAAAACGTTAGTAATTTTATCGCCTGCTGGTACCAGTGTTGAAGCCAAGTTTCTGTCACTAAATGTATGTAAATAAATCGGTCAGAGTTTTTGTTTCCTAGTATTCATCCATTAACAAGTTAACAATCTATTTTGTTGTGTGTGCGTAACATGGACGACGACGGACTTGTATTGTAATTACGTTATCTGACTGGTGATGACCTGAGCCTGAGCTGCATGTCCTGATAAATAACTGACGACTGCCGTGTGTGTGTATCTGACTGTGATCCAGGTTCTAATTGCTCCGCTCATTTCTTTCAGTTTGCCTTATTGTGACACAAGGAAAAGAGAAAGCTGGAGGAGGTAGCAGAGGTCAGTGGAGTATTATTGTTATTCCCCAATCCTTAATAATTAAGTACAATAAAACAAGAACAAAGTGGTGGTGGAAGGAGTTGAGCTGCTAACTGCCTGAACACATGGCTTAGGCTGGATAATGCTGGTATGCTCCTGCTGTGCTGGAAAGACCAGGCTGGCACTGGCACTGCCCTCCACATGTGAAGACCATGCGTATGTCACAATGCACACCTGCCTCTGCCTGCCCAACCCAACCATAATCCATAACCATAACCAACCGGGTAAAATCTCCAAGAACAATGTGCTGTGTTTGGGCTAATACTCTCACGCCAAATTTGGTTTCTCTGTGCAGTGCTTTCCAGCACAGCAGTTAGCCAAATCTGGCTAATAATGTTACTACGCAATAATCACGCTGGTTGCTGAGCACATGGATTTCACGAATTTTAATTTTAACCGCAGCTTGAATCTTACGCACAAATTTAAACCTCTCTTTCCATCAGCTGCTCATCATCTTCTTTAATAAAAAGCTGGCTGCTCCCCTCCGCACCACTCCATCTTTATATTTTGGCGGTAGGGCTGCGTGGAGCTGCTGCAAAGGCAGTAGGCAGCCACGGGCAGGAGCAGGAGGCATCTCTTCCAGCTAGGAACTTGGAGGATCGATGCTTTCTTCCCCTCAAAGCAAAACCAGTCAGCACTCATCCCTACATTTATTTCAGTCCAGACGATAGAGAGGGAACTCGGAGGAGGTCCAGCCGACCTCGACGCGGGGCGGGGCGGGGCGCGGTCCAAGCTGGCTGGCATTCCGGATCCCCAATTCATCCGGATCAATCAATCGGAATCAGTTTGGCAGCCACAACAAGGAAACTTAACTGGGAGACGACCTTGTTCCCATATCTACTCCTAGAGGATTGATTATTAGGATCTCCCCCTTCTTGCCATTGCTACTATATATCTTCGATTGAGGGCCGGCCCAGTTGATGCGCGGGAGGCAATGGCGCCGCCGTCCCCTTCCTCCGCTCCGGGCAAGAAGCGCATCAAGTGGCTGCGAGGCAACAAGAAGGTTCGTGCCTACCTGCATTGCTCCCCTCCCCATTCACCCTCCCTCCATGCCCGCAAAGATTTCGCCTTTGCAATCCCGAGAGGAGAGACCGAGGTGTCAGTCAGCCTTGTTCGTCTCCCGATGGCGAGATGCATGGCGTTCGTGGATTCAAGCACGGACACTCGTCCTCTTCCGTGATGCATTCTGTTTGCGGCGTTCGAGGACGCCTCCTTGATTGTCCTTTTGCGCCGGAGAGCGGAGGATGGAGAGAGAAAAAAAATCCGTTCTTTCCTCCTCGTATGGTTTGGTTTAAGTGTTGGGGGGTGCTGACTGCGATGCCTTGATTGCGATGTGTGTGCGACAGGTGATCGACAGGTACCTCGGCGAGGCGCGGGCGGCGCTCGCTGCGGCGGCGCAGGACACCGAGGATGCGGACGACGCGGCGGTGGCGGCGCTCGGCCTGGTGACCGCCGCTCTGGAGATGTCGCCGCGGGCCGAGGCGGCGCTGGAGCTCCGGGCGCGGGCGCTCCTCGCGCTCAGGCGCTACCGCGACGTCGCCGACATGCTCCGCGACTACATCCCCAGCTGCGCCGCCAAGTCGTGCTCAGCCGACGACGCCACCACCACCACCTCGTCCTTATCATCCTGTTCGTCTGGCTCCGGGGCAGAGCTCCTGTCGCCGGAACGCGACCGCTTCGACGCCGGCGCCACCCGCTTCCTCTGCTGCTTCGACGTGTCCGACCTCAAGCGCCGTCTCGTCGCCAGCTTCTCCAGGACCTCCAGCAGCGACGCCCACCAATGGAGGCACTTGGTCCTGGGCCAGGCTTGCTTCCACCTCGGCCTCATGGAGGACGCGGTGGTGCTTCTCCAAACCGGCCGCCGCCTGGCCACCGCGGCGTTCCGGCGCGAGAGCGTGTGCTTGTCGGAGGACAGCTTCTCGCCGTCCAACCTGCTGGCGACGGCTAACAGCGCCGCGCCCGCCAGCAGAAGGACGTCGTCCTCCAATAAGTCCTGCTCCACAACTGCGTCCGAGGCGGAGTCCGTGTCGCAGCTGCTCGCGCACGTGAAGCTCCTCCTCCGCCGCCGCGCCGCGGCGGTGGCGGCGCTGGACGCCGGCCTCCCCGGCGAGGCCGTGCGGCACTTCAACAAGGTGCTCGACACGCGCCGCAGCGTGCTGCCGCACCCCTTCGCCACGGCCTGCCTCGTGGGCCGCGCCGCCGCGTTCCGCTCGGCGGGGCGCTCCGCCGACGCCATCGCGGACTGCAACCGCGCGCTGGCGCTCGACCCGGCCTTCATCCCGGCGCTGCGCGCGCGCGCCGACCTGCTCGAGTCGATCGGCGCGCTCCCGGACAGCCTCCGGGACCTGGACCACCTCAAGCTCCTGTACGACGCCGCGCTCCGGGACGGCAAGCTGCCGGGCCCGAGCTGGCGCCCACAGGGCGGCATCCGGTTCGGGGAGATCGCCGGCGCGCACCGCACGCTCACCGAGCGTATCCAGCTGCTCCGCGGCCGCGTCACCGCCGGCGAGGGGTGCAGCGTCGACTACTACGCCCTCCTCGGGGTGCGGCGCGGGTGCACGCGCTCAGAACTGGAGCGCGCGCACCTGGTGCTGACGCTGAAGCTCAAGCCCGACCGGTCGGTGTCGTTCGCGGAGAGGCTCCAGCTCGTGGACGAGCACCGGGACCTGGAGGCCGTGCGCGACCAGGCGCGCATGTCGGCGCTGTTCCTGTACCGGATGCTGCAGAAGGGATATTCGTTCATCATGTCGGCGGTGCTGGACGAGGAGGCTGCCGAGAGGCAGAGGGCCAAGGACGCCGCCGCCGCGGCTGCTGCTTTGGCTGCCATGGCAGAGTCCGAACCCAAGCAAGAAGAAGAAGAAGAGGTGGCGACAATGCCAGAGAAGCCGGTGCCGGAGAATGTTCCCCTCGCCATTGCAAACGGTGGCAACGTTCTGATCACCACCTCCAAGCCGGAAGCTATGGCGCCGGTGATTCCAATGCCCAGGACAGTGGTGACCGCGGCGACGCCATTGAGCCCACCGTTCCAGGGCGTGTTCTGCCGCGACATGGCGGTGGTGGGCACCCTGCTGTCCCGTGGCGGGTTCGACCGGGCGATTCCGGTGAAGTGCGAGGCGATGAGCTGCTGATGGTGCATCCAACGATGAATCTGCTGTAGCGACAGCACTGGCAGGCATTGTACAGTTTGGGAAGTAGTTTTCCTATGTCCGTCCTAGTGTGGGGGGAGGAAGAAATAAGAGATGAGCAAAAATAGCAAGAAGAAGCGCAGGGAGATTGAGATTTTGATTTTCTTCGTTTGTCGTGTCAGCAGCAGGTCCTTTTCCGAGTTCGTTATACAGTAGTGCAATGCAGGTTCAGTTCCTCTTCTTTCATGTATGTACTACTGTATATGCTCGTTCAGTCCTTCGTTGGTACTGCAAATTTTGTACAGTTTTCGTCCTAGTTTTATCATCTGAAGATTCTGCAGTAGAGTCCCCTTCCCTATTTTATGCAAGGTTGCACTCGTTGTTTGCAATGGATCGAAGTCTGTGATGCAATGCCAATGACAATGCAAGAGAAAAGAGGTGACATCAGCATCATAGACATGGCAATGGCAATGGCGCATTCAGATCTAACGGAGGAGGTTTGTCTGTCTGTAAAGGCCGATGAGTGAGGCTTGAGAGAGAGATGAGGCTGCGCAAGGCTGTAAAGGTAAAAGGCAGATCGATGGACCGTCAGTCAGTCTGTCACACTCACACACATGAGGATAAGTCCGAGGCAAGCAGCAGCTCGATGTGTTGTGTGACGGAAGATGATGTCGATCAGATCACGCAGCAGCGGAGCACGTCGTCGTCGTCCCCCAGGGACCATGGGCCATGGCTCCTCCTCCTCCATGGCTGGAGGAGGGAAAGTGACCTGACCCTGTGACCCACCTCTCTCTCGGTAGGAGTTGTGCATCATGTGCATATGGCCCGGCCGCAAAGTTGCAGTGTTGCAGAGGTGGTGGTGGAGCATGGTATGGCTGTGGCAGCAATGCATTGGCATGGATGCTCAAAGTACTACAGTAATCTGCTGCTGCTGGTGGCTCTGCGTTCTGCTTCTGCATCTGTGCAGCACTGCAGCTACAACAGGGCACAATCAAAACTCTTCAGTCCTCTTGGCTGGCCTCATCTTCTGTGAATCATGGCGTTCTCGTCATTCCATTTTTGTTCTCTTCTATTCTGTTCTGACAACATTGTCAAAACCAACTCTCATTTTTTCCCCCCATTATATATAGGCGGTCACAATCAGAGACGGTGGCGAGGTGTGGCTCACCACGTTATATTGACTAACCCTGAAGAAGAAAGGATGATGGGCTCTGGAGCATGCATGCCTTTGGTTATCCTATCGTAATGACTGACAGTGACACTGATGAGGTTATCAGTTGCTGATTATTATCTAGGATAGAGAGGAGGGAGGAGGCTGTTTCATCTTGCACTTGCACTTGCAGGTTCCTGAATGCTGAGACTGAGCCTCGGTAGGCGGATCGGATGCATGGATCACAGTCATTCATACATAACCTACTGCTGCTGCCCTTTAATTACAGCTTATTAAGTATACAAATAAACTCATGTGCAGAAAGGACATTCGCCTTTTGAGACAAGTGCTGTGCTGTAGTAGTATTTGTGAATGAATGGATGGATGGATGAAGCATTACAGCTTTTGCTCAGACCTGAGAGCCAGCAAGGATGATGGCCTTCACGTGCTGCCTCACCCCATCCAGGAGAATCCCATGTTCACGAGTTCTTCCATGTCCATGCCATGCATGATCTCACACTTGCTGCCTAGTTTTAAAAACTCTTACTACTAACTGTAATGAAACAGAAGAGGCAGGAAGGGCAAAAGGCAAGGAGGAATGTGAATGGTAGCTGTTCTTTAGCTAGGCAAGAAACCATGAGAAAATAATAACCTGTCCGTTAATTAATTAATTAATTAAGAAGAAAAAACAAGGTTAGTTGTTGAGTGCAGTGCAGCAGGTAGCAAAGAATGTACGTATGCGGGAGTCCCTGCTGGTTCATATCGTCTGTTGGTTTGCTGCAAAGACAAGATACTGTAGCAACTTGCAAGTACATATCTCAGTCCTGCTCACATGTGAACTCAATTCAACCACTCTAGATACGGTGCAAACTGAGGAGATCAAAGCCTATAGACCTGGAGAGGGACGTCAACGACGCGCCGTGGACTCCAGTTCCTGTCCAGCTCACCACCGAATCTAGGCACCAATTCACATACAACACGACGACGTGGCACGGAGCTGGAAGATGGAGGGACAGGTGGCAAGAGGACTGTGGCACGTGGCAGTTTGCGGCTAGACGCCGGACGTCGTCATCAAGCCAATCTTGTGCTTCAGCCTCGCCGCCCTCTCCCCAGCCCCAGTCCCAGTCCCAAACCATACGATGTTGGCCTGAACTTGACGTCAGTGACTGAAAGGGAGTATGTTGATGTTGGCCAGAATCGGATGAAGATGAATCATCCACCACGCTTGGATTTTTTGTATTTAATTTAATCACCCCTGCTCAGCTTTAAACTTGCAGTGCCATCGCGCACCAAACTTTAAACGTGCAATGAATGAATGTTGCAAGGAAAGCATCCCGTACTAACTCTGCATCCATCCGTCGAACAAGCTCACCCTGCTTTTCTCGGGCAAAAACAAAAACAGTCCGATCCGGGAATAGCACGCTTTACTGTGTTGTAAAGACATTCAGCAGCGCCAAATGCCCAGATTGATGGCATCGTGTTAAAGGAGATGACAGCATTTCATCAGATCCGTGCATTTACATAAATATTTATTAGCACCAAATTATGTCTGCCCCCCAATCACTTTGTATGTAGGTGTATTGTACAACACGACACAAAGGCGACTGCAAGGTTTGGCCAGCTTTTCGCTTTCATTTTTGTTCATCAGATCACATGCACGGGAGCTTTTCATTTTTCAGAGGCAACGAGCTATCGTCATCAACTTGTGGTGAGGGAGAGGGAGTCGACCTTTGCATTGCTTGCACGGGCCAAATCAGAATCATCTTTGTTTCAGCACCCTCGATTTGGAAGCGGTCTTCTTAGCCTTCTTTGCAGATTTCTGCTGGTCGCACCGGTCGCACAGCCATTCACCACCGGCACCGCAGCCTTCCACGGGAGGGTTGCAGCAATCGGCGTGCACCCGGACCCCACAGCACATGAGCATCAGCCTTTCTCGGTTGTTTGATCCACAGGCAGAACAGCTCTCGGGCTCGTCGGCGTCCATAGCAATAGTATCTTCCTGGTTCTTCAGGAGCTTCTGCAGGGACCTCTCTGCCAGATCGTGCATGTTGAAGAGGACGTGCTTGCTCAAGGGGTGCCCGGGCTTGCACACATACTCCACCAGGTAATCTGCGCTGATGCATGGGATGTTGTGCCGCATGAACTCCTGCACCCATGCGTCCACGCTTGGCATGCCTGCGGATACAATGGCAAAGTCGACACTGGACTTGAGGAACCGGGTGTAAGGTGGGGAGGTTGCCAAGATGGTGCCATCACCAGATCTGATCGTGCGCTTCAGTGTGTCCTGACACGACAGAAAGAGGAAATCTCAATCATCAGATGTTAATGTTTCCAAACAAACAGCTAGCAAATCGGCAAAAGCCACAACTTGCCCGATTAGACGTACCAGTGTTGGAGCAATGCATTCCCCGTATATAATGACCTGCAACCCATAGAAAGCACCATAGCCAGTACGCTGCTTCAGCTGGCGCCACTTCCTTGGAGCATCCAAGCTGATTGTATCACCGATGTTAAGGCCTTGACCGTGCCACTCAAATGGCTCTTCCTCTAAGAACTTGCCAGCCTCATTGCAAGCAGTCAAGTAATCAGGCTTCAGTATCCACCTTTTTTTAACAATAAGGAGACACATTCAGATTCCATCAAAACAGAAAAAAAGGAAGAGTGATTATACAACATTTAAACAGACTGCAAACTGATTAAAGGCAACATACTAGAGTCATAGTAACTATCTAAGACAAATTGTATTACCTGCCAGCCGCAGCAGCTGCGAAGAATTTTTCAGTTCTGCGCAGCTCAGTGGTGACAAGATGTGTTGCTTGGAAAGACCAGTGATGTGAATCCCTGCAAACTCTGCCTCTCAAGCGTCGAAGTATAGTCCTATACTCTTTTCTCAGCAGGCGATGTCCACTTAAAAGAAACCATGTTGGTTCTGCCACATTCAAGGTTCCATAATCATTTCTTTTCATCACACTATTCTCATCAAGCACGGCTTTGCTACTTTGTAATGCCTTTGTGATGGATTTGGAACTCATGCTGTTCTTTGCACATTTTGCATTGGAAGTAAAATTACTATTGACTGGTATGTTCTCCTTGTCATGGTCTGTCGAACCATCCACTAAGTCTGCAACCTTTTGTCTGCTGCTACTTCCAGTTTTAGAACTCTGCATGTCTTTTGACCTCTCTTCTGTGGCATCTTTGCAAAACGATCCAACTGAATTATTCGTTCTACCCTCATTGGTATTCTGCAGGTCTTCATCCACTGGTACCTTGTTAGCATTTCTAGAACTCTGTACAACTCTCGCTGGTGAGACAACTTTATCTTCAGATACCAATACCTTCGCGGTCTTGCAAGGCTCACTACCAGATTTGTGGTTTTGGACAGCAGATAGTTTCCTCTTGGCTATAACCTTACGGACTCTACTGTTTGGTACTTTATTTGCTGTACATGTTTCAGAGTCATCTGCGCTTTCACTGCTTGAAAGCCTTTTATGGTTTTCTTCAACCTTTCCTGGAGCAAATGCCTTATTAAAACTCGAGTTTGATGGCACTATGTCAATTTCATCGACAGTTGCTGAGTCAGATATATTGACATCAGCAGTCCGAGACCCCTTTGCAACCAAATTACCTGATTTGGAATTAGGTACCGTCTGAGATGAACTTCTTTGATTTTCATCTGCACTTGAAGTGTTTGAAACAGACTCTGCCTTGGAAGCCACTAGTGATTCATTTGTCTTGCGGTTGGGACCCTGAGAGCTGGTTAGAACTTCATTCCTTGATTTGTTGTTCAGGCCGTCTGCAGGAGATGATAATATATTTTCAGCAGCATTTGGACTACAACATCCTCCCCCCTGTTGTGCCTCCACGTTTTCATGAGAAGCAACTTTATCATAATTGGGCTTCGGAGGTGCAACATCACTTTTACTATGTACGGATTCACCAGCAGCTTTACTGTCAGCATTGCGAGACCACTTGGAACCAGCCTTCCTCACTCTGGAAGTTGATTTCGAGGGAAATGGTCCATGTTCATCAGTGATCTTGTTAAATGGGACATCTTTAGGATCTTCTCCCAAGTTCTGACAAGAAACCTCTTTATCTGATTTTGAGCAAGGAGCTGCAGCTTCAATTTTGCTCACCCGCTGAGCATCAGTCATCTCAGTGTCCCTATTCTGATGAACACCTAAACTTTCTTTTCTAACTTCAGAACTGACAGAAGGGGATATGTTACGACGCTCCTCAGTTGTTGCCTCATGCAGTGCTGGTGTCTTTACTACATCAGGTGCCCCCATCTTCTTATCATTAGCAGAATGTTCAGGAAGCTTTTCTACTCCAGCAGAGCTTACACACTTCAAAGATGTTCTCCTATAACTTAACAGGTGGCCTTTACATCCGGACATCTGCTTCTCTGTTGAATTCACAGTTGGACCACTGTTTGCATGACCATCAACTTTCGTAGATTCAGTGGGGCTTCTACCCACATTAGAAGCAGCTCCTTCCAATGCACTTTCCTTGCCTGAAAAAGGACTACTTGATATTCCACTCCCCGAGTCTGGGGCTTCATTAGGTGCCTTTGAACTGACAGAAGAAAGAATGCTTTTCCTCCTATGAGCAAGTCCACCGCCAGATCTATCAACATGCTTCGTCACTTTAGGTGATACTGGCTTTGAAGATCGCCTTCTAGAATAGCCTAAGGTTTGGTCATTTTTTGATGCTGAATTGCCTTCTGATCTTGGATTAGTGTTTAAGTTTTCTTCAACTGATGACTGAGAAATGTTGGGTTTGGGATCAGGTGCATGTCCATCGTCCTTCTGATCTGCCTTTCTGCTCAAATCTTTTGAGTGTAATATTTTCTTGGAGAAATTTTCTTCAGAAGAGATTGACTGATTGTTGACATTGATCTGACTGGAACCATGGAAACAGTTCCTCTCAGTGTTGTCTATGTTGTCCGCTGGAATAGTGAGTGCAATGCTTTTATGTACACTGGGAGTATTAAGGGTACTAGCCGTGGTTTCAAGTTCCCTTTTGTGATCACCTTTAGCTTCATCCCTACTGGCCTGATCTGCAGAAGCCTCATCATTCTCACTGTGGTAAATGCGAGAGTGGGTTGATTTAAGGGCACCATGATCAACAGATATTGCAGCACACTTTGTGTCAAGGGCACTTCCTGAGTCAGCTCTGATGTCAGGTGATTTCGTGGTCACATTGTCTGCTTTCACAATCTGTTTTGGAGTGCCCAAGTGTTTTCCTGTAGCACCCACTGCATTGCTAGCAGAGATAGTAGGTCCTCCATTGGGTGCATAGACAGCAGAATCAACATGAGATTTTGATCTGATCTCTCTAATAGGGGTCCTTCTGCCAATACGTCTGCTACTTGATGAGCCTCTACCAGCATCTTCTGCTTCATCTTCAGAGTCCTTAGCTTGTGCTTCCATTATCTCTACTTCCCGACCACTGAGTGAAATAAATTACCAGAGTTAGATTACATTACATACACTATTGTACTATATTAACGTCACTGGCTTATAAACACAAGATGATCCTCAGGATATTGAATGACATGTAACAAAAGAAGATATTGTGATATACTTACCTTTTTGTATAGTGATCAACCGGAAGGATTTCCCATGCCTTTAAGCTGCAGAAACAACATATACAATACTTCAGCAGTTCAGCACAAATTTCATTACAAAAAAAAACAGTGCAACAGCTATTTTTTGGGTGTAAGTTGGTTCGATCTTAAATGCATATACCAGTCTTCCAGCCACCGGTGATTGACACACTTTATCTTCACCTGTTTAGCAAGTTCGTATTTGTCTCCTAGCATAGTTCAGAGGAAAAATTGATCAATAAGTGGCATTCAGAAAATACTACCTCATTGAAAGTAGCAGAGTTTTCAGGTTCAAACTTTTCAGGAGAACATTTAGAGGAATCTTAGGTTAATTATTGCATTCTTGTTGAAATTAAGCCTAACCAAAGGCAAGAAAGAAATATCAGATTTTATTGCCAATGCAAGTATCTACCAGTAGCTCTCATAAATCAGTATGTCAGCACTTTTATAAGAAAATGGAGACGAAAATAATCAGGAAATTAGCCTCAAAATTGCCAGGTCAATGAAATTGAATAGATAGACATACATCTCTAGATCTCTAACCTCCAAAGTCTAAAATGGACAGATGTACTAATAAAAAGACATAGGGAGACTAAAGGAATAAAGCAGAAGTACACCAATTTCAACAAATTCAGGGTAAAGTAGTATACAAAATTATAAAGAAATACCTTCAAATTTGTAGCAAATGAGATGGGTAATTTTGTTTGCTGCCAAAGACTTGGAGAAGTTTGCTCCCATCAAAGAAACCATTTTCTACAATTGGTATCAGATTCATAATGAGACTAAAAAATTTCAGTATCTAGGCTTGATTCTGACAATAAACAATTTAGTGCCAACAAGGAGGAGTGAAAATACAAGAAGCGTCTGTCGCATGTGAGTCAACTCCTATAGACTAGACTATAGACTATAGCATAGTGAACATGTGTCATTTGGTGAGAATATTGCCTTGGAAGGTGTTTGGTATCAGTAAATGGGATTAGATGTGACCTCTTCATCAAAGAAATCAATAACAAAATAGCTTGACCATGCACTGTTTTTGCATAGAAACATGGAATAATTATTAGGGTTCTACCCTCAGAGACATGAGTAATGGTGATCAATGTAGCATTACGTACCATTATGTCATCACGCCAATTCTTCTGGTACCCTGTCAAGCAAATGTGAAGTTTATCACAGCCTGGAATGCCATTGAAATCTCTGAGTGGAGCATATTGTACCTGTCAAAAAAAAAACAGGGAACTTAACATCCTCAGATTAATCAGTAGAACATACTGGAATGCGATGGCCAATGGCCCTAAACACAGGTCCTCCACCCAAACACTAATCCGCATGAAGCAGACATGTGCATACATGGTTTTCTTTTGGAGAAATGGCACTTATGCATATGGTACCCGACAGAAAACCATGAGTTTATTGTCTGGAAGGAAAACACTAGGGCATGTTTGGATCCCATAAATTTCAACTGATATCTAGAAAGTGTTTCCCATTTCATTATCAGATTACTTTCCAATTCCTCTAAATTCCTGGGAACCAAACAAAGCCTGAAGGTCAGGACAGATGTAGCATAGAATGCAGGCAGAGAAGTGAGACTGACCCGATCTGCATCGGCCAATTCTCCGAGCTCGGTGCTGTCGTCCACCCACTGATCAACGATGACCTTCTTCCCGGCCTTCCTCGCTGCCACACACACTGGATCATCCTGCATTTATTTCTACTTTTAAATTAAAGGAACACATGTGAATGGATGAACCGAAACAAAAAACAGCAAACTAGCAATCGAATATAAGGTGTTGGACTGACATATAAGGTGTTGGAAACTATAACGTGGGTGCAGTCCCCGTCCAAACCTCCCACGTGGACGCCGCCGCACCGCTCTATCTCCAACCGATACTGCGAAAACGGGATCAAACCGCGTCAAATCAAACTGGCACGAGATCAGCACGCGTATCGGAGCGCGAGCCCACGGAGCGGACGAGGTTCGGGGGAGCGGCGGCGCGCACCTGGGACGCGGAGACCTGGTCGAAGCCGTGGAGCACGAAGCGGACGCCGGCGAAGAGGTGCGCGTCGGCGTCATCTTCGGGGCCGTGCGGGTGCATGGCGAGGGCCCTGGCCGGAGCGGAGATTGGGGGCTAGGGTTTGTTTGGGTTCGCCCGGTGATTGATTTGAAAATGGAGAGAATGCGAGGGTGGGACGGGGAAGGAAGGATCTAGAAATGGGGATGGGGATTTCGGCTCCGCGCTTGGAGGGAACCCTGCTCGGATTTGGATTTGGATTTCGATTTCGCGGCGCGCGTTTTCTTCCCCTAATAGCGGGCTGCTTGGACAAGGGGCCGATGGGCCGCACGCAGCCAACGAACTGGCGAATTACTGGGCTTTGTTTTGATGTAGCAAAAAGTTCATTCTATATCCTTGGATGTAAAATTATGTTAAATATAAATCCAATCCCGATTTCTCAAAAAGAAAAACTGCTTTGAACGATTACCGTATCAAAAGTTCAAAACCAGACATTCTTTTACTCAAAAATAAAACCTGCTCGGATTTTTCTAGTTGTTTTTTTGTAGATTTTTTTTTTCATTTCCTATAGCTAAATTTCTTTTTAAGCATCTAAAGATATTTTCATGAGATGTACAAAATTTTTTTGGACTACCTTTAGAGATATTTTCGATCAACTTGTAAGTGTGTAGACATTTTCTTTGGTTTACAAACCTTGTCAAGTATTTACCTATTTTTTAAACTAAACAAGGGACAAAAAGCACATTAAAAAACACTTACAAACCTACGGCAATGAGTTAATATATTGAATGGTTCCCAGAGTTTAAGGGGTAAGATGTATGATTTGGAGTTCATAAAAAAGGCCATACAGTGGTTGTAGTTTAGAGGGGTATAGATAATTTTTTTTCCTTGATAGATAGATATATGGGATGAGAAGGCCCACCAATGGTCTTTCTCATCCTTGGGTTTTCTTGGCTTGGGGTTTTCGGATCAGACCATGGATCAAATACCACGATCGGAATCGACGTGATGCACTAGTGAGGTCAGGGTGGGTCAGGTTTGTTACTAGACTAGACGAGACGGATCATCAGGTGCCCATAAAATAGATCTAGAGATGAATAATAAGCAGGCTCTAATCTAGTATTAATATCAGGAGAAAATTATAACTACATCAATTGAGTATGTTATATATGTCAGGCCTTCCACCGAAAAGAAAAAAGAGCTTGGCAATTTTCAGCATCAATGGACAGCAATCTATTGATCGATCAGGCGCAGAAGCCTTGAGCCTCTGTTTCCGTGTGCAGCTGGCGCCCCTTGGTTGAAACGCCGTACAAAACATGAACAAACTTTTCTGCGTGAAAGATTGGCTCCTCGGATCAACATGGGCAACAGATATAATTAATTTCGTTCCACATGGTAGTAATTAAAAAGGATGAACCAAAATTACTCCTTGCCCTGTCAAGCAAATTGAAAGCTTGCATTTACAGTAAGTAGTACTTATATATAATTTATAGCTTTCTCTCGTACAGTACGTAGTAGGCGTACATATATATGAGTAGAGTACACACGAGCGCCGTACGTACTACATACGTGAAGCAAAGGAAGCATCGATCTGTAGCTTGCTCGATCACCTTGTACGCACAAGCACCATCATATCGGTCCATCACCAAACACCATGCATGAGACGACACAAGCAAGCAAAGCATGCATAATCTAATCTATCCAGGCAGAGGCAGCCAGCGCGCCAGCGCCATATGCTCAGCACATGCACACTGCACACATACAGCTAATCTCTGCTACCCCAAGCTAGCTTTATTTTCTAATCTGGATCGGAGTAGCTAATAAAAGATGATGATAATAAAAGGAAAATGGGTACAGCAGCAGCTAGATACTCTCCCAAGCTAAGGCAGCCGGCAAAGCAAGAAGCAGAAAACACAAGCAAGGTACTGTATGTAGAATGAAGCGGAACAAGGAAGAAACCGATCGCCGCAACGCAACGGACGGGACGGCATGCAGCTCGTCAGCTCAGCTGTTGTTGGGAATGGAGGCAATGCGCTCGCACTTGGCCTTCATCCAGCGGAGGCCCCTGCGGATGGACGCCCTCACCTTCCCTTCCACCGCGTACGCCTTGTACCCGGCCACCCGCCTCCGCCGCTTCATCTCCGCCGGGTCGCCGCCAAGGCCCAGCACGCTCCACGCAGCCAGCCACCTCCCCGCCGGCTTCACCTTCCGCTGCTGCTGCTGATCCTCGCCGGCGCCGCCGTAGGGCCGGTACGTCGGCGCCATTCCTTCCTCGAGTCTTGTCCTGGTGAGAAGCTCGAGATGGCCGGATGGATTGGATGCTCAGCCTCAGCGTCAGCGGAAGTTGAAATACTGTGCTCCAAATGAGACCACGCAGCCAAGGCAACAATGAAGACGAGGCTGATAAATAGCTGGAGCCTGCCTGACGCACGCAGTGTGACCCTGACTGAGGAGGAGGAGGAGGAGGAGGAGGAGGAGGAGCAATAAATGGCCAAGCCACTGCCAGGCGCTCAGGGATTCTTGCCGGACCGCCAGCGGCATCCTATGCTTCATCAGCAACGCCATCCTCCAACCCATGATGACTGCCTCTCTACCTTGACCGCCGCCTCCGCCGTCCGATCAAGCACGCGTTTTTTTGGCAACAAAACAAAAAGGCGCCACTCACTTCTTCTCACAGTAGCAGGGGTTGAGCGCGGGCCGCGCGGCGCGTGGACTGAAGAAACTTGGCAGCCCAACCCAGGCGGCCAGGCCTTGTGAATTTTTTTTATTAATAAATTTATTTTTTAAAAAAATTACAAAATTAGTCTACGTTTTCAAAAAATTACAGGATTAGACGACCAGTCGCCCGTTGGAAGGGCGACCAGGCCAAGTTCGCCCGGCCAAAGGGCGACCGGGCCCAGGTCGCCCGGCCAAAGGGCGACCAGGCCCAGTTCGCCCGGCCAAAGGGCGACCAGGCCCAGGTCGCCCGGCCAAAGGGCGACCAGGCCCAGGTCGCCCGTCCAAATGACGACCAGACTCAGGTCGTCCGGCCAAAGGGCGACCTGGTTTTTTGGATTTTTTTAAATAATATTTATTTATTTGGAAATTTCAGGAAAAATTTCGGTTTTTTTAAATATTATTTATGTATTCGGAAATTTCAGAAAAAATATCGAAGTCAGAGAAATAGCAAAAATAATACGCAGTCATGCAATTGGCGTGCGAAAACGCCATTGTCGTGTGCTCGCCCAAGTTTAATAGATGAAAAAATACAACAGTGAAACATTAATTAAGTTCTAAAAACTAAAATAGTATCAGTACAATATCATAGAAAACAACATCGGCGGCAAATCATACAAAACTAATATCGTCCACGCTTAGGTGCAACACCCCTAATCGTGCCAGGCTTTGGTGCTTTGCGGCCCGCTCGCACATGGCCGGCTGAGTAAGTAAGCGGCGAAGGAGGAACTGTAACACGTGCAGGACGGCCTCCAGCAGCAGGTGGTGTCGCGTACTCGTCCTGTGAGGGCTGTGTCTGTGGTGGTGCTTCACGTAGCTGCGATGACGCAAGTACGTCCGCCGGCTCCTGCTGTAGGTAACTCTCAAGGTCGAAGGGTGTCGGAGATCGCTGACGAAAAGTGTCAGCGTGCTCAGAGATGTCCGATCCCTCGTAGTCGTAACGGGTCGTCCCTAAACATATAAGACCAACGTTATGATAACGCTGATGGTAAAACTAATATATAACGTGTCGAACTCTTAAAAGTAGGTCATACCTGGAACCATGGGTACAGCGTGTGAAGAGGAACCTCCGAAATCGAACTGATGCCGCGAACCGTCAAAGTGCATACCTGACCATGCAGAGTGAATGTAATGTTACGAATAAAGCAGTATTAGATAATATAATTAAATTTCACCACTATATCGTACCTGTAGGCATGTGAGCAGGCTGCGAAGATGATCCAATGATATCGAACTCCGGACGCCAACCGGCAGAGTACGTAGGTGGACCTGAATAATGAAACTTATAAGTAACGAACAAGTTAGCATTACTACATACGAAGAAAATATAACTTACTCACCTGTTTGGTACGTAGGCCGCGGAGGTAGTGGCGCCGTCGGTCCGTCAGGCCTGTGTGTCACGTGTGAAGGTCGAGGGACGACATCCGGCTGTCGCCCGCAGGGCCGGCACGACGTCAACTTGACAATGTTTGCAGCAGAGTCGTACATCCTCTGGACCGCAGCGGTAAGCTCGTGGCTGGTCATCTGAATGCCCTCCCTCAACCGGTGCAAGAGCGATCCACCATCCACAGTGATACGGTGACCCATGTCGGCCTATTAACAAAACGAGAACATTGAAGTAATTACGATAAGAAAAATATTAAACGAAGTGGGTTGAAGTTCATAAAGATCGTACCGCCAACGACAATGCCTGATCTCTGTGCACAGGGTACGTGTCCGTCAACCTGGGGACGCGGGTCCGTGGCTCCGCTGGTGTATACGTGACTCTGATCCGTGTGCGAGGAATATACCAACGTAAGTAGTCCCCGTAAGCCTGCAAGGAAAACGGTCTGGGCTCGTAGGTCACATCATGTAGTGCGTTGGCCCACTCGTCGACCCACGGCTGTATACGGGAGGACCAAGTAACGCCTGCCGGTAGACCCCTCCGCACGTAACTATGGATTTCAAAACATATTAATTATCTTTCTATATATATTAAATACTCAATCAGAACGAATTCCGTCTCCCCGTACAACCCTGCTCCGTAAGTCGAGAAATCCATGACTGGTCGTCCAATACTAAACCGCTCGTACGACCAGAGTTGAAGTAATAGTGGACAACCAGAGAGGATAGCTGACGGGTCGGTCTTTGTGCACGCATCACAAAGACCTCGGTACGTGGCTGCCAAGATAGCGGACGCCCAACTATACTGCGGCACGGCGTCGAGCGGTGCGTCCGCTATCTCGCGCGCGAAGTGGATCAAGTGCTTCGCGACAGAGTTCCCATGCGACGATGTGAACATTATCCAACCAAACAACCACAACAGATAGGCCTCCAAGTGCCTCGACACAGTGGCCTCATCCGCCGCAGGGTGGATATACTCGGCCTGAATTAGAAAACAGAAGTTCAAATTTCATTTAACATACATATGAATATTTGATGTTAATGAACTATATCATAGTGTTATCTATTTACCTGAAACTGCAAGAGCCAGGTCTTCGTAGGCCCGTGATGCTGGTTTTCAGCAAGAGTTTGATACTCTGGAGCGTCTGGTCGACGCACAACACCCTCGAAACGGACTAGAAGGTCCTCACGCCAAGTGGCCTCCACGTCTGGACGGCTGACGGCCTGTCCAGCAGTGGTGACACCAAGTAAGTAGGAGACGTCCTCGAGTGTGGGAGTCATCTCCCCGCAAGGAAAGTGGAACGTGTGCGTCTCAGGCCTCCAGCGGTCCACCAATGCCGCAAGTAAGGAACGGTCAAAGTTGAACCGTGTCACCGCATCGGCCGGGGCCTCAACAGCACTAGCCTGCACAAGCCTACACAGAGGCAGTAGACCAGCTGCTCGTAGCCTGTAGCAAATACAAAATTTATATATAAATATATATTACCAAATCGTCTGTATGAGTAAAACAAATAAGTGAACGTGTTATCATGCATACCTCGGTATCCATCGCTCGTCGAGCCGCCACAACTCCTGAGGTACCCTAGGCCGTAGAACAGGTAGCTCAGCACCTGTCACAGCACTCAAGTAGGACCGGTGGCGCTGGTCCAACTGTGCGTCCAACAACTCCAAGTGTCCCTCATCCATCGCCATACCTAAAATATCTTAATAATGTAAAAAAATAATGCATAAATATAATTAATACTATGAAACAAAAAAATCAAAAAAAGCAGACATACTATTATTTTTAAAGAGCATTTTCGCCTTGATTTTGAAATCCACGACGTGCACGAGGGCGCCGGCCGTCTTGCGGATTCCCTGAAGGTCCTGCTTCTGCAGCTCCCTCTGTGGTGGTTGCACGCGTGCACTTTTTGTAAGTATGTCCTGTGCCATTGCACTTGGTGCACCGATGCTCCAGTCTTCCCACTTCTGAGTCATCCATATCATTTCTAATGCGCCGTGTCTTACGACGACCAGGCTTCTGTCTTAATTTGTCCTTATCGGGCCCCCGCAGGTAGTTACTTCCAGGATTGTTTGTAAAACTACCAAATATTGCGAAACCATAAATCTCTGCATTCCAGGTTGTCATGACTACCTCCTTCGTAAAATAATGTGAGACATACGGCTTCGGGGACAAATTAGTAAGTGAACAAGCTGCTATAACATGTGAGCACGGCCTGTGTAGAAGTTTCGGTTTCATGCACGAACAGTTGCATGAGTTATAACGAATAACACACTCTTGTACAATTCTCTCTCGATTGCCACCACGACGGCCCCGATCCCTACACAGAACTTCAAAGCGATTCTCTGCTGTGCCCATAGGACGTGCACGATGCAAGCTTGCCTTCTCCACCTTTTTTTTCATGTAATTTGTCATGAATGTTGAAAAAATCAATGTATTATCTGACATCGCATTAAAAGCAACCATATATCTTTCACGGAAGTACTTGCATGTTCCATGCAAAATACCCTCTACGATTGCTACAAGAGGTAATCCTCTCATGCCTCGAATGACCCAATTGTACACCTCCGCCAAATTTGTTGTCATTATTCCAAACCTCGCCCCATCTGTGTCATATAATAATGACCACTTCTCCTTTGGCTCATACTCAATCCAATCTGAGAAGCACCTGATTGATGACCCCGACCTCCGAACCACGTTTCTCAAGGCATCCGTTGGAAGGCCTGAAAGAGGAACAGACATATCATTCGAGTCTTGATTCGTACGAGTCGCTAACTCTTCTGTTTGCTTTGTTGTTAATTCATCAAGACGTTTCCACATTGCATTAAATTTTCTTTGTTGGTTCTGATTGCACAACCTCTTAAACATATTCATAAGGTGTTTATTTTTGAAATGGCTGAAAAAATTTGCACCCAAGTGCCTCATGCACCATCTTGATTGTATGTCCGACCATCGAGGAGGAAGATCACGCTCCACTGAACCATATTACATATCCGTTATCACCTTCAACAAACCGGCATGTCGGTCATGTATGACACAAACATTAGGTCGCCCTTGCACCACTGCTAACTTCACACGCTCTAGAAACCAATACCAACTATCTGTGTTCTCACTTTCCACAAAAGCAAAAGCAACTGGTAGTACTTGATTATTCCCATCAACACCAATAGCAGTTAGAATCTGACCTTTATACTTTCCTGTTAGAAATGTACCATCCATGCATAAAACAGGTCTGCAATGACGAAATGCCATTATACATTGACCTAGTGCAAAAAAGGCTCGACGAAGTATTAACTTTCCGGCCTCTTTTGGATCAGACACATCCATGATATCATAATATGTACCAATATTTCTTTGTCTGATGGTTTCTAACAATCTTGGTAGGTTCTCATAAGATGCTTCGTACGAACCGAATCTCTTCTCAATGACCTTCTGTTTCGCTCGCCACGCCTTCGAATAGCTGATGGTGTATTTAAAATCTTCCTCTATAGTAGTCACTATAGATTTCGGCTCATACCTTAAATTATCAACAATTCGATTATACATGTACTCTGCAATGAAGCTCGATGTAAGAGCAGTATTGGACTTCTCTAATTCTTGTAACTCACATGTATGTTCTGTTACTATAGAGCACTTTCAAATTGTACTCCATTTTTGCTCATAAGCATGTACCCTAAATGGACAGTCCGAAAACACACATTTAACATCATATACTTTCTTGTTGGACTTCACAACTATAAAAGACCGCTTCATTGACAGAGACCAGTACTTCACGGTACTCATCACTTCATCTTTGCCTTTGTACATACCTCCCTCTACTAGTTCATTCTCATGATATTCCCACGGCACAGAATTTCCTTCGTTGATCATCAAATTCTTCGAACTGTTACTCTTCCACTCCAGTGGGACAGGAATTTCATTCTCATCTTCAGATGACTCAGTTTCAGATATATTCTCATTCTCCATATCTTCCATCGCCATCTCTTCAACTATATGTTCTATGCGCTCTCCTTCGTCCGCTTCACCCGTCGGTACCATAGATGACAGGTGATGATCACCCTCTTCATTATCTTCCTCATTATCATTGTCATTGTCATGGCTCGGACCTCCTTCTTCTTCTACACCGTGTACCTCATGAACCTCCTTCGTATATGCCTGAACAAGAAGGACTAGAGGCCACCCACGTTCTACAGCTTTGTTGACGTATTTTCTCCATGTTGATGTTGCATTAAGCGGTACTAACTCCCAAAAAGTGCCCTCCCGAGCACGACTAACGATACCCATGACCTTAACGTCATGTTGGTTGCTGTCAAGCCCAAATATTCGCATCAACCAATTCTGCACACCACTAATTGTTCTCTCATTTGCCCTAGACACCCATCTAGTTACTGAGGCAAATCCTGACAGATCAACCCCGTGTACACCTTGAATAATTTCTCCTTCTCCATAATAAATTTGAAATCCTAACTTCTCCGACATCTGTGTAATCTAAAAATTTCAGCTAAAATACCTTTTTAGTAATATATTACTAATATTATTTCAACTATAACTATTTAATTTAACAATATATATAAAATAAGAATATAAATAATACTACCGAAATATAATATTAATCGCTTAACTGCTAATTATATTATCTAACAATTAATATAACACACATTAAATAATTATATATAAAATTATTTTTTTACTTACCGAAAATTTTTCTCTTCTCCTCTTCCTCTTCCTCTTCTTCTCTTCTCTTCTCTTCCTTCCTCTTCCTCTTCCTCTTCCTCTTCCTCTTCTCTTCTCTTCTCTTCTCTTCTCCTCTCCTCTCCTCTCCTCTCCTGTTCTCTTCTCCCAGCCGGCAGCGGCCGGCCGCGGCCGGCCGCGTTATATATAGGGGCGCCACGTCGCCCCGTGGCCGGACGACATGGGCCAAGTCGCCCACTGGCCGGGCGACATGGGCCACGTCGCCCACTGGCCGGGCGACATGCGCCACGTCGCCCATCGTCCGGGCGACGTGGGGCCCACCCATGCCAGTGCACGGCCAAGTCGCCCACTGGTCGGGCGACATGGCCCTCTTCGCCCTTCCAACGGGCGACTGATGGCCTATTCCTGCAATTTTTTAAAAATGGAGACTAATTTTGTAATTTTTTAAAAAAATAAATTTATTAATAAAAAAAATTCCAGGCCTTGTTGGATCGGGCTGTACGAGCGCGACTACCTCTGCTCCACCAAACGGCGCAACGAGATGGAGATGGACATGGCAATGCATCACGTTCCGGTTCAGATACTCATACATACATGTATACGAATACAATGAGACGAGACGCGGAATTAATGTTTGCCATCTCCATTATGCTGGCATTCTCTCTCTCATACTTATATGTTTGTCTCTGAGATTTGATTTGGACTTGGTTGTAGTTACCTGAAGCTTCCTCTGTGTTGGTTCGTTCGCCCAATCATAGCACAGCAAGCAGGCTTATGATCGATTCTTTTCCCTGTAACTAGTATTTCACGATATCGATCGGGTGGCACCTGTGTTATTACATTATTATTACAGTATCTTTGTTGGTTTGATTGGTATGGTAGGCACAGTCAGGCAGATAACATGACATGATTGATTACCTCGAATTCAGTTGGATACGTACGGTGCTCAGCTCACTCTGTCTACCGTGCCAGCATGAGCAGTAAAATATAACCATCATCATCGTCGTCACACATAATCCGCCCTCAACGTCTCGTCTCCTGCATTGGGGCTTGAGGCTTCCTTGTTCCTCTCAAGTCTGAATTGGCAGTCCCTTCCCTTCCCTTCCACTTCCAGCTCGGGGTGCCCATTGCATGTCCAACAAAACAGGGGAAATTCGCACAGTTTCCTGCCTGCCTCACACGTTTTCTCTACAGCTTCTTCGGTTTCCAACAACCACTTTCATCACGTATGCGTACGAGTACAGTAAACATCACGTACAATGGTCGAGGAAGTAGACTATTTCTATTTTATGTATAAACAAGTGTCAAAGTGCAGACAATTTACTTCTTCCTGTGTAGAGTATGAAATATCCCTCATCCATCACATGCCTAGTTCTTGTATGAAAATAGGGCCTCCGAACACTTCTTTTAGAGCCATTAGCTAGCTAATAATTAGCCTTATAAACAATTCAAACATGATTATGTCGCACACCACGTTACACAAAAGCCGTCCAAATCCAAATATAACAAATGTGACGTTTCTTGAAAAAAGAGAGGCAGATGAGTGACAACTCTGCTCCAGGGCTGCCTCAGTCCTATTAAGTTTATCACCCTAGTTTTCGTGCCATCTTGTTCGATGATCCGTTTTATTAAAAAAATTATAAATATAATTATTTTGTTATGATTTCTTTTGTCAATAGAGATAATTAAATATTGATTAATTTATTTTATTATATATATAAATATTTTGAATAAGATGGACGGTGAAACGTGAAGTTTAAAAATAAAAAACGTCAAACTCCATTGGGAGAAAGGGAGTACTGCAGACAGAGATGGCCTGCCACAGCACTGTCACTACTACTAACTTTACTATTAATAACAAACAGTCAGTCAGTTAACACTAATCCAGTGCAGTGCAGTAGAGTAATTTTTCAGCGAGCACCCTCGTTGTTCCGCAAATCCCATTTTGTTCCCAGCCCACCACCATGCGCCAGCTAATTATAATTATAAGCAAGCAAGGGGACCGACCTAGAGCTTATCCTACTCCATTGCCGTCTCCTCTGCTCCTCTCGTCTTCTCCCGGGAAGGGAACCCCCGGTCTCCCGCTACCAAGAGCCAGCACACCACCCTCCGATTTGCACCGCCCGCCGCGCAATCTCGGGATCCCAGCCGTCCGCACCTCGCCGCGGCCGCGAATGGTGGCCTCTGGCCGCTGTCTTCTTCCGCGGACCTAACCCAACAACCCAAGGCGGTCGGTAGGTGCCAGCTAAACTCTGAAGGTGACAACCGGGACCGGGCGGCGATGGCGACCGCCGCGAGGGAGAGGCGCCTGCCGCCAGCGCTGCCCCTGGCCACGCTTATCGGCCGCGAGCTCCGCGCGGGGGGCTCCGAGCGCCCGGCGCTGCGCTACGGCCACGCCGGCTTCGCCAAGCGCGGCGAGGACTACTTCCTCGTCAAGCCCGACTGCCTCCGCGTCCCCGGGGACCCTGCATCCGCCTTCTCCGTCTTCGCCGTACGCCCTCGCCCCTCCCTCTCCGCTGCTGCTGCTCTCTGTCTTCCTCTCTTCGTCGCTTGCTGCTGCGCCCTGATCTGACGCCCCTCCGCTGCTTGGATCTGGCGCGCCAGGTGTTCGACGGCCACAACGGCGTGTCGGCCGCGGTCTACAGCAAGGAGCATCTGCTCGAGCACGTCATGAGCGCGCTGCCGCCGGACATCGGCCGCGACGACTGGCTGCAGGCGCTGCCGCGCGCGCTCGTCGCCGGCTTTGTCAAGGCAGACATCGATTTCCAGCGCAAGGGTCAGTGCCACTGCCACCCCGATCACCTACACTACCGTTTGCGGTCCAGATTGTGTCAGGGCTCAGAGCTCAATGCCACTGCCTCTTTCAGGGGAGGTGTCTGGAACCACGGCGACGCTGGTCGTCATCGATGGGTTCACCGTCACAGTGGCGTCGGTGGGGGACTCGCGCTGCATCCTGGACACGCAGGGCGGCGAGTTGCAGCTGCTGACCGTGGACCACCGCCTGGAGGAGAATGCAGAGGAGCGGGAGCGCGTCACCGCCAGCGGTGGGGAAGTGGGCCGGCTCAATCTCTTCGGTGGCCAGGAGGTAAACCAGTTCCGTTCGGTTGAACTTGCTTATCCTCAATCATTGCTTATGAGCATCTTGCTGATGCATTCTTGTATGATTTTCTTTAGGTCGGTCCTCTCCGGTGCTGGCCTGGTGGCTTGTGCCTTTCGAGATCCATTGGGGACATGGATGTTGGGGAGTTCATTGTGCCCATTCCACATGTCAAGCAAGTCAAGGTTGATATATATAAATTACGAAATGAAGGGATCTGTACTTTAGTTTTTCTGTGGCGCATGTTATGCTGAGTTGTCAATGTTGCTTCTCTGCGATTTTTGTAATTTCAGCTATCAAACACCGGAGGAAGGCTGATAATAGCATCAGATGGCATATGGGATGCGTTGTCCAATGAAGCAGCTGCAAAAGCATGCAGAGGATTGCCTGCAGAACTGGCAGCAAAGCTTGTTGTTAAGGTAATTCAGCATTTAGCTGTACTACTTTGTTTGAGGCCCTGAATGGTGCAGGTACGGTTGGCTCAGTTTCTAATCTCAATGTCCGCTGTTATGTCCATGCAGCAAGCTCTGAAAACAAGTGGGCTAAAGGATGACACCACCTGTGTTGTAGTTGACATTATCCCATCAGATCATTTGACATCACCGCAATTGTCTCCAAAGAAAAATCAGAACAAGTTGAAGTCACTTTTTCGTAGAAGGTCGCATAGTTCAGTTGGAAAGCTTGGAGGAAAATCTGCCTCCATTGGTTCTGTGGAGGAGTTATTTGAAGAAGGCTCTGCAATGTTAGAAGAAAGGCATGCTTGCTGTTCCAATGCTCCACTGCATTCTTCTTGTGTTAATTTCTTTGTCATAGATGATCAGTATCATTTTCTGTCGTGCCACTCACTGAGCTCGTTTTCATCTTGGATTTTTATATAACATATGATGTGTGGCATGGTAAAGCAGGCTACTCTGGGAGCCTTGTTAGTTTCTTAGCATATCTGGACAGGCTGTTTTACTTCAAGGGTCTTTTCCTTTAAGCCTATCCCCACTACCAACTTACATTATCTTTATGTACTCAGTGAAGCTTTCATTGACACGTCTTGTCAATTTTATTTGAGATGTCAGAGCTATTTCAGTGAAAAAAGGTTAATCGACCTTTCAAATGCAGCCCAGTTTTTTCATAAACTAGAGCACTGATGGTGTTTTACTTGTATTCTTTATAAATGACGAGAGTGTTTGAACTTGGTGTGCTACCATGACCTTGGTATCAATCTTAGGAGTACAAGTTATCTTTTTCCCCTTGTTTTCTGTTTTTCCTCTACATGTATGCAAAATTAACAATGTACAAAATGTTTGAGCTCAAAACCTGGGATGAACATACTCTTTTTTAGGGAACTCTTGTCTAGTTTGATTACGACTTAGGAATGCTTTTGGACTTTTGAGTCTGTTACGAAAAAAATTCATGGTTCTCAAATGCTTATTTTGGATCGCTGCTCTGTGTTTTGTTGGGAAAGGCTAAACTATAATGCTTCTATGTTTTTGCTGGCTTCTATCATCCTATGGTGCCATTAACATCCGGGCCTTGCTGTTGCAGGTTGGGTAGGAATTTGTCCTTGAAAGCAGCTTCACCACCTTTTCGCTGTGCAATTTGCCAAGTGGACCAAGAGCCATTCGAAGATTTGATGACAGATAATGGAGGTGGTTACTGCTCTTCCCCATATGCTCCATGGGGTGGTCCATATCTCTGTTTGGACTGTCGGAAGAAGAAAGATGCAATGGAAGGTAAAAGATCTAGCCGCTCTACAGCATGCAGGTGAAACAATAAAGATGTTTGAATCAAGCCTGCGGCCTGCCTGCTTCACAGAGAAAAGAAGCAAGGGGAGGACAATAAGTTGCTGGATCGAAGTATAATTGTTTGCTGAAACTAATTGTATTGCCAGCCCAGTACAAAACATATTTGGCTGGTGAGTGCTAACTAGTCTGTTGTTACCTGCTGCAACCCATATGGAAAAGTTTGATGTTGCGGAAATAGCTCAGATAACTTGGTGTACAACCCATATGGAAAAGTTTGATGTTGCGGAAATAGTTCAAATGACTTGAGCTTGTAGTTTTGATGTACCCTTTAGTGTGCCTTGTGCAGGGAAAAATGCCTATTTCTGCCTGTGATTTTTTTCTTCTTCTATAAATAACTACTGAGGGTATCGGGGAACATATTTTTGGTGGGATTGAAGTAAGTACGAAACATGTACTTATGTGTAAAAGTACTCATTGTGCAATGACATGTTATTGATGAATTGGCTTCCAGATATGCCTTTCTTGCATCTGAGTTTTGAACTATTCAATGTCGACAGATGCAGTTGGTTGGTCAGATTGGTGTTGCGGTAAGCAGTGAAATGCTGAATTTTTCTAGAGATTGCCTTTGAAATGTTCAGTTAGAATAGAACTGATGAATTTTGGAAGGGATGGACGAGTACTCTGAGTCAGCAGAACTGATTATTGTAGAGCATACAATGTCCTGAATAGGAGCGGCAGAGGCAATGAAATGATGTTGAGATCGCAATTGAGCAGAGCAGCAGCTCAAGAGGCATCTTCTTCAGAAATCATCATACAGCCATGGAACGGCACGACCTGTTACATCCAGAACGCCTGCGCCTCAAACATGTCGGTATATCTGAACAGCTTGTACTCGCCCACAGGCCGGCGAGCTGTGATGGTGAGCTCGCCGTCGTCACCTCCATACCTGACGCGAAAGGTGGTGAGGCGAAGCAGGCATTTGTCTCCGTCGCCGAGCCACCCTTTTCTGTCGACCCCCTCGCGCGTCAGGATCTCGACAAGGCAGAAGTTGCCGCCGCCACCCGTGGACACGAGCTTCGCCTCAATGTGCCGCTCTGTGTCCACTACGAACAGCTTCTCCTTGCTGACCTTCCAGTGTGGCCGCGGACCCAGCGCCGGCCGCGGAACGTCGCTGCAGCAGAGGTAGCCGTCCGTGTCCAAGTCGCCGCCGCGTTGACAGTGGTAGTGGAGGCCGATCCACACGCCCAGGTCGCGGTCGTAGTGCGCCTGGCCATGGAACGGCAGCTTCCAGTCGCCATGGTGCGTCCACTCGTCGCGCTCCGTGTCGTAGGAGAAGGTAACCGTGTCCCAGGCCCGGTGGCCGTCGGCGTGCTTGTACACGTAAAGGGACGACACGAAGAAGGCGCGTCCCCCCGGGTGCAGCGCTTGACCGTAGATAATACCATCCATGAGAGGGTGCTGCAGCGCGTGAGCGCAGATGCCATCCGTGTCAGGGCCGGTGTGGTGGTGGTCGGACCAGCGCCACCGCGGTTTGGAGTATAAGGACTCGTCCTTGCGGCCGCCACCGCCACCATGGATATCCTTCTCCTCCTCTTGCAGCTCGAGGCATTCCATGCCGCGTCCCTCGCCTGGGAAGACGCAAAGCTTGTTGCCCGCGGCCACGGCGAGTTTGACATAGCAGTCATGCACGTCAGTCGGTTCGCCTGACACAATTCCGATGAGGAAGACGAAGAGGACACGAACACGAGTGGACGCAATGAAACTTTGGTGCTGTAATGCGACAGCGTTTTCTGGTGTCTCTCTATTCATTATAAAGAAAGTACATGCAGTCATACATGGTTACAATCAATTGAGACAATCACGGCATGCCCGCGATCGGTCGTTGCCATCCCAACGTCTACGGAGATGCTGCCTGCCATGCCTGGAAACTAATTAGTCTAAGCTTCCTTCTATAGTTAGCGGGTGCTCAGGGATTATTCTAACAATCTCCTCCTAAGCCCTTGAGCAACTACTCTAATCTCTTCATGCCGATCCCATCACGGAGCTCTTGGAACCGACTCCGACCAAGCGCCTTCGTAAGGATGTCGCCCAGCTGGAACTCAGTGCCGACGAACTCAACGTCGATCAGCTTCTCTTCGCAGCACTCCCGGATGAAGTGGAACTTGATGTCTATGTGCTTGCTCCGGTCGTGGTGCACGGGATTCTTCATTAAGGCGACGGCAGACTTGTTGTCCACCTTAAGCTTTGGTGCAAGGACTGCACCTCCGACAAGCTCGGCCAGGAGCCTTGCCAGCCAGACCGCCTCGCATGCTGCTGCTGCAGCCGCGATGTACTCCGCTTCGCATGATGACAGAGCCACCACCCTTTTGTTTTGCCGACTGCCATGCAATCGGTCCACCAGCCAGGAAGAAGATCAGCCCGCTGGTGCTCTTCCGGTCGTTCACGTCGCCAGCCAGGTCGCTATCCGAGTACCCGAGCAATTTGGGAACGCCGGCGTTCTTGCCACCTGGGTGGTAGTGCAGCCCCCACTGCTGCGTTCCAGCCACGTACCGAAGAACACGCTTCACCGCAGTGAAGTGCTCTTGGCGTGTCGCCTCCATGAAGCGACTGAGGTAGCCAACAGAGTACGCCAGGTCTGGCCTGGAGTTACACAGATACCTGAGGCTGCCGATGACGCTGCGGTACTTCGTCGCGTCGACACTCGGCGTGGTTCCCTCCTTGAGCAGCTTTAGTTTGGGCTCCATGGGTGTGGCACTGGCGTTGCAGCCAGTCATGCCGGCCTTCTCAAGGATCTTGACGGCGTACGCAGTCTGCCGGAGTGTGATGCCGGCAGCTCCTTGTGACACTTCGAGGCCGAGGTAGTAGGAGAGCAGTCCAAGGTCGCTCATGCGGAAGGTGTTCATCATCTGCGCCTTGAACTTGTTCACAGCTCCCGCATCGCCTCCGGTGATGATCAAGTCGTCAACGTAGACGCCCACGATCAGACGCCCTGTGCCACCGCCACGGATATACATACCGTGCTCGTCGACGCAGCGCTTGAAGCCGAGGCCGAGCAGGGAAGCGTCGAGCTTCTGGTTCCAGGCCCGTGGAGCTTGCCGGAGCCCGTACAGAGCCTTGCGGAGACGAAGCACCTTGTGTTTGTTCTTGCTGTCGACGAAGCCGGGAGGTTGCTGCACGTATACCTCCTCCTGGAGCTCGCCATTCAGGAACGCCGATTTGACGTCCATGTGGTGGACGCCCCAGCCGAAGTGGGCAGCAATAGCGAGGAGCAGCCGGACTGACTCCAGCCGAGCGACGGGAGCGAACACCTCTTCAAAGTCGATGCCGGGGCGCTGCACGTACCCCTTGGCTACGAGACGCGCCTTGTACTTGACGATGGCGCCGTTCTCGTCACGCTTCACTTTGTACACCCATTTCAGGCCGATGGCGTGCTGGTCCCGGGGAAGATCGGCCAGGGACCATGTGTTGTTGTCGCGGATGGACTTGAGCTCCTCCTCCATCGCCGCGTTCCAGTTGGGATCGCCGTCGGCGTCCTTGAACGTCTTGGGCTCCTCGATGCTGAGCTTATGCAGCTCAGCCTCCTCGACGTCGCGGTGAGCACGCCCAGGCACGGTGTTGGTGCCCAGAACGTTTTGGAGCATCCTGTACCGGTGCTCCAGCTCCTCGTCGTCGTCTGCGTCGAGGTTCGGGTCGTCGATGAGTGGCGTCGCGAATTCCACCGGTGAGGACCCCCCTCGAACAGGTGAGCCTCGAGCAGGTGAGGCTCGAGCCGAGCCTCGAGTAGGCGAGCCTCGAGAGCCTCGAGCGGAGCCTCGAGCAGGTGAGTCCCCTTGAGCAGAGCCTCGAGCAGGTGAGTCCCCTCGAGCAGAGCCCCGAGTAGAGCCTCGAGCAGGTGAGGCCCCCCCTCGAGCAGACATGGGCGACGTCGAGTCCGAGGCGTCCGATGAAGAACCAGGCACGGCCGACGTCGAGGGTGCTTGTGCCTGGCGACGCAGCTCATACTCCTCCTCGATGATGAAGGGCACCGAACTGTCACTCGCCACGGCGCTCCCCCAGTCCCAATGTGCGTTTTCGTCAAACACGACGTCGCGCGCGACCCGGACACGCTCCGTGGCGGGGTCATAGAAGCGGTACGCTTTCGCTCCATCTTCGTAGCCGATGAAGACTACCTTCTGGCCGCGATCCTCCAGCTTGCTTGGGTGCGGTCGAAGACGCTTGATGTAGGCGACACACCCAAACACCCTGAGGAAATGCACGGGTGGCTTCTTCCCGTACCAGGCCTGGTACGGTGTCTGGCCGTCGAGGACGGCCGTTGGCGACCGGTTGAGGAGGTACACTGCTGTGTGCACCGCCTCTCCCTAGAAGAAGCCTGGCATGCTCCGCGCGCGAAGGATGCTCCGCGCCGTGTTCACGACCATCTGGTTCCTCCTCTCCACGACGCCATTCTGTTGCGGAGTGTGCGGCGCGGAGTGTTGTCGAAGGATTCCCTCGCTGGCGCAGTACTCGCCGAACTGCACCAAGGTGAATTCGCCTCCGTTGTCGGTGCGGAGGACCTTGAGCTTCTTGCCGGTTTCGCGTTCCACCTTTGCCTGGAACGTCATGATGGCCGTCGGTGCATCTGCCTTGGTACGCAACAGAGTGAGCCACATGTACCTGCTCATGTCATCGACCAACAACAAGAAGTAGGCGTTCCCGGCCGGCGTGGACGGAGTGATCGGCCCGCAGAGATCTCCGTGGACCAGCTCGAGCTGCTCCTTCGACCGGAACTTGGCAGCCTGCGGGAATGGCGTTCGCTTCTGCTTCGCGAGAACACAGTCCTCGCAAACTTGTTCGACGTGGTCGATTTCTGGCAGGCCCTTTACCATCTCACCACGGTTCAGCTTCCGCAGCGACTTGAAGTTTAGGAGTCCGAACCTCTCATGCCACTTCCAGGCGACATCGTCGACGCGCGCGGTGAGACACACCGGAGCGGCGATGGTCATTTCAAGGTAGTAGAGACGGCTTGATACCAACTGTAACGTCCCGCCTCCTCAAGGCCAGGCCCGCTTACATCCGGCCGCTTATCTAGGACATAGACTGCCCTCACAGACCAACACTAGTCTTTTCTACGCACTTTGTCCTCACTCGTGCGCACCCGGGAAGACTTCTCGGTCGGTCACCCATCCTTAAATTGCTCCAGGCCAAGCACGCTTAACCTTGGAGTTCTTTATTGATGGGCTTCCGGAAAAGAAGTTGCAACTTGTTGGTACGAGTATCCTATTAATCCTATTAAGCCCTGGGCCGAGGTGTTACATACTCACCCCCTTAGGAGACCGACGTCCTCGTCGGTCAACCCCAGGCCAGGAACGTCCCCTCTTGGCCACGTCCGTGTGTCCAGTGCCAGCGCATGTGTCATGCTGTGTGACCACTCCGGATCCACACCAGCCATGCACACCATGCCTACGCAACTGACACACGCGCCCGTGAAACCGCAAGGGTCGGCTCTGATACCAGCTGTAACAGAACCGACCAATTTATTAGAGCTTAAGCACATAATTCGCTATTAACCAGCAAACTTACATGATTAAGACCTAATAAACCCGGTAGTCATTCAACAATCTCGAAGGATTTCAAACATTTTCCAATACAGCCAAGACCGTAATAAGTCCAGCGGTCACCATTCACAAATTTCATAAGTTTGCCAATAGCCTAATTTCATCGGAGTTTATATAAAAATATTACAACACCTTTTGATAAAGAAAAGCGGAAGCAATTTACTTTGACAACACTCACACTCACATTTTTAAATACGGTGCCAGCTCGAAGTCAAATCCAACAAAAGCATCTGAGATAAGATATAAGAATGACCGTGCCCAAGGTCTGATTGATTCCCGTAGTGGGATACAAACCCATCTTGCAGCCACAGCAACCTAGATGAATACCTGCAACAAGTGGGAATAAACCCTGAGTACGAGAATGTACTCAGCTAGACTTACCCGTCATAAACCAAAAATAAATTGACTCCAAGGAGTATGCAAGGCTTTATAAGTGGGATAGCTGACTCATTTACTTGCAGAAAAGCTTGCATTAAGGAATAATTAATAAGAACCTTCTAGCATTGTATTTTAATCTGATTAACCTTATCATGCTACATTAGCACCTGTACTAAACAAGCATGGTAATAATTATTCACAGAAAGTAACCAATTCCGGTTGAGTATCTTTCAATCTCAACAGCTCAACCATCTCATCTCTTGTTCAAGTTCTTACTACGATGCCGCTGCTCAAGTCAAGTGTTCACTGTCCAGGAACGATGGCGATTATAATCGATTACTAACCAGCTGGCGGGTACTCCTCACACAAACCACACTCACCAGCCACGGTGAGCTACAGGTCACCGACATCCAATTCAGGAAAAACGCGAGATCAACAGGTACCATCACATCCGGGCACCGTCCGGCTGCCAGCAGGGCGCACCATGCTCTATTCAGGCCTTACAACCGCGTAACCCGTGGTCCCCCATCTTCACCAATGCGATGCGTACAGCAGGTCGACTCCCGGCCCAAATCAAAATTAGGCTTCGCGGTCGGAACGACTTATCCTTCCAGCTAAATGTGAGGCATAAATTCAATATGACTTGAGGACGTACAACGGACGGGGTCCTAGTTCGACACAGACGGGATAAACCACATTGAACCTCCAGTTCATTCTCAACTCCAATCCCGCCCGGTCTCGATTTATTATCTCCACATGGTTATCCAAGATAACAATGTATTCAACCATTCCGAGTTACCACCTATAACTCGCGGATGACAGGAAATCACCCGACTTCTACCGATCTAGTTAAGCAGGGCTAAGCAAATAATCGTACCTGAACCTAACAGGGTTGAAGTATAAACAGTGGCAAGGAATATAAGTAATGCAGCAACGGTATAAAACAACGCCTATAACTTAATGCAGCAAACGAGTAAAGGACTCAAATTAGATATTTTACAAACCACAGGGAGAATGCTCCGGGGCTTGCCTTCCTCAGAAAAGCGATGTTGATTCTTCGGTACTTGGATAACTTCTTGTTCTTCTCCTTATTCCCGATCACCTCCTGTGCGAGAACTTCCAACAAGTCGTCCTTTTGGCTTCTTGGCTTCATGACAGGGTTCTCGCATGCGATCCTGTATGATGCATATGCGTATATAAATACAACGAATGCATGCGGAATGAACATGGAATATGATGATGATCATGAATGCTTTCCATGAATGAACATGCTGCACATGATGGATCAAAACATATTACTTTAGTTTACCGAGTAGGTGCATATCCCTATTTTATTCAACTAACCATCATCGAGCAAAGCACGCAATCGCACATAGAAGCAACATGAAAGTACATACCCTACGACTAAGTGCTGCATAGATAAATTCATAACCAAACCACAATAATCACACCAATAGATTATACCCTTAGCAAGAACATAGAAAACACATTAACTAACATGAAATGATAACCCAAAGCATTATTTAGCACATATTGAATTAAGGACAGAACTGCGTCACATACTTGTACTACCCAGAAAATTCTATAAAAATTACAGAGGACACAACATATCAATTAAAGGCTGCCATCCAAATTTTACCTCATTTGGATAAGCCTATAATTCTACACAAAAATCACAATGCAGCACAAAACAGGGGACCTAAAAATACTTTGTACTATGAAATATACCAAACTGCATATATTATCACATCAAGAGCTACCTTATGACATATAAAGAGCCTACAAAAATTATCAACCCCAAATTAAACCGATAACATACATTTATGATTTTTCTCAAGAATAGCGCTAAAAGCACACTTGAACTACAAGTTTATATTTTTACACAGAACAAAGCTATCAAATACTTTTCTCTGATAGAGCAAGACATAAGAAGACTAACAAACTTGGTTTCACATTTTTCTGAGCAACAGGGAATTAGTTATGCATTTTCTAAAATATAAACAATTAATAGAGATAAAATAAATCTATATATAAAAGTATCACAAACATCACATTTCATATTTTTATCATGCAGATCTACTCATAAGAAAAATACTACAAGTTGAACCACTCGATTTGGACTAAAAATGAGCAAGTTACGAATTTTACAAGCTATCACCGAAATCTGAAAATCAAAAAATACAAAAACCACATTGCAGAAAGGCCCCCGAACTTTGTCAAATTCTCGAACAAAGTCCCTGAGCTGGTGAACAGCACGCGTGCGCGCATGGCGCGATGGGGCCGGCCTCCACGGCGGTTCTCCGGCCAAATTGAGTGGGGGAAAAGCTAGAGGAGGTCTTGGAGCATCTATTGAGCAAGAAAAAGAAAGAAGATGGCGGCCGAATCGACGGGAACGCGAGCTCGAACTCGGCGGCGGCCATGGCCATGGCGGCAAGCTCCGAAATTCGGCCGTTCCTCGATGCAATTCGACAAATTGAAGGGTGGGAAAGGTAGAGGACGTCGAGGCGAGCTCGTGGGTGGATTTTGGGGAAAAAGCGCGCGGCGGAGGAGGCGGCGCGGCGAGCGGCGGTGGCGGCGGCCGTGCACTGTGCGCGCGTGCGTCTTCTGTGTAGAGAAAATGGAGGGGGAGAAGTGGAGAAGAAGAGGAGAGGGGTGAGGTTAACCGGTCGACCTGGCGGGCTGCCGCCCCGGCCTGCCGGTCGCCGGCCGCCACGCGGCGTGCGCGAACGGGCGGCCGTGGGCGGTGGCCGGCCGGTCGGTCTGTTCGATCGATCGATTCGATCGACAGTTTTTTTTTATATAAAAGAGCCCTCTTTTAAAATAACTTTTAAAATATTCGGAATTAGACAAAACTCATAAAATAGAAAATGTAGCTCTTGATGAGTAGAACATTTCATCTTTAATAAGTTTGGTCAAATTCTGCATAGATTTTGAAATACAAAAATCCAAAAGAAAAAGGCTTTAAAATTCAAAAATTAGAAAACAGCCCCAAATTCGGGCTTTCTCCACATTTTTGAGCATGTTCCACACCTTTTCATGAAAAGTGACCAAAACAACTTTTGTTCCTTATAAAATTCTCTACAAAACTTGTTTAGGGTACACCAACATGCAAACACTCTAACTACTAAATTTTAATTAGTCAAACAGAATCACTCTATAAATGAATTTTAGTCAAATAAGCCATGCAAGCCTAATTAACCAAAGTTATAAACATAAACATAGGTTCATTTTATGTCCTAAGCATGTCTAAATTATTTTAGTGAACATCCATCAATCACTTGAGTCACTTTAT
Organism: Bothriochloa decipiens; assembly: GCA_023333625.1. Lineage (NCBI taxonomy): Eukaryota > Viridiplantae > Streptophyta > Magnoliopsida > Poales > Poaceae > Bothriochloa > Bothriochloa decipiens. The sequence continues at coordinate 69,373,710 of CM041630.1, forward strand.
CACATTCACATGCTTTTCAAACATAATTCGAACGAATCAAGCATCACACATAAAATGACAACTAACCCATTCATTAATATCATACATAATGATGCTTATGCTAATGAATGCAAGTGCTAATGCATGCTTAACACCGAGGGTGTTACATTGGGGATCGGTGAACCTATGCGAGCAGGAGTCGTTGCAGATCGAAGATGCGGAGAATGCCTTCCTCGATGGCGACCTTGTACCCGTTCTCGTCCATCTGGCCGAGGCTCACAATGTTGGTGGTGAGCCGCGGGATGAAGTAGACTCCGTCGAGCCGGCGGTGTTCGCCGGATCTGAGGGCGAAGAGGACGGTGCCCTTCCCCTCGATGTTGACCACCGACCCGTCGCCGAACTTGACGGTGCCGGTCACGCTGCTGTCGAGCTCGGAGAAGACACGACGCGAACCCGTCATGTGGTTCGTCGCACCGGTGTCGAGGACCCATCGGCAGGGCCCCTCTGCCTCCTTCTCCTCCTCTCTGAGGTGGAGCAAGACCTTTGGCTCGTCGAGTTGGACGCGCTGCAGCGGGTCGACGGTGCGCGGCGACGGCGGCAGCGAGGAGCCTCGAGCAGAGCCTCGAGCAGGTGAGGCCTCTCGAGCAGACCCTCGAGCAAGTGAGCCTCGAGCAGGTGAGGCCCCCCTTCGAGCAGGTGAACCTCGAGTAGGCGAGGCTCGAGCCGAGCCTCGAGCAGGTGAGCCTCGAGCAGGCGAGTGGGGAACGGATGCGCGTGACGCGGTTACCTCAGACTCGATGGAGATGTACATGAGGGCTCGATCCTCTTCCTCCTCGGCCTGGGCCACATGGGCCGCGGCCTTCTTCTTCTTGCTACGGCAGTCTCTGGCCCAATGGCCTTTCTTCCCGCAATTGTTGCAGAGGGTTCCGGGCGGAGGCTTGCCACCGCCAGCGATCCCGGCGCCGGCGTTCTGGCCGTACTGGCCGTTTCGCGCCGTGGAACCTGCACTGCCACGAACGCGTCCGCGCCCTTGGCGCTTCCCGCGACCGCTGGAGCTGCCGCTGCCACCGGAGCTCTCCTGCTCGCGGCGGGCCTTACGACTTGCCTCCCACTCGTCTTCGCAGAGCAGGAGCCGCCCCATTCCGTCCGTGATTTCCTTAGGCTTGCTGCGCTCCTCGAAGACGCGCAGCCTCCCGACGACCTCCTCGATCGAGACTGTGTCCAACTCGAGGAACATCTCGAGGGACACTGCAGCCTGGGAGAGACGATCCGGAACGACCTGCAACAATTTCTTGACTACCTCGGCGTCCGTGATCTTGTCACCGAGCGTCCGGAGGTTTGTGGCGAGCGTCGTGATGCGCGTGCCGAACTCGGTGACGCTCTCGCCTTCCTTGAAGGAGAGGTTCTCGAATTCCCGACGAAGCTGCTGCGCGCTGGCGTCGCGAGAGCGTGCGTCCCCGATGCGCAACGCCTTGACCGCATCCCAAGCCTGCTTGACAGTCGGCTTTCGTCCGAGGGTGGTCCACATCTCGGAGGGAACCGAGCGCAACAGCCCGGCCATTGCCTGGCGATCGACGTGGTACTCGTCGTCGTCGGGATCTTCGTCGATGCCGATGTCGACGGCGTCCCAGACGCGGAGCGTCTGGAAGTTCACTTCCATCACCAGCGCCCACTCTGGATAATTCGTCCGTGTGAGCATCGGCCACGCGATGTTCGCAGACGAACGCTCGATGACGCGCTCCACGATCCGTGAGCCGGAGCGGCGACGCGAGTGGCGACCCGTCGAGCGTCCACGACGACGCGGCGGCTACCGCGACGGCTTGATCTTTTCCTCGTTGCCGGAGCCATTGGAAGGAGACCGCGAGGCCATGGCGACGACGGCAACCTAGCTCTGATACCAATTGACACAATTCCGATGAGGAAGACGAAGAGGACACGAACACGAGTGGACGCAATGAAACTTTGGTGCTGTAATGCGACAGCATTTTCTGGTGTCTCTCTATTCATTATAAAGAAAGTACATGCAGTCATACATGGTTACAATCAATTGAGACAATCACGGCATGCCCGCGATCGGTCGTTGCCATCCCAACGTCCACGGAGATGCTGCCTGCCATGCCTGGAAACTAATTAGTCTAAGCTTCCTTCTATAGTTAGCGGGTGCTCAGGGATTATTCTAACATCGCCATGCAGGACGGTCAGCGCCGCCGTCTTTAGGTCGAAAGCCACGGTGAAGGCGTCACCGCCGCATCTCTCGACCCAGGTCTGGTCGGTTCCGGTGCCTATGGCGATGATATTGCTGCCCAGGACCGCGACATACGGGCCGGGGTCGTTACAACCGAGATTCGGGTACTGCATGCGGAATACTGGGGGCCGGGGAGGCGCCCAACAACGCCGTCGTGGTCGTCATCGTCGTCGGCGTCTATGTCGAGCTTGTGGACGCTGCACCCTTTCTTCATGTCGTCCAGCACAAGGTACAAAAAATGCAACCAGTGCTGCTTCTGATGCAGGGACGACCTCCTGCGGTGTCCGCCGTGGCACTGATGAGCTCTGCCGCGCTGGACTAAGGAGTCGTCGTCCCGACGATCGCCATCGCTGGCGTTCGAGACGTGTGGAGCTTTGATTTGGTGAAGGAGACGGATACCAGTAAATCCCAAATTGCCCAAATTTTCGCCTACTAATATAATGCCCGTGCTAACGCTACGGTTTTATCTAAGAAATACTTTAAAAGTCAACCAATATGTTTCTGCAAAGTTTAACTTTTACGTAACTATATTTGAGCTTATATACAATTTAGGAACACTTTGGCATATAAGAAGACATAGTTACATTCTTCCTAACTTCTTAATCATATATTGGAGATCTTTAGGGATATTTGCTCTAGTATAACGCCCGTGTGTAAAACGGCTGCCAGGTTTGGGGCGACACGCAAAGCCCTTCGCCTTGCCTTCCCATTCCTCTATTGAGACTTACCTGTTTCATGAGATGCAACAGAATTCAGCAACAGTACGAGTGACACAATGTTTAGGGTGATATCGACTTGAAAATTATTAGGAAATGCAATTCAAATATCTTTAAGTGTTTTTTCCTTGGTATGAATTATGTTGTCAGCATGAAATAACAGGACAAATAAATGGGAGTATAGTAGAGCTTATATTGACAAAACCATAGTGCACAAAATGTGGCTCATGGATTTATTCAACAAACAAAATCAATGGTAACTTATATTTACTATTGTTTTTAGTTACTGGAATTATGAGTTCATATGGGCACACATGCTGATTAATGCATCATCTTGAAACCAAAATGAAATAGGTAACAAGTTCATGTTTGTTCCAGTTACAGGGCTCCAATTAAATAGGAAAAATACAGTTAGCACCACACATGAGAAGTGGTTTATCTGACCTTGGCAAAAGAAAAATATCTTATTAGTTCTTGCAGTAAGCTCGTAATTTCAGTTCCATCAAGTCATAATTCAAGGTTCTTCAGTACAGGATTCTGGCCAAACTTCTTCACCGTAGATTTACGGTCATCTTTCGGCTCCCCAAGGAAAACTTTAGTCTCCTATTATAGCATCATACTGAAGTTCCTAGTTATTTTTCCTAGTTCAGGCAGGGTAATATTCAAAGACAAAAAAAAGGAGTGAACGAATAGTGGAGAGGTGTGAGTCAAATCAGCAATGAAAGCATGTTCAGATAACAGATAACCAAAACATGGCCATGTACAACTCCAGTTTTCAGATTGACCAAACACATGACTAAAACACTTTGGAGGCTGCTCACTGTTTCCTGCTCATCATAGCATTCTGTTATGAGGCTCCACCTCTTCATAGATATCACCTGCCTACATACAGGAAGTAAAAAAAGCTTTCAGAACCCAACAAATGTAATTGTCCATCGAAGGGAAGGTAAAACCAAATGCTGTAGTCCACATACCAGAGGGAACACTTTGTTTTGCAACAACAGCTGCGAAATTACAAATGGCATGAATTACATATTTTTTTAGTTAATACAAGTAGTGGCAACTGCTGAATATAAAGACTGGTAATATTCAAAACTAAAAATTAGAACAGACCTCATTAACTTAGCCAAAACAGTACCTCATTAGCTCACTGAGAAAGGACGCAGGCAGCTGACACCCTGGATTCTTGGCCGCTGGACGCTGGCCCTAAACCCCTATCCTAGGCAGGGCAGCTGCCAAGAAAAAAATTGTAAATATAAATCAAACAATCAGACTCATTAACACGACTCGTTGAATTACTAAATATTCAAGCATCCAACAATCCCAACTACAGAGACAAACCTCTGGATAAGGCAAAAATAAAAATAAAAGTATTCTACTATTCAACCACAATAAGTTGTTGGAGTGCTTCTTGAGCATTGGAGATTTCATGTTCCGTCGAACTCTCAACATGGACACCCTTTGTGGGATCCTCTCTTATCTAAAAGAATCAAAATATAGTATGGCTTCGGACCTTCAGTGGACCTTCGCAACTGATGTCATAAGAATCAGGGCAAAAAACAAACGTATCAGCTCCAGTACTTCTTATAATAGCTACACGCATCTCTGTAGCATCTGAAGCCGAAGCTATCACTACACGCCACATAACTCCAAAGATATTTGACTATATACTGAACAAATTACAAAAGGCAAGTAATAATTAAATAAATTAATATGTCAATTAATAATAAAAGCTGTAGATGTTGTTTGTTTGCTTATTTCATTAAAATTCTTATCATGACAAGCTAGTGGACATTAATAAGAAGCCGACGTGCTGCTACTAATAACAGATATTAACAATCTTTGGAGCTGAAAAATATATGATCTCACCCCATCGCTCTTTAAACGAATGAATGAACAACGCACGAGTGGTGAAGAATTCACTTCAGTCATCTGCCTTGGATTGGTCTCCTGAGATCGTGTCCATCCACCCCATGCATAACAGGACAGGGAAAGGGCACTTCCTCTTTTCTGTTGATATGCTCATTAGATCATTGCTGCATTCAAGTAGATTCCGTACCTCATCAGAAGATTCAGAATGCAGTAGTTTTTTGTCCGCCTTTCATCGCGGCAAACAACTGAAAAAATATTTTATGTCAAGGAATCAGAGCAAATCTCGTACGCAGCTGCTAGGATACTGCATAGCTACTGGACACAAAGGCATAGGGGAAGCTGTGCAGCAGGTTGCCTTCTTCTCTGTGGTGTCTGTTGGCGACGCTCACCTTCCTCCCCATGATTCCGACTTGCCTGAACGAAAAGGCAGTGCATCAATCAAACAGAAGACCAATGCTAGCAGAGGAATCAGGCATCGAAACCGGGGCCGCATTCGAGCCCGGGGACGACCACGCGACCACGGCGGCGCTGCGCCCGTGGCTGGCCTGGGTGGCCGCGGCACCGATCTAGGTGGTCGGCGGCCTGGTGCCCTGATCTGATATTCGTTGGTGGGGGAGAGGAGACGAGGAATCACGCCTGGGAGAGAGGGGAAGTCGGGGGAGAGGGCTGGGGGATGGGAAGAGCGATGAGTCCCATGGCGGCGACGGCGGCTGCAGGTGTGGGCGTTTAGGCGTGTGGCCTGTTCTTTCTTTTTCGCGAACATGAGGGATCGAACCGTGGCCTCTGGGCGGAGGGGAGTGCGGGCACTAGTAGGGAGAGTGGAAAGTTGTACCACACTTCTAATCTCAGCCATTGCATTCGTAGCAGACGTGTTGTGAGTCGTTGTTTTTTAAGGAGAGATTTGCTTAGGGAAGTTTTTAGCGAATCGAAGATTGATTGTTTATTTTTTGGGAGGGGGGGGGGGCTGGGGGTGGGTGGGTGGGTGTTTCACTGGGAGGGATAGGCTGCCCGCGCATCCTTTCGTCCTGAAGCGGACTGCCGCTTAGGAGGGGAGCACCTCCGAGCGGGTCAGTTCTCCAAATTTACATATGGCACTAAAGGCACATTTTCGCCCTCCCAGTCCCAACAAATAAATTGTGTGACCGGATCAAATAGCACATATACCAATGCAGCACAAATCCACTCATCTAAATTCACTGTAAATCCAAGGACTCACGGTAGATACTGATACAAGCAGCTGAAACTGTCTGACCTAAACATATGAGACGTAACACCTTTTTTGCTTGCAAACAGTAGTCAAGTAATTGATGGTGGAAAGACAAAGTAGGCAACATGACCATACGTATCCCCGCTACTCATCAGTTCTGCATCTCATCTCCCTCTTTCTGCATCTTATCTTCCTTTGCGATCCTCTGCATCTCATCTCCCACATTCTGCATCCCATCTTCACCCACTGGCAACACGTAATATCTGATGTAGCCCATGCCTGCGATCTTGTACTCGAACACCGCAGGTTTCTTGGATGAAAGACTAATAGTCACTTGATCAGACAGGGTAGACACCTTGGAGAAGGAGTTCATGTACCTCAGCGCAAACATCAGGGAAACCTCTTCTTTCATCTCTATAAGGGTAGGTTCTTTTGGCTGCATTGATACAAACATAATCAGTTAACTAGTGCACATACGCATAAACATGATCCATTCTACAATATTTCTTAAAATAGTAGTTGAATGGCACAGGATACTAAAGATGTTATGAAATTTATAGAATAAACAGATGGTAATCTGCACTGCAGAGTAATAAACCATCTCCACCCAGATTTTACAGTTAAGAAGGAAATATACAATAATAACTAAAAAAACAAACACCTAATTCAATCGTATTTACCAACACCAATGTAATATGAAGCAGTATAGAAGAGCAACATTAGCAAACAAAGTGAATTAGCAACTCAACACGATATAGTGAGACAACGAAATTCTAAGACAGTATGTATGCATGTTCTGCTAATCTGGTGTCTATCCACCAGACAGGCTAAAAGGTAACACAGGTGAGGAACCAAGAATGCACACTTGCTAACAACATTAGGGCATTGGGAACATCACTGATATACTGCATTTCATGTTACAGTCACATACATATATTCAGAGGATGATACCCATTCCAATTTGAGGGGCTAAGAGGGTCAAACCGCTAAGTACTTTGCCAGCAGTTTGGGTCTGCCTGCAGACAATTGTTGAGGTCCCATTTTTTCCCTGAGCGAAGAAGTGGACACGCTCGTTATCCACCGAGATAATGACAACTAGGGAAGGAGATGGAAATGGTTTAAGGTACAAAACTAGAATATCCCCCATGCGCAACAGTAACAGTTAGCCTTATAAAGCAATCACCAGGTAAAATAGTATGCACCAGTGTCCCTGTCCCCGAAGCAGCTGAGCTTCTTGCAGATACGCATAAACTAGGCAGAGGGATTCGAGTATTCCGGGATTTCGAGGGGCACGCAGTCGATGCTCAAGAAATCGAAATCAAAATACGAAATCACACCATCCTTTGTTCATTTCCACAAGAGACAAGCACAGGGATGGTCAGGGCAAAGAGCAGCTAGCGCAAAATTAAAGACGTGCACTTATCGGGCGACTCGAACTTGAAGATAACTGTGTTGGACCAGTCCTCCTCGGCCTTGATGGTGATGACGTCGTCGTTGTTGGCGCAGCTGAGAACCTTGGCCATGTCGGCGAGGTTCAGGCCCATGGAGAAGTCGCGGTAGCAGCGGTAGTCATCGAAGGCATCGGTTCGGAGGAGGAACGAGACGAGCGCGAAGCCGTTGGTGTCCATGGCCTGCAGCTCGCAGCCCGTGCTGGATAAGTCGAAGTTGGCCGTAGTGAACATGTCGCTGAGCGCCTCCAGGACATTCTTGAGGAGGGTCGCCTGCACCAGCCGCAGCTCAAACATGGTGGGGACTATCATGGTGGCGGGGAAGGCCCGGCGGCGGCTCCAGGAAATACCTAACAAATTTGGTATTCTTACTTTTGTGTATATATATTCGTATGTGTAATGGATATTTGTGTTAATTCTCTGTTTTTCGTGTAGAAACTCAGCCCTCAGCTTCCTTTTTTCTTTGAGCAACGCCCTCAGCTTCCTATTCGCGGCCTCCTTTCCTTTGCAGTCGGGGCAACGGAACTAGGCTCAGCCAGCGGTGGATCTAGAAATAATATTTAGGGGGGCTGGCCAAAAAGAGCTAGGGCAATTGAACTCAATTATAATCCCATATAAAGCTAAAATATAGTAGTTTTGAACCTTTTATATGATAACTATGATAAATAATTGAAAGTGTATTATAAAACACATAAGTAAAAGATATATTTTTTCATAACTAACCAACAAAGATTGATGTTCCGCGCTTCGCACTCGGCACTGCCGCATTCTTCATGAATCATTAGAAGCAGTCTGTATATAAGAAAACAAATAATTTAGTGGCACAAATTTCAAGTATATAACTTCAAAGTTTTGAAGGTACAAGAGAACATATATCATACCACTAAATTGTTCCGAGGCACTAACATACGCCGTGTTTTCATGTCTTCAAATCTTTTTATGATTTTGTCATTTTTGATGTTTCTAAATATCTCCTTCTCAGTGTAGCATATCATTTGGTCATTGAGCTATTCATCACCCATTCTGTTACGCAAATCTGTCTTTATAATAGACATAGCAGAAAATATCCTTTCAACTATAGTTGTTGCCATCGGAAGAATTAATGTTAATTCAATGAGCCGATAAACCAATCCATAAGATGTTTTCATATTAGTCTTCACCATAATTTCAGCAACCTTTCCAAGCTCTGTACATCCAAGAAAATCAGGACTTTTTCTAGCACGATTGACAAATCCTCTAAGTTGAGAAGGCAAACGAGCAATGTTACGAACATCAAAATCCGCAGCATAAATTTCAGCAAGTCTCACAAGCTTTTTCATATCAAAATTAGGGAAGGAGTTCCTTGGGTTAAGACATGCCATGCAGACTAATAATTCTGAACTAACTTCACCAAATCGATGATTCATCTCACACAAAATGGCATATATGGCAACAAGAAAAACCTCAACATGGAAGAAGTGCTTGTTTGTTACCTTTAGCTTTCTACGTGTAGATGTCCCTCTAGCATTTGCTTCCTTGTCCATATCTGGCACTTCAATCTAATTCTTAATACATAATGCTATCACTCTTGACAACAAGGGATCCCATCCACTATCCCTCAAATCCTGCAATAGCTCTTTCACATCTGTGATCAAATGTATTGCCTCAACAATGTTTTGATCCTTCCTTTGCAAAGCACGTGATAGACTATCGGTGACGCTCAACAATTCTATCATTAAATGAATTATGAACACAAAATCAAAGCTCTCCATTTTACCAATTAAACCAAATCCAGCACCAATGCTTGTTGGTTTAACAGAGTCTTTCTTGACTATCTCAAGAATGTCTGTGATAGCTTCCCACATCACCAAAATATGAAGTAAAGTTTTAAGATGTGAACCCTATCTAGTATCTCCAGGCCTTGCTAGGCTACATTCCTGGTTCAAACCCTTTCCACTGATAATCTCCCCACTCTCCAACTTTTCTAACAATACATCATGATGTTTTGCAAGTAAGGCATCCTTTCTCATACATGATGCACCAACATTGTTGACTATTAGAGGAACATAGTTAAAGAAATCTACAATGGCTGGAGTACAAGTAGCAACAGTAACAACCACTAATTGCAATTGATGGGCAAAACAATGCACATAGAATGCATACGGATTTTCATCTCGAATCAATTTTTGCACACCATTAAATTCACCTCTCATATTGGAAGCTCCATCATAACCTTGCCCACTAAGCCTAGAGATTGGTAGCTTATGACTATTAAGCATTTTGATAAGAGCTTCTTTCAATGCAGCAGCTGTACAACTACTAATATGCTGAAGTCAAGGAGCCTCTCCATCACCTTTCCTTCATCATTCACAAATCTGCAAACCATATTTTATTTCAGTACAATGTACAAATAAAATTCGAGAAAAAAAATAGAGTTGTCATCTCATCTACTAACCTCAAAATTACAGCCATTTGTTCTTTTACTGATACATCTCGGGACTCATCAATCAATACAGAGAATTTTTTATCTCCAATCTCATCCATGATCACTGACATGACTTCTTCTGCACAAGCTTTTGTAAGGTCCTTCTGTATATGACGAGATATCATTGAGCAACTTTTTGCACCTTTATCATATGCATCCTTAACAATCTCAACTTTATCTTTGTACCAATCAACCATCTCTCTATATGTTGGGGAACAACTTTGACATACAAACATCATTTCCAAACTTTGGAAACAAACATTTCATTACAAACATTTGAGATGCTAACTTGTGCAGCGAAGATAACGTAGATACTTCGCTACACGTGTTTTCAGCTTCGCTTATGTATTTCTGCATGTTTTAAGTTGACTGGCAAAGATGACTTCACCACACTTTGGACGCTCAGCGAAGACGACGTGGACACTTCGCTGTGGCTATCAAACTTCGCACATATGATTTCACATGTTTCAGGTTATCCGGCGAAAGACGACTTCGCCAGACTCTTGATGATCAGCAAAGCCGACGTGGCGGCTTCGCATGAAAAGTGTATGAGGCTCTCAGCCAGGTCAAGAAATCATGATCAAGTCAAAAGTTGCTTAAGAATACAAAAAGGAAAAGGGCGAAGTGTGTTTCACCACTTCATCGATGTGCTTTCTAGCTAAATGTATAGGAGGTTCCATGGCTAATTTTGTAAGATTCCTGGAACGGCGAAGCCAGGGGGTCTATAAATACCCCCTGGAATGTAAAGTTTTGGGGGATAGAATGAAATACAATTGCAACCAGCATATTGTTTTCACCTTATATGTGGTGATTTCTTCACCCAACATCTGGCGCCGTCCGTTTGTGTGATCGAAGACATCCACGACCGCCATGCGGATGCAAAATGGCAAGACTCAGCAATAAAGCAGCTTCGGCTGGAGACAATTCAAACCAAGACAAAGACCCACTTTTGGAAGATGAGACAGAAACAGAAAACAAACACTTACAAGAATATGAAGAAACTCAGAACGAAGAAAGAAGACTCAAAGAACTCAAAGATCAACTCATCGTCAAGAAAAAAATAGCTGGAGGAAGCAAGAGCAATACAAGAGAAAAGTCTTTAAAGCAAAAAATCGCAGAAGCAGAGGCTGAACTAAGAAAACTCAATGATGAAATAGAAAATGAGAGCGAAGTCATGATTCAGGATCCAAACTCAGCAAGCAAAAACATCAACAACAAAGAAAACCAAAGTCAAATAGCAACAATTAATACAGAGTCGCCCTTGTCAATCGACATTCAGCTAGCGAATTGGCCAGCAGGTTTCAAATTCAATATCATCCCAACCTACAATGGCATGTTCGACCCAAGACAATTCCTTATGAGCTTCAAAGCAGCAATAGCATCAAGCGAGGGAGATGCGAACACCTTAGCGAAGTCGCTCATCATGGCAGTAAGAGGACTAGCGCACCATTGGTACTCTTCGCTAAAACCAAGGTCAATCAAATCTTAGGATCAACTTCGCACAATTTTGCTCCTAGATTTCCAAGCTTACAAAGAGTCGAACTCACCAGCGATGATCTTTTCAACATAAAGCAGCAACCGAAAGAACCGTTGAGCCAATATTACAAAAGATTTATACAAACAAAAGCTCAAATACCAAACATACCAGACGAAGTTGTCATCATAGCAGCAATTAAAGGACTACAAGCAAGCCAACTCTCATCACACTTCAAAAGGGAAAGACCAACCACAGTGGAAAAGCTATATGAAGAAATGAGAAAATACTGTGACTCCGACGAAGACTACAGAAAAAGAATAGAAGAAGAGAACGGAGAAAAAACATGTCAAGATCAAATAACAATTCCCAACACTCGAGAACAAATGCTGAGCGAAGACTATTTTAGAGGATAAATCACATCAACAACACGAGCGAAGCTGCCAGTCAAGGTCCAAGATCAAACAATCGAAGAAATTTTCAAAATAACAGAAGTTACAAGGAAAATTTCCAGCAAAGGGCAAATTATAACAACCAAAGCAGAAACTTTGAAAGGAAAATCTTGAGGCCCGAAGAAATGTACTGCATCATACATGGCAAAAGGGCTGGTCACACATCAAAGATGTGCCCAAGAGTAAAGAAAAGCATTGAAGAAATATAAGAAGAAAATAGAGCAACTTCGCAGCTAAAAGTTATCAATCATCTAGCTCCCCAAAGAATAAGTTACTTGCCAATAACTTACCCTCAGCACATGTTGCCATCACCTCCGCCAATCTATAATTGTCAACCGCTAGCAGCGTGCCCGCAAAATCAATGGGGCCCAAGTCAACAGCAAAATTTCCACCCTGAAAGTTCAATAGCAAATAGCAACCACCAAATTCAATACAACAACAATATGTCCGAAGCATCAACAAGCAAGGGGAATGCAATCATCCCAAGCAAAGGCAGAATCATGACAATCTTCGGAGGAAACAACATGGAGCTCGATACAAGAAATGAAAGAAGAAATTATTTCAGAAGATTATACTCCGTAGCAGTCGAAGGTCCATTCAAGAAAACAAGATGGTCCCACATGCCAATCACATTCTCAGAACAAGATCTCAAACTCAAAGATTACCCTCATATAGACGCAATGGTCATAGAAGTAAACATTGAAGGTTGGGAAGTAACAAAAATTCTAATAGATGGTGGCAGCTCAGCAGATATTATATTCACAAGAACTTTAGATGCAATGCAAATTGACAGAAAAATCTTGGGAAGAGCTGAGCACCCATTAGTTGGCTTTGGTGGAAAGAAAATAAACTCTGTTGCCAGAATTGTCTTGTCAGTCTCATTCGGAACAGCGAATAATGTGAGAACAGAGCAAATAGCATTCGATGTTATCGAATTGTACAACCAGTACAACGCAATCTTTGGAAGAGAAAGCTTAAATGCCTTCGAAGTCATAGTAAGCTACCCATATGTATGCATGAATATGCCAGCAGTCAATGACATCATAACCGTCTTCAGCGATCAAACAGAGGCAAGAAACATAGAAAGAGATGCAAGCCCGGCTTTCAAAAATATCCACGTGATACAAGAAGAAGAAGAATATGATGAGCTTGAAACTGAAAATGCGAAGACACAAGAAAAAACAAAGCCTTGCAAAGACACAAAGAAAGTACCAATTGACCCAATGGTGCCAGAAAGACAAGTTATCATCACCACAAATCTATCAAAAGAAGAAGAAGAAAAGATAATACAAGTCCTGCGAAGTAACAAGGATATCTTCGCCTGGTCTGCACAAGACTTAGGAGGAGTAAATAGGGATATCATAGAACACAAGTCATCGACCCAAACTTCAGGCCGAAAAAGAAAAAACTCAGAAAGTTGTCGGAAGACAGAATACAAACTGCAAAAGCCAAAGTCCAAAGATTGTTAGATGCAAAAGTCATAAGACAAGCTCAATTCACAACTTGGCTTGCAAACATAGTCATGGTGTAGAAGAAAAATAAAAAGTAGAGAATGTGCATAGACTTCACAGATCTCAATAAAGCGTGCCCAAAAGACAACTTTCCATTATCAAGAATAGACACTTTGGTAGATCAGGCAGCAGGAAGTGAAATCAGTTTCCTCGACTGCTATTCAGGTTACCATCAGATTTGGATGAAAAAAGAAGATAAAGAGTACACAAGTTTTATTACACCATTCGAAATTTACTGTTTCCAAAGAATGGCTAAGGGGCTTCGTAATGCAGAAACAACTTTCTTTAGAATGACATCCACAGTCCTCAAAGATCAAATACCAAGAAATCTGCTTGCGTATGTTGATGACTTGGTAGTCAAAAGTAAGAAAAAAGAAGACCATGTCAAATACTTACAACAAACCTTCTCAAACCTCAAAAAAGCAAATCTAAAGTTGAACACAGAAAAATGCACATTTAGAGTTCAAACAGGCAAAATTTTAGGGTGCATCGTATCCGCAAAAGGAATTGACCCGAACCCAGAGAAGTTGAAGGTAATACTGAACATGCAAGTGCTAAGAAAAATCAAGGACATCTAAAAGCTGACAGGAAGATTAGCTTCGCTGAACAGATTTATATCCAAATCAGCTGAGCGAAGCCTCCCAATATTTCAAGCACTAAAAGGGAAAAAGGAAAAATTCAGCTGGGGTCCAGCACAGCAAGAAGTAGTTAAGCGAAACACAGACAATCATCCTCAAACAAAAAGCAGGATCTTTAAAATTCAAATCAATTATGCAATATCATTCACAAGCGAAGGTAAAATCACACACTTCACAGTACAACAAGATACCCAATTACAAAAATATGTTTACAAAATTAGTCATCTTGAGAACTAACTACTTCGGCAGCATTATCAAGTATGTCGCTCATAACTTCGTTAATAATTTCATCCGCTTCACGACATAAATAGTCCTCACAAGCACTCCCGGCGAAGTACTTGACTCAGATGACTATAAGAAGAAGAGGTTAGAAAACAAGAGTCCAACCATAGAAGAAAAGTAAACTTCACATGTCAAAATTTTTTACCTATGCAAAGCCCGTAAAATCAAAAACTCGGCAATTAGGAGCCTGATATTACGGCATCGTTTATTTACATCTATAAAAGGTTTGTAAGATAGAATCACCAAAAAAGTTCAAGTTTAAAATAACGCGAGCAAAACTTACGAGCAAGGAAATCATCGACATCACAGCCATCACACTCTGCATGAAAATCATAAAACTCGGCACGCTCAAAAACGAAGTCATCTTTACACATTAACAACGGAACGATGTCTTCGACACCCTGCACAGGCTCAGCATGAGAAACCTACGCAGGACGGACAAATAGTCAAACAGCTTCCAAGAGTATATCTTACAAAGACGATAACTTAGAACCATTGTATCTTAAAACCTCTCATCTCACAAAAGAAAAAACAGCTAGAGCCTAAGGATGACCGCCACTAACATTGCTTGATCCAGCACCACCTCGACCTTTAGCACTAGCCTCCCTCTTCATAGTTCCCTCCATCTCTTCTGAGCAGCCCCCGCCTCCTTCGCAATTTGCTAACAAACAAAAAGGAAAAGTTAGACATGGAACACGTTTGAAAAACAAAAATAGTTAAGTACAAAATTTACCCTCTCTAATTTCTCTCTAGCTTTATCAAAGCAATGGGTCCGACCACCAGACCTCCAATACTGCTCAAGATATTTGTTGCACAATACTTGTGTGGCCCTCGTCACATTGGTTAGTTCACCCATAGAAGGAAACTTGTAGTTAGCATCACAAAGTTGTGCAAACAAAGGATCCTGGTTTTATCTCATCAAATAAAACAAAGCACGAGCAGAGTAGAAAACCCCAATATCAACAGTGGTCTCCATGACCTGAGACAAATCCTCATATTGGCGGTAAAGCCAACTAAAAAAATTATCACGATCACCGAGCTCCCAACACTTGTCTCCAAGCCTAGCTCCAAACTTGTCATAACATTCAAAACAGAGCTACCAAATGCGATTGCAATTATCAAAGAAGGTTTTATCCTGATCTTTAATCTTTCTCTTAATGCGCCTTACGTCTCCCCCCAACTTTTCATTTTCCTCCATAATCTTCTTGACATCATCTTCTCTTTCTTTAATTCGAGCAAGAGCACTGATAAGTTTGCCCTCCAACACGTTATGAGCATCCACAGCATCATCTCTTTCCTTCTCTTTTTTGGCAAATTGCTTCTTTAGATTTTCAATTTCAACTTGATAATCACGTTCGCGAAGGGCAAAGTTTTTCTCCTTTTCCTCTAACCCAGTCCGCAAACCTCTCATCAAAAGAGAACCTTTATACATCATCGATAGCCCAGCATCAGCAACCTCGAGCAAGGGTTTCTTGGATATCTCAAGCTCCATATCAGGAATAGTGAAAGCCTCATCTATACACTTCGACAATTGAACCTCAGAAGTGCGAGACATCATTCAAAGTTTATTAGCCCCAACACCAATGAACTTGAAACTATCAAGACCTAAGCTTTTCTCTTAACAAAACGCCAACCCACGCTTAAGAGCATCACAAACTTATCCTTCACCATCAGCAGGGACAACGAGAGTAGCAGGATCCTGACTGTTAAACTTGCTCAAGTCGATATTCTTCCGAGGAGAAGACGGTGCATGAGGAAAGATAGTTTCTGTAAGAAAAATCAAAAGTTAACAAAACAAGACAATTCAAATCAAAAAGAAATGCGAAGTCACCGTACACACCAATAGAAACGCGCTCACCCAAATTGCACTCAACATTCTTTCCACTTTCAACATGAATAGTAGAACTAGACAAGCGCGTCAGACGATCATCGTTGGTTACATCATCAAAAATTTCCTTATCACTATCCTCAAAGTCAAGAGTATAAACTCTAGAGCCTCCAATTCTCCTTGACATATTTTGAACACCAACTTCGCCAACCTCACCTGCAACCGGGTTGTCAACCGAAGTGGTTTTCCCAGTATCAACATTTTCTTCATGAGGTCCAGCAACAGGGGCCTCAGCATCAGGCCTTGGTGAAGTAGAACTAGCAGCTTTTTGAGTTTCCCCCACAAAAGTTTCTCCCCCAACAGTTGCCATTTCAAAAACAACAACACCTTCAACACCAACAGAACCTCTCGTAGACAAGCTCACATCCTGTACATTCCACAACACATCACTCCGCGGAGTAAGCAACGGCAAAGTCAAACTGTTAGAAGAAAAAACAACAGTAATTTGTCTCACCTCCTCTTCAACACGCTGAGACTCGGTAACACCAACATCACCAACAACTTTCGAAGTACCAACATCCTCTCCTCCAGAATAACCCAAACTAACAACCAAATTTCCCTCCACATCCAAGCTCCGCTCCAGCATAGCGTCAAGCTCTTCAGAATCAAGCAAGACAGAAGGACTTTGATTCTTCTTTAATTTCTTAGCAACAGTCTTGCTAGGACCAGCCTTGCGCTTAACACCCTTAGAAGTCTCCTTCTTCTGGCCTTGTTTCTTCTCACGGCGATAAGCAGGAGGAGGCCGTTCACTATACTCAACTTGCGCAACTTCAAAAACTCTGTTCAAACGCTTGTAACCATCACCAAGAATTCTATCAATGTTATTTTTCTCACTCAGCACATATTTTCTAAGTAGATCTTTGGCACGACTTTCAACAGACTTCACAAAATCTTCATCAGTAGCAAAAGTCCGCCGGCGATGAAAATCATTATCTGGATACTTATAGTTATACCTCGAACATTCTTAGGATAAAAACGTTGAAAGGACCATCCTTTTTTCAGTGGCCAAATCCTAGCAGCAGCATACTCTTCTACAAGATCTCTGGCACACTGTAACGAAGTTGTGCACTTGTATGCCTTAACTGCAGTTTTTGAGATCATAGAAGAAGGAAAAGGAGACAACTCAAACTTCTCAACCTCCATCCTAACAGCCATTGGATATCTTGTTACCATCTTTTTAGTAACAGAATCTCTTTCCTCAACCATGGGCACCTTATGGTAGAACCAATACCTCGACCAGTCCCCAACACCCCACTTATTCCTCGTCGCCGGAGAGATTTGGACAGCGTTGCGAGCAGTCTTAAAACTTGAACAAGCAAAATATTTGGTAATCACTCACCCTTCAAGCATAAACTCCTTGAATTAAGTATGTATCTCAAAAAGTTCATAAAAAACAACAGTGTCAGCATTAGCCTCCTGAGATTTGACGGCCCAAACAAACTGAGCCAGTCTAACTACACCGTTTGGAGTCAAATGGTGCATCTGAATGTTGAAAGCCTTTAACACATCTTCAATAAAGTCCTGGCAAGGGAAGCGAAGACCAGCAGTGAACAGATCCCGATAAACAATGCATTCATCGGGATGTGGCTTCGGATTAGTCTCCAAAGGATCAGGCACCCTCACTTGATCACGCTCAACAAGCTTCAATCATACCATTTCATCAAGATCACTTTCTTTAAACAAAGTCTTCCCAAAAGTTAAAGTGAAACCTTCGTCATCTTTAACCAAATCCTCAACCGACACATCAACGCCGTCAAGTCTAAAGTTTCTTAAGAAGACAAAAAGGAAAAGGGCGAAGTGTGTTTCACCACTTCGCCGACGTGCTTTCTAGCTAAATGTATAGGAGATTCCATGGCTAATTTTATAAGATTCCTAGAACAGCGAAGCCAGGGGGTTTCTGTAAATACCCCCTGGAATGTAAAGTTTTAGGGGACAGAATGAAATACAGTTGCAACCAGCGTATTATTTTCACCTTATATGTGTGTGTGATTTCTTCACCCAACACTATAGAAACCCCTGTTGTAGGAAGTAGAGGACTCATCATGCCCACGAAATGCTTCACCTTGCATTATGAGAAATCTTGCTACATCTAAAGAAGAGTTTAATCGGATCTCATATCTTTTCTCTTCCTCCTTGTTAATTACATCAATTCTTCTAGCCACATTTGTTCTTTGGTTCATAAAGTCCCCACACTTTAGCATAGCATTAGTGTGAGTCTTGCAAGTGCTGTGTTTATGAAGATTGTCCTTAGCTTTTTTTCCAGTAATTATAACCATCCCTTGCAAAGACAGTACTACCAAATTTTTTCGGCTTCCCCAGATCAAAGAAAAGATAACAATAGAAGCAATAAGCTGCCTCCTTGGACTCACTGTACTCTAGCCAATCAAACTCGTCAAACCAAGATTGCACAAATGATCTCCATTGACCACTTTGCCATCTATGAACAAATGTAATATTACGAGGTTGAGTCGGACCTCTCAAAGCATATGCCCTTCTAACTTGGTCTCTAATTTCATGGGGATAGTTTTCGATTGGTATGTGATTTTCTGGATCACGAACTAGATCAGACTGACTAAACTCCACTCTACGCCGAATTGGTTGAATTGTGCTGTCATCGGTGCCTGGAGTTGATGCACTACTTGAACCAGAATAATATGCGTGCAATGTTCTTTTAGGCATTTTGAACAATCTGTAATTTATAAAATATTATAATAAAATTTGAAACAATTACAAACTATAAAGTTCAAGTTAAAAGGAAAAATCCAAAGAAAAAGAACATGTATTGATGTATTGTATATACCTGCCGAGTGCCGGCAGCCGCTACCGCTAGGTGCTTGGCTGCTTGCTGTTGCTCGCGTCTTGCACTTGCAGTACGCCTCGCGGCCTCGGTGCCTTGCCCAATCGGCTAGTCCTGGCCTTGCCTGCTCGCCTCGCGACTCAAGTGGGGACTTGGCCAGTGGCCGCCGCCGACGGCTTGCCGCTTGCCGGGTTGCCGGAGTGCCAGTTGCCGCGTCGCCCGTCCGCCGCCGCTGCCCGCTCCCCGCTGGATCCCGTCCACCGTGCAGCTGGCCGCGCAGCCGTCGCCGCCGCAATGCCGCGCGCCCGCGCCGCAAAACCTAGCTGCGCCGCACCGCCGCCCCCTCTTGCAACTGCACTCGAGTGCTCGACTGGCCTCCCCTCCTCCCTCACATATGGACCGGAAAACAATGAAAAAAGGCCTGCTTCTTAATGGGCTCCGAACACGCAACAGCTTCTCTATTTACATACGGGGCCACTCAATTTAAGAGAAAAAGGCCCAAGAACCAGACCATCGCCACCACTCGTCTTCAACCTCCGTCCTCGACGTCCAGAGCGCCTCCAGCACCTCCTTCCCTATGAAAAATGGCTCAAACTTTTATGGGGGGCTAAGGGGGGGCTCCACTGGCTCGGGCAGGGTGGGGGGGTTCCCCTTAGATCCGCCCTTGGGCTCAGCGGTGGATCGAGTCATCACATCCCATGAAATTCGAAGGTTTTGTTAGGGTAATAATATATATACGTATGCAACTCGTAGTAACAGCCGAAACAGTCTTCTGAGATGTAAAAAAAAACTCGGACGCCGCAATCAATTCGTGAAGCCGGATCCTGACGGACCGTTTGGAGTCCCCCCTTCCTGAAAAGAAAGTCACTCTAGTTTTGTATGTCCCTGATTTTGTAGACAGCAATCTTACACTATATAGTACAATTAAAATGACAACTCGGAAAGGGACCATTCACATTTTTTTTCCCATAAATATGTAGGCAAACAATGATAAATCACATGTTGTTAAACACAACAAATTTCATCAGTGAGGTTGAACGAATGAAACACGGTAGAAAATCATGTACTCATAAAATACTCCCTATGGCCTGTTGTTGCTGAATTAGCTTCCATATATGCCTTTTTGGTTTTTGGCCTTAAGTTTTGCACTATTTAATGTTGATAGATGCAGAGTATACAGTTGATTGATCAGGATAATATTGTTGTTGTAGTACGCAGTGCAGGGCCTTTTTGCAATGTTCAGTGGAATTACAACTGCTGAATTTTGGAAGGGGTGGATTTTATAATGTTTGTATTGGTCCCTAGCACTAGTACTGGAGTGAACTGCTGAATTTTGGAAGCGTACAATCTCCTGAGCAGCAGAGCCAAATGAAATGCAGAGCTGAACAGCAGCTCAAAAGCAGGCATCTTCTTCAGAGATGATGAAATCACCATAGAATGGAACGGCACGGTTTGTTACATCCAGAACGCCTGCACCTGAAACCCGTCGGCATACCTGAACAGCTTGTACTCGCCCACAGGCCGGCGATCGGTGATGGTGAGCCCGCCGCATCTGCCGTCGAAGGTAAGCTCGCTTCCGGTGCCGATGCCGATGATGTTGCTGCCCAGAACCGCTACGTACGGGTCGCCATCACCGAGCGTCGGGTACTCCATGCGGAATACAGGAGACCCGGGGAGGCGCCCAACAACGCCGTCGTGGTCGTCGTCGGCGGCGGTGGCCGCGTCGATGTCCAGCTCGTGGACGCTGCACCCTTTCTTTACGTCGTCCAGCACAAGGTACAAAATTAAACTGCTTCTGCTGGGGGGACATCGTTCTGTGGTGTCCGCCGTCGCGCTGGGGCAAGCTAGGCGTCGTCCCGACGATCGCCATTGCTGGCATCCGAGACGTGTCCCCGCCAGACGCTCAGGATGCAGTTGGCGCCGCCCAGAACGTTTGACACGGCGACGGAACGAGTAGAATTGGGGAATGAGAGGGACGCGAGATCGGCGCAACAACGACCGGCACGCCCACATCGTGATCCGGCGCCGCGCCGCCGGTGCTTGATTTGGCCAAGGAGATGGATACTATTATAGTAGATCCGGAACTTTCGTAAATTGACTGATTGGTTTGTTAGGATTTAGGGTCAGGATGAAAGAACGGGATTTTGCAGTTACCTCGATTTTTGGAAAATTTCAAGCAACAATCCTACGTACACAAACACAAAGCAACTCACAAGAGACAATTCACAATTAATTGGCATTTTTAACAACGGAAAGAATAAGAATATTAAAAAAATTCATAGACGAATTGATGATGATGAACAAAAGTTGTTATTATAGCAGCAATAACAGGAAACTGGAAAGAAGCAAACACAGTTGCATAGGGATGACGACACCACCAGCGTGGCTCGGAATCCTCAAGGGCATGGCGCACTCGTCGCCGTTGAAGAAGACCTTGGACGGGAAGCCGTCGCCGGCCATGACGTCGATGCCGGGGGTGGTCTTCTTGGTGAAGGAGAAGACGGACTGCAGCTTCCCGGGCACCGGGTAATCCACGCCGCTCATGTTCCTCTCCCCGAGCAGGAAATTGAAGTCTTGGAGGCCCTTGACAAAGATGGTGCTGTTCCCGGCGGCCGTGGCGTTGAAGGAGTATGCCTTCTCGAACCCGTCGTACGTCCGGTCCATGACGACGGCCGTGAACCAGTCGGGCATGTCCGTGCCGTCCCAGTTGAAGAGCGTCAGGCGCGCGCTCCACCCGTCGGTGTAGTCCGTGGCGACGTGCCAGTTGATGCTGACGCCGCAGAAGTCGCCGCAGGGCATGGGGTTGGGCACGCCTAGGTGCTTCTGGTCCGCCCAGTCGAGCACCTCCTTGGCGCGCCGGTCGAACGGCATGAGCAGGGCCTGCGGCGGGAGCAGCATCGCCGGCGCCGTGGTGCTGCAGGTCGCCGAAACGGCCGGCTGGGACGACGACGGGCAGCCGCATGCGCACGTCCGGCAGGGGACCACCGACTCGTTGTTGAAGGCGGAGAAGGAGACGCAGCACCTGGGCGGCTTGTTGGCCGACGTGGTGATGTTGCACACCACCTGCCACGTGGCCACGGCGATCGTGGTGGACGCGAGCCCGCTGGGGTCCGGGTACTCCGACGGGGTCACCCGTCCCGTGGGCGGGTAGGTCCGGTTGAGGTCGGGCGGCATCTTGTAGACCTCCATCTGGAACGCCGACTTGGACTGCGCGACGTCCATGGACTTGGGCAGGATGGTGCCGTTCCGGCAGCAGTGCTTGATCCGGCCGATGTCGTCGTCGTTGGCCCCCGACGGCGGCAGGTCGTGGACCACGGGCGCGCGGTCGCAGTTGAGCACCTTGGAGAAGTCGAGCTCCTTGTAGTACTGTCCCTGGGGACCGTAGAAGCAGCCGGCCGTGTCCACCTCCCGCGGGTAGGCGCCTCGCATGGAGCTGATGAACTCTTCGCGCTGCCACCGCCAGGACAGGTGCCAGCCGTCGAGGCGGCCGAGCTGCGCGTCGTTCTCCAGCGTGACGAGCGCCAGGTAGGTGGTCTCGTGCGACTGGAGCACGTCGTAGGTGATGACCAGGTCGCCGGTGCGGCGCGGGAGGAAGCTTTTCTCTGGGTCGCTGTCATCGTCGCCCCCGGACGCCGTGAGCACGCAGCAGGTGGTGAGGGTCGTCGACGACGTGTCGTTGGTGGCCGGCTGACAGCTGTAGGAAGGGTCGGCGAGCGAGAGAAAGGATGGGAGCGGGACGTAGGGGTCGGGCCCGGCGAAGAGCGTGCCGACGAGGTTGACGGTGGCCTGTGTCCTGGCGGGGTCCCCGGCCGTGGCGATCGGGGTGAAGAGGTCCGACTTGGGGTAGCCGGTGAAGGACGTGGGCCTGCCGGCGTCCCCCGCCGTGGTGTTGTCGGGCAGGTCGGCGCCCGAGGTGAGCACGGCGTCGTCGACGCCGACGAGGATCTCGCCGTGCACGAACGTAAGCTGCAGCTCCCAGTTGCGGAGCGGGCGGGTGCCGGAGCTGACGACGGCGGCGGTGGCGCGGAAGGAGTAGGGCTGGGAGTTACGCGCGTCGACGTGAGGCCTGATCTGGTCGCGGCCCAGCAGCGCGTAGCTGAGGAAGACGCCGTTGCAGCCGGCGTCAGGAGCCGGCGCGGGCGCCGCCATCTGTGCCGAGGCGGTGTGCGCGAGGAGCACAAGGAAGACAAAGGTGAGCTGGCCCGCTATATAGAAAATGAATTACTTTCTATATAGAAAATAATCATACACTTTAATTTAAGTAAACATTTCTTGTTCCCCGGATGCACTATATTTTAGAAAAATTTGAAAAGCCAGAATGCTCTATAATACAGGACGGAGGGAGTAGTTGCTAATATTACTTTCTTGTTGTTTAAGCTTGAAGACAAATTAAACTTAATATGCTTGCCCCAACAACATCCAACTGAACCAACAAAATGGAGGCTGTTGTTATGGTTTGTGTCTTGGAACATGACTTTGATGTTCCCAATTACATAAAAACATACGGGAGCTAAACAAAATAGTACAAATGCTTCAGGAAAGCATCATGCAACATATCTGACCAGCTTATAAATGCAGAGCTATTCCAAATTGTATGCCGTTCTGACTTTTCAGCATACACTGAGTATCTAGCTAGAAAGAGCCAAAATACTTACAATTTATAATGAAAGAAGTACTATATATTTTGTAGTCAACAATGTGGGAAGAAATAGTTTTTTCACTTATTTCTAACTCGTGTGTTTTCACTTGTGTATTCTTTGTGCGTGCATATTCACTGAGTGATTGATTGATGGATTTTACAGCTTTCTCATCCTCATCCATTTCCGTGAAGTGCAGAGGATGGACACACTGGGGACACCAGAAGGCCAATGTTTTGTGTACAGAGTGGTACAGCACGTGTGCATTTAGTTAGGCCGTATACTAAACAGTATACATACTATATATAGATTAGCTGTAGAGCTGCAGCTAGCGTCTGCCAAAGGACATATACTTGCATGACAATGAAAACATATACATATATATAGGAGTATTATTAAGATGACGGATCATAGTAATTATTATTATATTATATAATCATCACGAAATTGCATGGTGTGGTTTTGACGTTTTTATATGACAAAACAAATGATGGTGGTTTGACGGTTGGCTTATGCAATGCAAGGACCGCCGTCAATTGTGTGGTGTGGCTGTCCGTTGGCTTCGCCGCGTTGGTCGTCGTCTCGTCTCCTCCGCCTGCTGCCTCCCACCGTCCCACAAGGGAAAGGTATCCGCATGCATGCAACCAATCAACGGGCGGCCAGCCATCGTCGTCTTGGCCTCGCTGCATGGCTATAAGAGGTCGCGGCCCTCCCTCCCTTCCCCAGTTACTAGCTCGATCGATCGATCGATAGATCAAACTTCAAAATGAGCAAACCTGCTATCATCGGCGCGTCCACCGTCCTGGTTGTGGCGGTGGTGGCCGCCGTGTGCGTGGTGTCGTTCAAGGGCAACTCGAGCAAGGGCGAGGGCGATGAGAACCTGTCCATGTCGGTCAAGTCGGTGAAGGCCTTCTGCCAGCCGACGGACTACAAACAGACGTGCGAGGCGGAGCTGTCCAAGGCGGCGGGCAACGCGAGCTCGCCGTCGGACCTTGCCAAGGTGATCTTCAGCGTCACCTCCGACAAGATCCACAAGGCCATCAGCGAGTCGGAGACGCTGAACGAGCTGCAGAACGACCAGCGCACGTCGGGCGCGCTCAAGGACTGCAAGGAGCTGCTGGACTGCGCCATCGACGAGCTCAAGGCGTCCTTCGACAAGCTGGGCGCCTTCGAGATGACCAACTTCAAGAAGGCCGTGGACGACCTCAAGACGTGGCTCAGCGCGGCGCTCACGTACCAGGACACCTGCCTGGACGGCTTCATGAACGCCACCAGCACCGAGGCCTCCGCCAAGATGAAGAACGCGCTCAACGCGTCGCAGGAGCTCACGGAGGACATCCTCGCCGTCGTGGACCAGTTCTCCGACACGCTGGGCGGGCTCAGCATCGGCCGCCGCCTGCTCGATGACCAGGGAACTCCCGGCTGGGTGTCGGTGGCCGACCCCGCCAGGCAGCGGCTCCTGGCCGCCGCCAGCCCGGCCGGGTCGCCGGAGTTCAAGCCCAACGTGACGGTGGCGGCGGACGGCAGCGGCGACGTGAAGACGATCAAGGAGGCGCTGGCCAAGGTGCCGCCCAAGAACCCGTCCCTGTACGTGGTGTACGTCAAGGCCGGCACGTACAAGGAGTACGTGTCCGTGGCGCGGCCCCAGACGAACGTGGCCTTCATCGGCGACGGCGCCGAGAAGACCATCATCACGGGGAACAAGAACTTCAAGATGAACCTGACGACCAAGGACACGGCCACCATGGAGGCCATCGGCAACGGCTTCTTCATGCGGGACATCCGGGTGGAGAACACGGCGGGCGCCGAGAACCACCAGGCCGTGGCGCTGCGCGTGCAGAGTGACCAGGCCGTCTTCTACCAGTGCACCTTCGACGGCTACCAGGACACGCTCTACACGCACGCGCAGCGGCAGTTCTTCCGCGACTGCCGCGTCACGGGGACCATCGACTTCATCTTCGGCAACTCCCAGGTGGTGCTGCAGAACTGCCTCATCCAGCCGCGGAAGCCCATGGCGAACCAGGCCAACATCATCACGGCGCAGGGCCGCCGGGACAAGCGCTCCGTCGGCGGCACCGTGCTGCACAACTGCACCATCGAGCCGCACCCGGATTTCAAGGCGGACGCCGGCGGCAAGATCCCCACCTACCTGGCGCGGCCATGGAAGGAGTACTCCCGGACGCTCTACATCCAGAACGACATCGGCGGGTTCATCGACCCCAAGGGGTGGCTCGAGTGGAACGGCGACTTCGGCCTCGAGACGCTCTTCTACGCGGAGGTGGACAACCGCGGCGCCGGCGCCGACATGAGCAAGCGCGCCAAGTGGGGCGGCATCAAGACCGTCACCTACGAGGAGGCGCAAAAGGAGTTCACCGTGGAGACCTTCATCCAGGGCCAGCAGTTCATCCCCAAGTTCGGGGTGCCATTCATCCCGGGATTGCTGCCGCAGGAGCAACAAGGCAGGACGCACTGATCCATCACCTAGCAATGCAAGCATGCGTCAGTTTGAGCGAGTGACCCCCGGCCCAGCCCACTAATATGTCCACTGTACTCTAGTATTTCATTTCCCAGTCTTGTTTTGTCGATTAAACTATACACCTTTTTTTTTCCTGAATATACAAAAGATTTGTGTAATTATTTTAACTAGGGTTAAGTCTACTTTACACCCTCCAACTATCATAAAAGTCCAAATTTTAACTTCGAACTTTAAAACCGAATAACATTGGCCCTTCAACTTTCGAAAAAGTTCACTTTTCAACCTTAACAGTTTTTCAGGCGGTGCATGACACTGTTCTACCACGTGACAGCCTCTGGTAGGCCGTGTATGGTACTGTTTGTGGTGCTGCCTTCAGCGATGACGTCAGTACTCCTTTTTATTTTGTGAAATTGATATCCTTTTATTCGGAGCTCCAAATATAGCAAGTAATATATCAATTTTGATCTTCTCGATGAGCTCTTTGCAATGGTATACTCTATTTTGTTATTTGAGATAGTTTTATTTCATATAAAAATTAAATATTTCTACAAAACAAGTGAGAATAACGAAACTCATAGAATAAAAATTTATTAAAATATTTCAATTTTATGCTAAACTTTTTGTACAGGTTGATATCATCATAGAACAGCTACAACTCAATTTTTAAAATTTTTGGATATTTATTTTGGCCTACAAAAATCATAGAAGTTGTATTTATTAATTAAAAGAGATAATTTTAAAACATGCAAAAACTATTCATTTTCTAGGTTTCATATTTTTTCTAGGTATAGTACATCATGAAGAGGCTATATAAAAACTTTTATGAATTTAGCATGCATCAATAATTAGTTATAAAATAAACAAATATCAGTACTATAGAAAAATATCAAAAGTTACTGTTCATACAGTGAAACAGCCTCCGCAATCGCCCAAGGTCGAAAAGTGAATCTTTTTAAAAGTTCAGGACCAATATTATCCGATTTTAAAGTTTAAGGTTAAAATCTGAATTTTTACGATAGTTGGAGGACAATATTATACTTTTAACTAAGGCGTGCTTAATAGTTCATACAAACAACGAGCATATGGCCGGCACCTAGGAGATCTACAGAATTACAACATTTTGCCGAACCGTCCTACCTCACATATCCCAATTTGATACATAAATGACAGACAACCAAGAGAAGCCAGTGACCCAACCTACGAACTGGCCTCGCGCCTCTGTTGCTGCCTATGCGACATTTCTAGAAGAGCACTCCAAGAGCTTCGATATTGGAAGCGTTCTTTGCTCAGCCTCGTCGAGTTTCTCGTAGGCGAGTGTGCTGTCCACTGGTGTGGCATGGCAGGGGGTGTCCGTAGCACCAACTCGACGTGCTGGTGGGTCGACGTCTACTGCCTTCTCATAAGGATAGCTAGTGAATACGCTTATATATACACATTATTATTATTATTATTATTATTATTATTATTATTATTATTATTATTATTATTATTATTATTATTATTATTATTATTATTCATTAGTCCTATAATACGTTCTCCCAATTCATCGACTTTTATT
The DNA here is from genome assembly GCA_023333625.1 of Bothriochloa decipiens. NCBI lineage: Eukaryota > Viridiplantae > Streptophyta > Magnoliopsida > Poales > Poaceae > Bothriochloa > Bothriochloa decipiens. The sequence continues at coordinate 69,401,354 of CM041630.1, forward strand.
ACATAGGATATGCTAGCCACTGAGGCTATACCTGGCGCTAGCAAAAAAAGGTCAGACTAGCCTTAGCCTGTCTTGAACAAGCTAAGATGAACTTATTTGGTTGTCTATACTATCTAAGCCTGGCTAGTCTTAGAACGTGTTTGGTTGACTGGGTTGTTTTGGTACAGTTACTCGTCTCCAAATTGGTGAGTTTACCCCCCTTTGAGTAATTTTGTTGAACATGTGATGGCACCAGCTCTGCAGCGGCGAGCTTACATGAGCTCCACAGCGGCCTGGGCGCGAGCTCTGCGGCGACCCTACACAAGCTCCAAAGTTCCTAGGAGTTGAGGGGAGGCCGCCCCGGAGTCCAGGGAGGAGCCACCTTTGGCGCACAGGGAGGCGGAGGGGAGCGGAGACGAGGAGGGGCGGGTATGCGAGCGCATGACGGCCAGGTGCCATTAACCCACCTAGCGTCGTGGAAGGCCGGGACTAGCAAGGGCGACGGCGGCAATTCGACCTTCTCTGGGGACGCCTCGGCTTTGACGACGACAACATTGGAGGCCGCAGCGGAGCCGACTTTGCTCTGCCTCGTCCCGCTGCTCGACGGGTGGAGCAGACGAGACGTGCGGCGCAACGGCACCGAAGTCGAAGAATTGGACCCCGAATCTCGGTACCTGCCGCCCGTGCCTCGCTGGGAACTCCACCATGGCCGTCGCGACGGTCGTTGCCATGGGCACAAGACCCACGTCCTTTACAAGCTCACACAGGGAAGCAGGTGGGGAAGGAAGAGGCGAGGGCGGCCATCTCTGAGGCGAGGCGTGGGCGCGAGGAAGGATGGAGGCCGGTGGCGCGGCTTCGCATGACGATTGGTGGCGCGAGCAGAGGCAAGGAGGCGAGGAACTCGAGCGTAGTTGGGGCCGGCACGGGTCATCGGGTCGCTGGAGTGGGGGAAGAGGGGAGGGGCGAGGTGCTTGTGCTCCCGTGGTACGGGTGGGTGCGGCGCGACGCATAGCTCGGGGCTGGCAAGCCGCCATCAGACGTGGAGGAGCGGTGCGCGAGCGAGGAGGTGAGGCGAGTTGAGCACATGGCCTGGCCCAAGCCAGGCCAGGGTTTATATATGGCCATGCGGCCCATGGGCCGTCGGCACGGCCCATGGGCGGCGCTACACGGCACGGCCAAAAGGCCGCCACGGTGGCGGCCCGCTAACCCCTCCAATCCCAACCGGCCTGGCGGCCTGCTAACACTAACCCCTCCAATCCCAAATTCCCAACCGGCCAACCCCAATCCCCTAACCCTAGACCCCGACCCCAACGACCGACGCGGCGATGCCCGATGCTCCTCGCGCCGCACCTGCCACTCGCGAGGCCACGTAGTGCCGCGGCTCCTCCACGCGCGCGGCCGCGCCGCACTCACGCAGCGCCACGGCTCCAGCTCCTCCACGCGCGTCGTCCGCCGCTCCTTCTTCCCCCGCTCCGGCACTACCTCCGGCGAGCGCGCGCCGGCAGCGGCTCGCTCATGCGCGGGCGGCGCGGGCGCGCGGCCGTCTCCGTCCCCGCCTCCTGCTCTCCCTGCCTCCAACTCCAACCATCACCATGCCTCGACCTCGGTTCTCGGCAGCGAGCTGCGAGCGCGCGCCGGCCCTGGTCGGGAGTTCGGCACGGCGGCACGGCAGGCACGCCGTGCTTTCGGCACGGCCCGACGGCCCATGTGCCGTGCCGTGGGCCGAAGGCCTGGCCCATGGCACGGCCAGGCACGACACGGCCGGCACGGCGGCACGCCGTGGCACGGCACAGTGCCATGACGGCCGCGTGCCGTGCCGGCACGACACAATGGCCATCTATACCAGGGTTAAACGACCGATTTGGGCGTTCTACCCTGTACTGTCTAAGTGTGTACGGTTGCATAGACTAATGCAGCCTCCAGACCCGATCAGGCAACCAAACATTCAAAATTTGGCCCAAGTCAGGCTTGGTTGGCCTTGTGCAGCCAACGAAACACTGCCATAGTCTCTACATTAACAAATAAATAAATAGTACTCTTTTTGTTTTTGTTGTTTTGACCATCTAAATGTCCAGAGTCAAATCTGTTACTTAGTCCAAAGTGCCGCAGACATTCTGTTTAGCATCTATACATGCCTAGAACTAGAAGTTGGTTTTATAGTACGTGTTTTGGCAAACAATGAATTAAATTTGTTTTTAAAATGTGGTTAAAGTGGTTCCAAAATATTATGTCCTGGCTATAATTTGACCATGTTATGTGCATGTAGGTGTGCTAAGTTAATTTGTAGCGTACTACACTTGTAAAAGAACAGAAGACCGCAAAAAAAAGTAGGGTGTATTTTGCATCTTTGGCAGGGGACTGTGAAGACCGCAACGACGCAGGAAGAGGCCGCTGCTCCTTGCTTTTTACTTTTTCTTGCGTTCCGCCTGCGTCCTGCGCTGGCTGCACACATCCGGAGGCCTCCGCCCAACCACTTCGCTCGTTCCCCAAAAATTCTGTTCCATGGCGGCGGCGGCGGCGGCGACAGCGGCGCATCTTTGATCTGTGTGAGGCGGAGATCCTGTATGTGTACCGAAGATTACCTCTCTCTCCTTTCTCGGGATACACAGCCTCACTTGTTCTCTCTTCTCTCTCAGAATAAATACATGCTCAGTTCTGAATCCTTTCGTTGTTGCTCTGCTTCTTGTTTCTCTGAGAAGGAACAAGATGGCGAGGAGAGCCAAAAGAACCCGATTAGACTGTGCATTTACTTGGGCGAAGGAGAGGGTAGGAGGCTACAGTATCATGCCACCGGTGACTAGACAGCCAGTCCCGGGTGAGTTTGATAAACATTTGATTCTCTCCTACTGCCTTGATTCTTGGCCTTTTGGTTTGTATATGTTCAATTAAAAGTCATGCCTTTTGCTGCCCATATCAGATCGCTATAATCTGTGATATGTAAAATGTCCGTGGTACCTGGTATTCAGTGATGGTCTGTCACGTATGGGGTTGTTGGATTTGTTTTGAAATGAAGGGTCTTGGATTTGTTCTACCAAAGGTCATGAATTTGCTGCCCGCCCATATTAGATTGCTATAATCTGTGATTGTCCGTGGTATCTGGTATGCAGTGATGTTCTATCGCCGTATCGCGTATGGGGTTCTTGGATTTGTTTGAAATGGAGGGTCTTGGATTTGTTCATGAATTTGCTGCGCTTTTTAGCTCCGTATATAAAAATATGTGATATTTATAGCTGGTTGTTCGTGGTATGCAGTAATGTATCATGTATGGGGTTCTTGGAATTGTTGCTACCAAAGGCCGTGCCTTTTTTTTTTCTTATATAGTTCAACCTAAAAATCCTGCCTTTTGCTGGTATGCAGTAATGTATCATGTATGGGATTCTTGGAATTGTTGCTACCAAAGGCCGTGCCTTTTTTTTTCTTATATACTTCAACCTAAAAATCCTGCCTTTTGCTGGCCTTATTCATCCGTATAATACGTGACATATATGTATGTAACTGGTTGTTCGTGGTATCTGATATCTAATAATGATCTATCATGTACGTGGGGTTTGTAAAGTATTGTTTTCATGTACAATACGATCAATGTCTCATTTCCAGATTACTGTGGAGGCGTTTGAATCGAGAGCTCGTATTCTTAGTGCCAAGGAGAACGAGCCGTTCCCAACACTGTCAATATTGCACCTGATCGATCAATTAAGAGATGCACTGGCGGCAGCTACAACAGCAGCGGAAAGGCGGAGAGTACGAGCTGATGAGACCCCATTCGAACTTCTGAGGGATACCGGCGTTGTAAGCAAACAAGATTACGATGCCGCTCCCGCGGGGCTTGGTTTCACAAGGAATGTTCAGGTACGTGCTTCATTAATACGATGCATATCTATTCATAATCGTCCATGTTATTCGAACGATGTGCTTAGTAATTAGTCAATCTGGGTACTAATCATAACCATTTTATAATGCATACAGGGCCTACGACACTACAAGCTTGAGGGCCACAGAATCTACTACATCAAGCCTAACAATCTACAGCAGAGATCCCAAGCCAATCAGGGGAATGGAGATCCCGTCAAGAACACCCTGAAAGAGATCGTTAGCAATGGTCCGGTGTACGGGTGGTTCATCATTGACCCAATATCGTTTGCCGCCGCAAGACATGGTATCTATCGCGCGCCACAGGCTGTAGACAACTCAGCTACTAATGCCATTCTTCTCTACGGCTTTGGAGCCCGTGGTAGGCGAACCAGCGCTATGTGTTATCAGAACAACTGGGGCAGACAGTACCATGTCAATGGGCGTGGACTCACAGAGACTAACAGCATTGTAGCAGTGATGTACCCCAGGTTGAGAGGAACCGGGCATAATTAGATGGTAATTGAGTGTGTCTCACTGGTACAAATTTAGGCAGGCAGTTAGAGTTCGTTCAAGAAAATATGAAAATTGTGACCTTGTTTTGAGTTTAATTTTAGAATGAAACCTAATTTTAGCCATGTGTTTTGTTGGATTCAATTGAGCACGTATGCTGAAAAATTATATGAAAAAATACTCCTCTTTTTCTAACAATGAATCACGCAGTTAGAGTTTGTTCAAGAAACTATGAAAATTGTAACCTTGTTTTGAATGTTTTAAGTTTAGAATGAAACCTAATTGTAACCATGCCTTTTGCTGGGTTCAATTGGGCACATATGCTGAAAAATTACATGAAAACAATACTCCTTTTTTCTAACCATGAATTTAGATAATTTCTCTGTATTTGAAAAAAAACAGAACATCTTAACCGAAAACTCTAATGTACTGTTTCAGAAAGAATATTAATTCCTAACTAGAAAAGCTATGATGTCATATAAAAGCAATATAGGTTGTTCTTGATTTTTAGCTGCTATTTAAAATATTATAATATTTGTAGAGATCAATAGACTTTCCTTTTGAATAAAAAAAGAGATTCAAAAAATAAACTTCATGAGGGAGAAGCAAACGTGCTTGATCACGACCATGCCATCCATCATGGCTTCACTTGTTTCTAGGTTTGGTGTGACTGTTGCATGAAGTCGCTCTAATAAAGGAAAATTTGTGGGTGGACGCTGAAGATGACATCTCTTTGCTCGTGACACTAAAAGTAGTTAGATTTATTGAAATACATTTTGTTTTTAGTCAAATTTACTTGTCGACCCCTAGTTGACAAAATCCTAAAGAGGATTGCAGGCTGGAGAGGGAAACTTTTATCTTTGGCAGCTAGAACGGTGTTAGTTAGTTCTTGTTTGGATAGTATTTCTGTGTACTTATTGTTTTTCATTAAATTTCCCAAATGGGCTCTACAACTGATTAATACTCAAATGGGAAATTGTCTGTGGAATGATACAGAGGAGTGCCACAAGTATCATTTGGCAAACTGGGAGTTGGTGTCCATTAGGAAGGAGTTTGGAGGTTTGGGAGTTCCTAGTCTAAGGGATTTGAATGTTGGTCTGCTTGCTTCTTGGTTGACAAGATATAATTCAGATAAAGGAAAGCTCTAGAAAGAACTGGTAGACTATAAGTATGATACTACAAAACCAAACATCTTTTACACTAAGACTAGAAATGTGTCAAGTTTTTTCAAAGGCTTTATGTATGCTGTCCAGGCTGCAAAGATGGGTTATAGGTGGAAGGTAGGTAATGGTATGAGAGTGAAGTTCTGGGAGGACAACTAGCTGGGCTCTTCTAGCTTAGCCATCATGTTCTGGCCCTCGTACAGAATTGTGAATGAGAAAAACAAGCCTTTTGCAGAGCTTTGGGATGGCACAAACCTGAAATGGACTTTTAGGAGAAGGGTGTCTGAGGAGCTCTATAATTCTTGGTTAGAAATTGTTGAGCTTGCCTCTTCAATCCAACTGTCCAATGAAGAGGATGAGATGGTATGGCAGTTTACCAACTCAGGAGTATACTCCTCTCAGTCTCTATATAGTATTAAAACAGATCATGTATCAGCAGTCTGGTAGCTCAAAATTCCTCCTAGAGTGCATTGTTTTCTATGGCTAGTGATCAATAATAGAACCTTGACTAGAGATAACCTTGCAAAGAGAAGAAAAGTAGCTGATACAAAATCTTTATTCTGTTTAGAACAAGAAACCATTACACATTTGTGTTTTGATTGTGCTGTAGCTAGGCAATGCTGGAAGTATATGCCTGATGTAGTAGGACAACAGATAGGGGAAGATATGTTTAATGTTGGCAAACTTTGGCTTAGTAATAAGATAAACTGTCTATTGAATATGGTTTCTTCTGCTGTCTTATGGTCCATTTGGAAGCTTAGAAATGATTTTTGTTTCCAGAGGGCAAGTTGGAGGAGTATGGAAATACTCCTTTGCAGGATTGCTGGGACCTTACAGAGATGGACGATCCTCTGTCCAGAGGAGGAGAAAGACACGTTGAAGGGATACACTAGATGTATCAGAAGCATAACAGAGTCAATGCTATGGCTGCGATGGGTGCAGCAAAGCACGCCTTGAAGATGCTCAAAGGGGACTGCACAACCAAGGAAAACGAAGGGGGCTACAAAGTGTCGGTGTTTCGACCCTAGGGGCCTAGCACCAACGAGTAAATATGTATTGCATGGTCCCTAATCTGGATGGTGATGCAAGAAGAACACAAGGTTTATCCTGGTTCGTGCAAAAGAAGGCCCTACGTCCAGCGCGCGGGGGGGTGGGGGGAGGGGGAGTTTGTGTTATCTTGCACCGAAGTGCTTGTACAGGGGTGAATACAAGCGTGCGAGTGAGTGAGCTAGGACTTTAGCGCTACGGGCTCTGGTTGCTCTCTATGCCTTGTGTTTTTTGGCTGAGTTCCTTGCCCTCCCTGAACTAGTGCCTGGCGCCTCCTTTTATAGGCGAAGGAGGGGCTCAGGGGTACATGAATCTAGGGCGGACGTTGCTCCTGACGTCGGGGAGGAGATGCCGATCATGTCGGTGTCGATGTAGAGACGTGAGCCGGGCATGGCGTGCTCTGAAGCTACGTGCTCGGAGATGACGGCCGTCCTTCTCACGCGTGGGATGACGCAGCCAATGGCCGGTGAAAGACCGGCACCCATACCCGGTCGTGCGGATCCCTGTAGCCATCGCGTCGGGAGTTGTTGGAGTGTTGACCGGCGATGATGAAGTCCAGCTCGAGAGGTGGTCGAGGGGGGTTGTGGCCCGAATGGATAAGGCTGAGCCCCGGGAAATGCGGGAAATATGTTGACAAATGCGTCTCGAGGGGGTGCCGAACGAGGCACAGTGCACGATATGGCGTTATAGTGCAGTATGATTTGTCATATTCCCGGATATGGGCAGTAAAAGCTGGATTTGACCTTTATACATGCGACTATTACTGCGACTGTAGCCACGAAGTTAGGCGGGAGCAGGTAGAACGCACTAAATGCCCTGAAAACCATAACAGGAGTAGGTAATCAAGGGGTGTGCTGTACTCGAGGGGCGTCCGTTTGCTTGGGTAAATCTCCATCACCGAGGGGTAGTCCGAGTGGCACCCTTGAGTGATCTGCTCTGCCTCCAGCGGGGACCCGTCGGGTAGGTAGTGGTCTGGACCGCCGAGGCCCGTTCGTGGGTCGGCCCAGTATTACTTGGCTATTGGGCTTCTTGTGCTAGGTGAAGGATAATCGTCGCGATGGTTTTTGGTTTGTTGATGATGCTCAAGGTTAATCCACTTAATCGAGGGTTAAGGGTACCCCTTTTCTAGGTACCCGACAGTAGCCCCCGAGCCCCAGCTCGAGTGCTGGCACTCGAGCTGGGGGTTATAAGTCAAGAGTGAGGCGTGGTTCGTGACTTTTCGTGGGGGCGCGTGAGCGTCCCCAGCGGGGGTAGCCCTCGAGGCCTCTGAGGAGTAAGGAGACTCCTTCGAGGGCTTTGTTGAGAGGTGCTTGTCTAGTTGGGCATGGTTGGCGTCCCTGAAAGGTTAGGATAACATGAACTGGGATCGTAGTACCTCATCGAGGGCGTCTCGATCTGTCAAGCCCCCAGGTGATTTCGGCCCTCTTTCATTAAGGGGTGCCGTGGCATAGTCGAGCCCCCGAGCCTCATGCGGCTAGGGCGTTGCTAGCCTTCGGCGTTCATCCCACAAACCCTTTCGATCGGCGTGAGGCGAGGAGCGTCGTGCTACCCTCTGTTGGGCGAGCCTCGAAGTCCTCATTGAGCTGGTAATAGGAGATCCAAGTGAGAATTCATGCCTCGTTCGATAGAGGTTGACTAGTGGCCCTGAGGCATTCTCATTATAGCAAATGTGCGAACATATGGATACTGATTCTGTTCGATGGGACTCAGCAGCTCGATGCCTCCTTCTAGGGGATTCCATGAAGCTCCTCGACATTTTACCTTGGATACGTCTGGGGGGTATCGAGAGCTCATTCTCGAGCAGGGCTTCGTATTGGCTCCCCCTTGGTCATCCCTGACTCGGGTGCTCGAGGGCATAGGCCAAGAGTGAGGTGCGATTTGTAACTTTTCATGGGGCGCATAGGCCGAGAGTGAGGTGGCCTCGGAGGAGTAAGATGACTCCTTCGAGGGCTTTATTTGTCTTTTGTTGAGAGGTGCTTATCCAGTTAGGCATAGTGTGCGTTCCTGAAAGGTTAGGATAACATGAACTGGAGTTGTAGCGCCTAGTCGAAGGGTGGTTCGAGTTGTCGAGCCCCCGGGTGCATTCGACCCTCTTTAGTCGAGGGGTGCCAGGCATAGTCGAGCCCCAGAGCCTTGTGCGGCTGGGGCATTGCTAGCCCTAGGCATGCATCTCACGAGTCCTTTCGATCGGATGTGAGGTGAGAAGCATCGTACTACCCTCGATTGGGCGACTCTCAGCGTTCTCTGTGAGCTGATAACAAGGGGATCCAAGTGAGAGCTCATGCCTCGTTTGATGGGGTCGACTAGTGGCCCAGAGGCATTCTCATTGACGCAAATGAGTAGATATATGGATACCAGTTCCATTTGATAGGACTCGGCGGCGCTATGCCTCCCTCTGTGGGGATTCCATGGTAATCCTCTCATTTTGCCTTGGATACACCCGAGGGGATCTCGAGGGTTCGTCCTTGAGCTAAGCTTCGTGTGGCTCCCCTGGGGTGTCCCTGACTCGGGTGCTCGAGAGCGGCTGTCGAACTCTGACCGAGGGTCAGCCTTCGCTCCCTCGAGGCTTGTTGTAGGGCGGGGGCCTGTTTTCCTTCTCGTGGAAGACTCCGCTGGCGGATAATGTAGTGCTCCCGCCCATTGGGCACGTCTTTTGAGGTGTAGGCCAAAATGGCGTGGTCGTGGTGGACCTAGGTAACAGCTAGGGGCCTGGTGAACGGCGCGTGTTCTGCTGCGAGAACCGAGGGGTGGTTAGGTGGGCGCAGTAAATGCGGGGTTTACCTTTTCCCACCGTCGGATCCGCCCGTTGCTCTTCCCCTGAGTATAAAAAATTCATGGGAGGTGGGGTGCTGTCTGCTTCCATTCTCGCCATCTTGCCTCCGCCATCACCGCTAGAGCTTCCGAATCCCTGCTCGCCAGCGCTAGAGTGGAGGGGTTAGTGAGAGTGATCGTGATTGGGAATCTTCCCGGTCGCCCGTCCATCGAGCGAATCCACGCCGCCGCCGCCGTCATGGCGCCCACTTTTCTTCCTTCGGAGGCCTGGCGCCCATCGACCATGATAGAGTGGAGGCTGTTGGAGCTAGTGGGGGAGGGGCTGCTTTGCCCTATCACCATGCCAGATCGGCGGCAGTGGATAGCACCGCCACGGAGGGATCGGGAGCCGAACCCACCAAACGGCTACGTCGTGAGCTTCATCAAGTTCCACCAACATGGGCTTGGATCGCCCCTGAGCCAATTCGTGCAGGCGCTGCTCTACCATTACGGGGTCGAGCTTCAACACTTCTCCCCCAATGCCATCTCTAGCACAGCTATCTTCGCGGCCATCTACAAGGGATACCTAGGGGAGGAGCCGCACTGGGAGCTGTGGCTCCACCTCTACAAGGGGCGTTCTTCACCGCCCCGGTGGAATAAGGCGTGAGGAGAAATGACCGCGCTGGTTCCTGCAACCTAGCGCTGAAGACAGGCCGGGGGTGGAGGCGCATGAGTACATCCCCACCGGGCTGATGTCCAACCACGCTCAGTGGGATGTACAGTGGTTCTACCTCCACAACGACGAGGGGTACTTCCTACCGTAGACCGGGTGCCTCATCACGGAGTGTCCGTTCAACTAGCCGCACGGCACAGCATCGGATTTATAGCCTCGATTGAGGCCTCTCCTCACCACGTTGAGGAGACTTCATGACATGGGTTTGACGGTGGCGATCGTCGTCTCGGCCTTTCACCATCAGAGGGTGCTCCCTTTGATGGCACATCCATTAGGCTGGACCAGATGGGGCCCAAGGCGATGCCCAAGCAGCTCAAGGGGTGCCGCATGTCGGGCCCCCCAAGGAGATTGTGTCGCGGGTAAAGGGGGCGGTCGCCGGCGCCTTCAGATCAGAGCACATCAACCGCATCCCCATGCTGTCGGAGGAAGGCCATCTTGACCTAGTGAGTGCCTCGAGCCGTGCCTTTCGAGTTTTACTTTGCCTCTCTTCCTTCCCTTTGCTCTTACGCCTGGATGCTTTCGCGCAGGGGAAATTGATTGCAGGGCGTCGAGGCCCCCCCGGTGAGGGAGGACGATCCCGACCGACAGGTGAGGCGCTTTACCACTCGTCAATAGAAGAAGGGGCACGACAAGAAGAAGAAGAGGAAGAAAGAAAAAAGCCTCGCGCGTACAGAGCGCGAGAAGCTCCGCACGAAGCAAAGGTGCGATGGGCTGCCTGAGGAGGAGTCTTCCTCCGAGGAGGATGAGGAGGAAGATGATGATGATGATGTCGAGGGAATGGCAGTGCATCTCGAGCCCCATCTTCCCAGTCTCCCCCGAGCTAACGTGCCCTCTGTGCAGGAGGACGTTCTGGGGTGGCCGCAAGACAGGAGTCAAGATGGTTCCTCGGCCTGTGTTGGGTCCTCGTCTTGACGCTCGCGTGATGGCACCCCACCGGCCTGGTCCAGGGGTCCGCCCGGCACCTCGCCTCGCCAAACCAGGTCCTCGACGCTTGAGCCGAGGACCCAAGGCCGGACGGGCTCGGAGGAGCGGGCGACACCACCCTCGATGCATGATTGGCGGGAGGCGGCTCTAGTTGCACTCGGGGTGCCGAGGTCCGAGCCGGTCGCCCCGGGCAGCTCCAGCTCCGAACATGATCTGGTTCGAAGGGTGCCGTCGATGCGCCCAGGTACTTCGAGGGGGCCCGGGTCGGTCGTCATTCCCCTAGGGTGAGTTTTGCCATCCAAAATTTTTCTTTTTTCCTACGATTCGCGGGCTTTGCTTGATATTCCTGCTTTTCCCTATGTTGCCCAGGCTTAAGCATCAAGTGGAAGAGGCGAACCCTTCACCGGCCAAGCGCCTCAAGGTGGATAAGGTCGCGAGTATGACGGCTGGAGGGGCAGGTGTGATCCCGAGGCCCCTGTCGACATCTGAGGTGGCCTGGCTATTACAAGCTCAGGCAGCGATTACTCGGGGCAGGCTCGAGTGGTGAGGGGTTGTGGCGGGCAGCGACTCTGACCGGGGGCAGGTGCCGAAGAGCGGGGTTGGTGCCCCAGCCTCAACGGTCACGGCCCCTACACCTGGTCTGGTCGAGGCCCCCAAAACCGATGGGGGAGACCTCGAGAGCCATGAGCCTAGGTCGAAAAGCGCCCTGATCGTCCTTGGGGATGAAGAGGCCACGGTTCCTCCCATCTCCGTTGAGGAGATGGTGGAGTGCCCCCAGGACGCAGGAGTGCCTCCGTCCCAGCGAGAGGGGCAGGAGCCGTTGCCAAAGAGCCTATACGAGATAGAGGCGCAACGGAAGCGAGAGCAGGATAGCCCGCAGAGGAAGAAGGAGGAGGACTGACTGCAGAAGCAGCAGGAGGAGGAGCCGCAAGAGCGGCTGGGGGGAGAGGGACTAGCCCAGAGCCAGCCTGAGCAGCAGTGAGAGGTGGAGCAGCTGGCTTTGAGCCAGTCAGTGCAACCGCAGCAGCAGCAATAGCAATAGCAACAACAGCAACAGCAGCGGCTAGAGCAGCAGCAGTAGGAGCAGCAGCAGCAAATGCCACTGGAGGGCGCGACATTCTTAGACTCGCCGTCTCGACGGACGGTCGAGCCGCAAGAGGAGCCGGCAGTCTCAAGCCTCCCTCAACCGTAGGGGGAGACCATGATTACCCTGGACCAGCTGCTATAGCAGCGGGACGCGGCGCAGGATGCATCGATGGTCCTTCGTGCGTCACCGGCGTCGCTCGAGGAGACGGCCACCGCGGGTTCATCACTGCTACCTCAGAGAGTAGAGGAGGAGGATGCACTTCTCCTCGATGGTGCGTCCGCCACCTGAGGGACCCCTCGCGGCCCCAGTTGGTCCGACCCTGGCTTTCTTGCCATGGCTGGGCGGTCGATTGGTGAGGCTGGGGCGTCGGGGGCCACAGTGGAGGATGAGCCGTCGTTCCCCTCTCTGGCTGACCGGGTGGCCCATTACGGTGGTTTGCCTGACGCGGTGGAGTGTGTCAGGTCGTCGGTGCGGGAGAGGGTCTAGTCAGCCTTCCCCTCCTGGGGTAGGGCGCGCCTCTTGCTCCGAGACCCGCTGAACCCCAGCGCCTCTGGGACCTTCATGGATGACGTGGCGGAGGTAACCCATTGGGAGGACGCAGAGGAGTACCAGGCGTGGCTGGTGCATGCCCTGAAGCTGGCTGTTGATGTCGTCACCGAGGATCTGGGCCAGGTCTTCTCGGTAAGCATTTTTCCAAGGGCGTCAGACTTAGATACTTTCTCGACTTGGTATCTGACTTCTTGTTTCTTGCTTTTAGGACCTGAAGAGGCACTCCCACGTGAAGTCCCACTTTCTCCATACGACGCATGATGGCCGGGAGGAAGTGCGGCGTCAACTCGAGGCCGGCCGGTCTGCTCGGGACGTGCTGGCCCAAGCTGAAGAGGAGACGATGAAAGCGAAGGAGGAGGCCGCCAAGGCCAAGGAGGAAGCTGACACGGCTCGAGGGAAGGCAGCTCGGGCCTAGGAGGATACTACCACGGTGAGGGAGGAGGCCCGCAGGGCCAAAGAGGAAACTGCTTTGGCCAAGGAGGAAGCCGAGAAGGCTAAGAGTGACGCCGACCGGGCTCTTGAGGAGGCGCAGAAGGCCCTTGAGCGCATCCAGTCACTTGAGGGGGAGGTTCACGACTCCACCGAGCGCATCAGGGGGCTCAAGACCGATGTCGCCCAGGTTTCAGAGGCTCGTGATGCCCTCGTTGTCTCGGCTGGGGTGAAGAAGCGCTGAGATGACGCCCTTGTCGCCGAGGTCGCGAAGCTAAAGGAAACCCTTCAGCAGAAAGAGGGGGCCATCATTCTAGCCAGCAAGGCCCTCGAGGACCTATGGTTTGAGAAGACAGAGGTGGTCCGAGCCCTTAAGGTGGCCCAAAAGGAGCGTGACGAGGCGGCAGACGCGCACACAGCCCTCAACACCCACTGCATGGTAGGTTTCCTCTTTTTGGCTTTGGACTTATTTCTTCCGTTCATCGTGGCTGAAGTTTGTTTTTGCGTTTCAGACCTCGAGACACAATTGGCCCAGACCAAGGCAGCCTCCCAGACCCTCCAAGATGCCCTACGAGATGAAATGCGGTGATCGACAAGCTCCGCACCACCATTAACTCGGTCTGTGACGCTTTCGAAGTCGGCCCCGAGGAGGCAGAGGTCGAGGGTCAGTCGCGCGGAGACTCCCTTGTCAACCGGATGTGGGACCTCAGGCGTGTCTTGAGGGAGCAGGTCTAAGATGCACTCTATATTGGCGTGAAGCGGGCGATGGCGGTCGTCTACTCTGGCTTCATGTATGACATGGAGGTTGTATCCTATGGCTTCATCATCAACCCTAGCAGAACCGACGCCGAGAACGAGGAGAGGCTCCAGGCTCTGATTGCGGATGCCAAGGGGCCTGGTGAACGGATGGCAAAGTTGTTCGAGCCTGAGGTCCTCCTTCCTGATTTGATGAGGGCGGCAACGGTGGTGGTGATGACAACGGTGGTGACGGCGGCGATGGAGGTGACGAAAGCCAAGGCCTATGAGCCAATTCTGGGCAGAGAGGCCCATGTAATAGGTTAGATTTTGACTCGTGTCAATGTGGCCTCGAGGGCCTTAAAACATGATGTTTGTATGCATTTCGAATGCTTTCGAGTTCAAGTCCGTCATTCCTTTTCTGCTCGAGTTGATTTTTTACACAGTCATCTTGGCGCACGGTTGCATCCTTCGGTGTGGGGTGTGAGTGGAGGTACCGTAGCCTGGAGGGGTAGGTGATCTCATGGCTCGATGGCCCCTCGGCCTCAGGGGGCCCTCATGGCCTTGTCGACTATGTAAGAACTCACATCGAAGCATATAGGAACGTTAGACATTGATTTTTCGACATCGTGTGCTTCTACTAAGTCTTCTTAGCGCGTGGTTACGCCCCTTGGCGTGAGGGAGTGAGTGGAGGTACCATAGCGTGGACATGTGGGTGATCTCATGGCTCGATGACCCCTCGGCCTCAGGGTGCCCTCGCTGCCTTGTCGATGATGTAAAAGAGTAGACGTCGAGTTTCAAAAAATGTATGAGTTTTTTAGGAACTTCGGGGGTTCCCCCCTCTAGCCTCCTAGGGAGGCTCGACTCTGTTAAGGCAGAGTCGAGGCTACCTTATGCATGTGAACAAAAAGTTGAACTTGTAAAAGAAAGTACTTCTTATTCGTTCATGACATGGGAAAAAACAAGGCTTCGAAGCCCTAGGGGTGAAAGCGACGTAGTTGTTCGATATTCCATGCGTTTTTGAAGGTTTCGCCTTTCCCGTTGGCTAGCTTGTAGGTTTCGGGCTTCAACACTTCTACAACAATGAAGGGGCCCTCCCATGGTGGAGTTAGCTTGTGGCATCGAAGAAGGCATCGACAGCCTCCTCTCCAGCGGCGTAACTAGTGACGACGTCCATCAATTCGTCGGTGCTCTTCGAGGGGTTACGCCCCAGTTCTCAAACTAGCTCCTTGCAGGTAGTCCCGGCAATGAATGCTAAGATCACATCATCATCAGGGATATGGGGGAGCTTGGTGCGTTGTTTGGAAAAGTGCTGAGCGAAATCATGGAGGGACTCCCAGGGCTTCTGCTTGCAGCTTCGGAGGTCCCACTTTTTGCTAGGTCGCACGTAAGTTCCCTTGAAGCTCCCCTCGAACACCCTGACAAGGTCGGACCAGTCGTGGATCTGGTCGGGGGAAAGTTCCTCAAGCCACCTTCTGGCGGTGTCTGATAGGAACAGGGGGAGCTAACAAATGATGGCGTGATCGTTGCGGGCTCCGCCCAACTGGCATGCCGACTTGAAGTCGGCTAGCCATAGCTTGGGCTTTGTCGGTGTTTTAACCCCGGGGGCCTAGCACCAACGAGTGAATATGTACTGCGTGCTCCCTAATTCGGATGGTGATACAAGAAGAACACAAGGTTTATCCTGGTTCAGGCAAAATAAGACCCTACGTCCAGCGGGGGGGGGGGCGAGTTTGTATTATCTTGCACCGAGGTGCTTGTACAGGGGTGAATACAAGCATGTGAGTGAGTTAGCGAGCTGGGACTTGAGCATTTCGGGCTCTGGTAGCTCTCTCTTTATAGGCAAAGGAGGGGCTCCTTTTATAGGCGAAGGAGGGGCTCAGGGGTACATGAATCTAGGGCGGACATTGCTGCTGACATTGGGGAGGAGATGCCGATCATGTCGGTGCCGCTGTAGAGACGTGAACCGGGCGTGGCATGCCCTGAAGCGACATGCTCGGAGATGACGGCCGTCCTTCTCGTGCGTGGGATGACGCAGCTGATGGCCAGTGAAAGACCGGTGCCCATGCCCGGTCGTGCGGATCCCTGTAGCCATCGCATCGGGAGTTGTTGGAGTGTTGACCGACGATGATGAAGTCCAGCTCGAGAGGTGGTCGAGGGGGGTCGAGGCCCGAATGGATAAGGCCGAGCCCCGGGAAATGCGGTACGGATGCCAGTAAATATGCCTCGAGGGGTTGCCTGATACTGGGCACAGTGCGCAACATGGAGCTACGGTGCGGTACGACCTGCCAGATTCTTGGGTATGGGAGGTAAAAGCTAGATTTGACCTTCATACACACGACTGTTACCGTGACTGTAGCCACAAAGTTAGGCGGGAGCAGGTAGAACGCACTAAATGTCCTAAAAATCATACCGGGAGTAGGTAATCGAGGGGTGTGCTGTACTCGAGGGGCGTCCGTTCGCTCGGGTAAATCTCCGTCATTGAGGGGTAGCCCGAGTGGCACCCTCGAGTGTTCTGCTCTGCCTCGAGCGGGGACCTATCGGGTAGGTAGCGGCCTGGACCGCCGAGGCCCGTTCGTGGGTTAGCCCAGTATGATTTGGCTATTGGGCTTCTTGTGCTAGGTGAAGGATAATCGCCATGATGGTTTTTTGTTTGTTGATATCTGAGGTTAATCCACTTAATCGAGGGTTAAGGGTATCCCTTTTTTAGGTACCTGACACTAGCCCCCGAGCCCCTGCATGAGTGTTGGCACTCGAGCTGGGGGTCATAGGCCGAGAGTGAGGGGCGGTTCGTAACTTTCCATGGGAGGCGCGCGAGCGTCCCCCGCGAGGGTAGCCCTCGAGGCCTTGGAGGAGTAAGAAGACTCCTTCGAGGGCTTTATTTGTCTTTTGTTGAGAGGTGCTTGTCCAGTTGGGCATAGTGTGCGTTCCTAAAAGGTTAGAATAACATGAACTAGAGTTGTAGCACCTAGTCGTAGGGTGGCTCGAGTTCGTCGAGCCCCCGGGTGCGTTCGACCCTCTTTCATCGAGGGGTGCCAGGCGTGGTCGAGCCCCCGAGCCTTGTGCGGCTAGGGCACTGCTAGCCTTCGGCGTTCATCCCACGAACCCTTTCGATCGGACGTGAGGCAAGGAGCATCATGATACCCTCGGTGGGACAAGCCTCGAAGTCCTCAGTGAGCTGGTAATGGGAGATCCAAGTGAGAGCTCGTGCCCCGTTTGATGGGGTCCACTAGTGGCCTGGAGGCGTTCTCATTGACGCAAATGAGTAGATATATGGATACCGGTTCCATTCGATAGGATTCGGCGGCTCGATGCCTCCCTCCGTGGGGATTCCATGGTAATCCTCTTGTTTTTCCTTGGATATACCCGAGGGGATCTTGAGGGTTCATCCTCGAGCTGAGCTTCGTGTGGCTCCCCTGGGGTGTCCCTGACTCGGGTGCTCGAGTGCGGCTATCAAACCCTGACCGAGGATCAGCCTTCGCTCCCTCGAGGCTTGTTGTAGGGCCGGGGCCTGTTTTCCTTCTCGTGGGAGACTCCGCTGGTGGATAATGTAGCGCTCCCGCCCGTTGGGCGCGCCTTTTGAGGTGTGGACCAAAATGCCGTGGCTGTGGTGGACCCAGGTAATGGCTAGGGGCCTGGCGAACGGTGCGTGTCCTACTGCGAGAATCGAGGGGGCGGTTATGTAGGCGCATTAAATGTGGGGTTTACCTTTTCCCACCATCGGATCCGCCCATTGCTCTTCCCCTGAGTATAAGTTCGTGGGAGGTGGGGTGTCGTCCGCTTCCATTCTTGCCATCTCGCTTTTGCCGCTGCCACTGGAGCTTCCGAATCCCTGCCCACTAGCGCTAGAGAAGAGGGGTTAGTGAGCGTGATCATGATTGGGAATCTTCCCGGCCGCCCGTCCGTCGAGCAAATCCGCGCAGCCGCCACCGTCATGGCACCCACTTTTCTTCCTCCGGAGGCCTGGCGCCCGTCCACCGTGACAGAGCGGAGGCTGTTGGAGCTGGTGGGGGAGGGGCTCCTTCGCCCTATCACCACACCAGATCTGCCAGAGTGGATAGCGCCGTCGTGGAGGGATCAGGAGCCGAACCCGCCGGACGGCTACGTCGTGAGCTTCATCAAGTTCCATCGGCATGGGCTTGGATCGCCCCCGAGCCGATTCATGCAGGTGCTGCTCCACCATTACGGGGTCAAGCTTCAGCACTTCTTCGCCAATGCCATCTCCAGCGCCGATATCTTCACGGCCATCTGCAAAGGATACCTGGGAGAGGAGCCACATTGGGAGCTGTGGCTCCACCTCTACAAGGGGGAGTTCTTCACCGCCCCGGTGGAACAAGGCGAGAGGAGGATCGTCCGTGCTGGTTCCTACAACCTAGTGCTGAAGACAGGCCGAGGGGTGGAGCCTTGCGAGTACATCCCCACCGGGCTGATGTCCAACCACGCTCAGTGGGATGCACAGTGGTTCTACCTCCGCAACGACGAGGGGTACTTCCCGCCGTACACCGGGCGCCTCATCACAAAGCGTCCGTTCAACTGGATGCACGGTGTGGCGTCAGATTTACAACCTCGATTGAGGCCTCTCCTCACCGCGCTGAGGATGCTTCGTGACGCGGGTCTGACGGCGGCGATCGTCATCTCGGCCTTTCACCGTCGGAGGGTGCTCCCTTTGATGGCACATCCGTTACGGCTGGACCAGAAGGGCCCCGAGGCAATGCCCAAGCAGCTCAAGGGGTGCCGCATGTCGGCCGAGGCATTGCCCCCCGAGGAGGTTGTGTCACGAGTAAAGGGGGCAGTCGCCAACGCCTTTAGACTGGAGCACATCAACCGCATCCCCATGCTGTCGGAGGAAGGCCATCTTGACCTGGTGAGTTCCTCGAGCTGTTCCTTTCGAGTTTCACTTTGCCTCTCTTCCTTCCCTTTGCTCTTACGCCCGGATGCTTTCGCGTAGGGGAAAATAGACTGCAGGGCGTTGAGTCCCCCGGTGAGGGAGGACGACCCCGACCGGCAGGTGAGGCGCTTTACCGCTCATCAACAGAAGAAGGGGTTGGACAAGGAGAAGAAGAGGAAGAAAGAAAAAAAAAGCCTCACACGTACCGAGTGCGAGAAGCGCCGTGCGAAGCAAAGGCGCGATGGGCTGCCTGAGGAGGAGTCTCCCTCCAAGGAGGATGAGGACAAAAATGATGACAATGATGTCAAGGGGATGGCAGCGCGCCTCGAGGCCCATCTCCCCAGTCTCCCCCGAGCTAACGTGCCCTCTGCGCAGCAGGACGTTCTAGAGCGGCCGCAAGATAGGAGTCAAGGAGGTTCATCGTCCCGTGCTAGGTCCTCGTCTTGACGCTCGCGCGGCGAGACCCTGCCTGCTACGTCTCGGGAGACCCGGTCCCAGTCCTCGATGCTCGGGACGCGGACTCGAGGCCGCGCGGCCTCGTCAGAGCGGAAGGGTGCGGTGACGCCTTCGGAAGCATCAGCCGGCCTCGGCTCCGAGGGAGGTGCAGCTCCGAGTGGGGCCTCGAGGCGCCCTAGTAGCTCGAGGGGTCCTAGGAAGGTCGTCGCCCCCTTTGGGTAAGCCATGCTTTTCGAAGTTTCCTTTCTTGTTTCTTTGACCTGCCAAACCACTAAGCATCTTTGCTCATCTCCTCATTCTCTAGGCTAAAGCGGCGGGTGGAGGAGGCAAACCCTTCGCTGGCCAAGCGGCTTAGGGTGGACGTAGCCGTGAGAACGGTGGCCGCGGCAACAGGTGCGACCTCGAGACCGCTGCCACCATGGGAGGCAGCTTGGCTATCTCAAGCCCATGCGGCTATTGCTCGAGGCAGGCTGATGGGCTCTGCTCTTGTTGCAGGCTCGAGCGGTTCGAGGGCCGCGGCGAGAAGTGGTTCTGAGTTGGAGCAGTTGCAGGAGAGGGGAAGTGTTGTCCTAGTGCCGACGTCCGTGGCCCCCGCATCTGACCAGGTGTCGAAAGGTGGGAGTGTCGTCCCGATCCTGATAGCTGCGGCCTCTACCCCAGGTCAAGACGGAACCTCTACCGCCTCGCTCGAGGGGGGAGCCTCCGACGGGCACGAATTGGGGGGAACTTCCAAAATGTGTTTGTGTTTTGGAAATGGTGACCCTGTATTGGAAGGCTATACAGATCAATCTGGGCATAAAAAACCAAGAACCGAGAACCAAACCGAAATAACTGGAACCAAAGCCGAACTAACCAAAATCGAATATTTCTGTTCCTAGTCCTAAGGACCCGAAATAAGTCAGGTTAATTCGTTTGCTGGGCTCGATTAACCAAAATAACTGAAGTAACCGATTAGGCCCAATAATCAGAATGAAAAGGCCTAGCCCAAATACACTTGGTATATATAACTTCTCTAAACCCTAAGGGCCCACTCCACTTCCACCTCCTAGCCGACACCAAGCCTCATGCCTCGCTCCCAACCTTGTCCCGTCTCCTCTGCGACCGCATCGACACAGTCACGTCACCCTACCTTGCTGCTCCGCCTTGCTACTGACCCCTATCTCCTCCCAGCTCCCCCACCACAGCGATGTCGTGCGATGATGCCCTACCCTGCTACTCATCATCCTATTCCTTCCATACCACCACCACCCTGCGACCAATCGAGCTGAGGAGCAAGAGCAGACCGGTGGTTGTTGTCGTGATGACAGATGACACTGCGCCCATCCATCAAGGCAAAGGGTCTCGTGGCATCGGCCGCTGGTTAGCCTATGTAACCGGAGGCGAACGAGATCGAAGCACCATGTTTTTTTAATTCCCCTTTTTCCTTTGCATTTTTGCTACTTGTCTAAATGTCGGTTAGTTCAGCTAGAACCAAAACCGTACCGAACCGAACTAGCCAAAACCGATTTTGCATGTTTTATGAAGAACCGATCGGTTCCCATTTATAGAGAACCGACTTTGTGTCAATAACCAAAGAACTAAACTAATCGATTTTGATTAACCGAATGATCAGGGTGATATATAGATGTTGATTATGCTGTAGACAAGGACTCCAAGAAGGGATAATTGATGACGTTTGCAGGGGAGCAGTGTCATGGCCATCAAGACTGCAGAAGTGCATTTCATTATCAACAACTGAAGCTAAATATATTGCAGCGGTTGAAGCTTGCAAGGAAGTGTTGTGGATGAAAACTTCTTGCAGAGTTGGGACATAAGCAAGAGAAGTATAATCTTCTTTGTGACAACCAAAGTGCTATTCATCTTGCAAATAATTCAAGCTTTCATTCTCGAACCAAGCATATTGATGTGCGGTACCATTGGAGTCAAGAAGTGGTGAGTTCTAAGTTGATGCAACTTGAAAAAATCCATACTGACCACAATGGTTAAGACATGATGACCAAAGTGCTACTGAAGGAGAAGCTATAAGTGTGCAATGAGGTAGCGGGTATGATGGTGCTCTCCTCATGAATTGGAGGGATATGTTGGGGAATCCTCCTCATGAGTGGACAATTGAGGAGAGTAAATGTTTTTATAGAGCAGGTCCACATGTCATAGGTGCAGCACAAGTTGTGTACCAAACTTATGTGCATCTAGTGTTATTCCTCTTGTCTTACAAGAGAAGGATGGGGAAGCCTGTGAATTCCATCGAGGCGGCATTCAGTTCAGTCCCTTGCTCCTGTAAGTGAGAGAGGGAAGAGAGAACTAGAGAGAAAGAAAAAGAGTGGGAGAGTGAGATTAGACAGGAGATCTTGCAATAGATCAAGGGGATTCGTCCAGAAAGTTGTGAAGCATCAGATCCACAATCTTGTTGCCTCTAATCTGAGTTCCACCATAATTTGGTGAGGTCTTTCATCCTCTCCTGCAGCAGCCCCAAATCTTGTTAGTAGAAATCCAAGAGCTATTATATATCTTGATGTTTGAGAGCCTCTAGTGATGTCTACAAAAGAACTTGCTGTAATCCCATAAGCATATAGTGAAAAAAGATTTGGCTGGCTTGGTCCCGTGGTTTTTACCCTGATTTGAGGATTTTCCACGTTAAATCTGGTGTCTCTGTTATTTCTGCGATTTAGGTTGCAACCACTTACAACTAGCTGAGACTGAGTTGAAAGTGGGTTGCTACTGCTGTTGCGATGAGTTGTGTTCAGAGTCATTCTGATTCGGCTGTAGTTAAAGGTGGTGCTGAAAACTATTTGGAACCTATTGGAGCTAGTTTCGACTGTTATTGATTTCCTATGTATTTGATGTTTCCTTCCGTGTATAGATGATAACCTGGGCTGATTTCATATTGTGATGAAATTAAGCGCTTTCGTAGTCACTAACAACCGTGTTAGTGTCGTATTCCCAACATTTGACAAGCAAAGTGCTTTTGCCAGTAAACTTACTTTCTAGTACCCTTACAAATTTTGCCCCTAAATAAAATTTTGCCCCTAGTCTCATATTAGATTAGTGTTATTATATATATACATATATGGAAAGTTTATAAAATATCAGTATCTCTATTTAGTCACGTATTACGTGACATTCATTTGTCACACCATATAAAAAATAGTGACACAAAGAGTCAGTGTTACTGTTAAGAAGATTGACATTTTGAATTAAAAAAGACTTAGGCTTATTGTTGTTTAGATTTTAAGGCAAATATTGACCGGCAATAAAAAAATCGGCTACTGTTTGTTCTGACCAAAGTAAAGTACACTGGTCCTTGCTTTTCTGTTCTTATAAACGGTAACGGAGGACTTAAATTTTATATTTCCCAAATTCATATTAAAATCAAGCATAATCTACTTTACTTCTCTGATATCGTAGGTTTTACTGTTTTAAAAGTAAAGTTCTTTTCAAATGTTATAGTTGAGTTTTCGGTTAAGCTAACTAGCCCCAAAATATTTTCTTAAAAATCCAGAAATGATCTTGTAAGTTTGTAGTCTAAAAGTGGTATTCTATAATATAATTTCTTAGCACATGTGCTAAGCGAAACCCAAAATTTCGTAACAAAAGGCATGCTACAAAACTGGCTGTATTTTGAATTAAATTTTAAAACATGAAAACAAGCTTAATTTTTTTTATCACATACTTCAAATCCAAACAATTGTAATGCAATTTCATTATTGGATCTTATGTTTTACCGAGATTGCTATAGACATAAAGAGTGCTAGTACAAGAAAACACATTAAGTCGTGCTAAGTACAAGAAAACAGAGTCAAAATTTCGTTAATTTTCAGCCAAACTTATCCATAATGCTGGAGTAAAAACTTAGTACATATGGTTTATAATTATAGCGCTTTTAATACAATCAACAACGATTCATAATTTAGAATCCATTCACACAATTTCCAGCCGCCGCCGATGGATTAAAAGGTTGTGCACTAAGATATCCACCATCAACAGGATGCATATTTTGAGGTGGACAGACTCCACAGCCACCAAACTTTCTGGGTACTCCTACAAAGGAGCAATAATAACAATTTAATAATAATAATAATCACCAGCCTATGTTTGGTTAGGTATAAATAAGAAATGCTCACAAGTCACAATGCAAGATGGAAAAAATACAAATGCATATGTTATTGATAAATAATGCATTAGTGAAATATAGAGAAAACAAGCTATAAAAACAACACTAAAGGTTGATGTGTTCATTAAATCGAAATATATGCTGTACTGAGGAATTAAAGATTAACTTCCACTTAATAAGACGACGACGACAACAACAACATAGCCTTTTATCCCAAGCAAGTTGGGGTAGGCTAGAGATGAAACCCAAAAAAGACATGGAATAAAGAACACATAAAATGTACAAGAGAAAGATTACGGTTCAGACACGTTAATTGCTAGTCTCCAAGCGCTCCTATCCATGGCTAAATCCTTAGGGATATTCCACTCCTTAAGGTCTCTCTTAACCGACTCGTCCCAAGTCAGTTTAGGTCGACCTCTACCGCGCTTTACATTATCGACCCGCTTTAGAATCCCACTACGCACCGACGCCTCAGGAGGCCTCCGTTGGACATGGCCGAATCATCTCAACCGGTGTTGAATTAATTTCTCCTCAATTGGTGCCACCCCAACCCTATCCCGAATATCGTTGTTCCGGACTCTATCCCTTCTTGTGCGCCCACAACACCATCGTAACATACGCATCTCTGCTACACTCAATTGCTGGATATGTCGCCTTTTTGTAGGCCAACATTCAGCACCGTATAACATCGCCGGACGAATCGCTGTCCTATAAAACTTACCTTTTAACTTCTGAGGCACTCTTATGTCACAGAGGACGCCTGAAGCCTGACGCCATTTCAACCAACCGACTAAAATTCTATGCCTAACATCTTCATTAATGTCGCCATCCTTTTGTAGCATCGATCCTAAATACCGAAAAGTATCCTTCTTGGCCACCACTTGCCCATCGAGGTAACGTCTCCCTCCTCATTCCCAGTCGCGCTGAAATCGCACCTCATGTACTCGGTCTTACTCCTACTAAGTCTAAATCCTTTCGACTCTAACGTGTGCCTCCATAGTTCTAACTTCCTATTAACCCCTGCCCTAGTCTCATCCACTAGCACCACATCATCAGCAAAGAGCATACACCAATGGATATCACCTTGGATGTCCCTTGTGACCTCATCCATCACCAAAGCAAATAAATAAGAGCTCAGTGCTGACCCTTGATGTAGTCCTATTTTAATTAGAAAGTCACTGGTGTAATAAAGACAATATTACTATCCTATGTGCCCTCAGGTCGCATCATTCCCTGGCTGTAATAAAGTCATTTGTGCTTAATTTTTACTGAATCATTGCACAGAGAAAAAGGAAATTGCACCATAACACAAAGGATAAAGGGTACAAGCAAATGTGCAGATAAAGAATAAAGACTTGAATTGATTACACACCTGGATCCAGCTTAACACATGAGAGACAAGAGAGTCCGTTATAGTCACATTTCAGTTCAGTGAAGAAGTACTTAGGAACAAGATCAGGACAGGTGATAGCACCTTTCCGCTTAGCAAGGAAATTGGCATGAATCCACGCACCATTGAAGATAACGCAATTACTGTCCACAGCTTTAACAAGCTCATGCTCATCCCCCTGACGAATTTATACGACAATACATGTATAGATTGTTAGCAACTCAAGTAAAAAGCAATTATAATTGCTTGTACTGTAATAGTTTGGCAATCAATTATGCCCTTCTCAGTTGCAAACTTTACAACAATTTTGATTATGTGGATTGACTGCATTTTTATTGAGAGAGTTAGATATGTGATTCCGTGTTGACAGTAGGCACACCATGATATGGCGCTAAACGCTAAATCACTAACCCACCACTAAATGGCACCATCTGCTATTTGCTGATTCTAGTAGTACTGACCTGATTCATACTGTTGTAGTGTTCCAGACCCATCTGCGCACATGTCGAGGTCTGCTTAGATGGCCTATACTTAGGTTCCTTTCTGCAAGAGCAAAAAACAACAACAACAACAACAACATTACATTTCTCTTTTTCAGATAACAATTGAACCAGACTGTGAAAAATGAATACTCAATGTCTCATTATCACATGCATAAAGGAATTGAATAAGTACAGTGTTCCTTTGCACAATGATTCTGGATTGCGGAAATTAAGGTGGTAAGTTGCAGCAATAAACCATGAATGCTGGACCATAGGTGCACTTACTAGTGGGAGACAGGGAGAGTATGGTGTAATTGTCAATAGCAAACTTAGTATCCAGTCAACATTGACAAATTCTTAGATTTGATGATACATTTAGAATCAAGAATGGTTACATTTTGCCAAAAAAAAAAAGAGCTATAAAAGTATGTAGAAACAGTAGAGCAAACGAAGGGGATATGAATAGATGAATAAACTAAACATGGGGTGAATGTCTCTTCAAAAGGGCTTGCATTGCAGCTGCACCTCTAGTGGTGGCCTGGTGGGGTGGGGATAGCATTTCTGCCACAATTTACTGGACAGACACAATCAAATACGCCTAAACCGGTGCATCTAATGGAATTCGAAGAAGCGATGAGTACAACAATGCAAATTGAGTAATAAGGGATACACAAAGGCCTTATAGAAATATGTATAGAAAAAAGAGGGAAAGAGGGAAGGGCATAAGGGATAAAAGGAGAGGAGGTGACTTGCCTGAACTCTGATTCTGGGGGGTCGGGCTCGCTGGTAGTAGGGACGATGGGTTTGCTGGTGTTCTTCGGGACGAAGACTCTGCGATTGTGGAGGCTGTAGCTGACAGGGGCAAAGCCATCACCACCGTGAGGCAGCGGCGCTCGAGCGGTGGAGGACTGTGGCTTCGAGGGAAGAGCCGGTTCCTTGGTGCGCTTGGTCCGGCGTGAAGCCTGTGGCTTGTGCTGTGCTGGGCGGTTGGCCGGCGGGGACTCCACGGGCTTGCGCTTGCCGTTGAGGCCGGTCATCTCGACGCCGCCTTCTCCCCCTCCTCGCTGAGTCGATAGATATCTAGGGTTCCGGCGGTGGTTGTACGGCGAGGAAGCCGAGGAAGGTGGAGGAGGGAGGGGAAGAGATGAGAAGCCCCTCGAAGACGGCCCGTTGTGGGCTGATGAGAGTGGAGTTTTAGGTCAGCCTGCCGACCGATGGCCCAGGACGATATGGGCTGTATGGATCAGGCCTGGGCTCGTATTGACGTTTTTTTTGTCGTATTAACAAATTACTTTACTATTATTATATTATACTCCCTCCGTCCCATTGTCGTTGGAAATCCGTGCCCCTCTCACAAACACGCTTCCCGGGCGACATCTTCAATAGGACGGAGGGAGTACTATATAAGCAAGTATTGAAATTGAAATTTTACATTTTTTTCTATATTAACATACACAATGCTGGTGGATTTATTAGAATAATTTTTTTGATTTTGTGTTCATTAAAGCTAGAGAAAGATGGACAAAATGATTTTTTTTGTGAAAATGAATTAAATCCTGTGAAATCAATACACATTCGAAATGGACCATTTTATTCTTAGCGAGAGAGAGAGAGGCAGGCTATCATCTCGTCATCATAAGACGACACGCAGTTGCCGTCCGGAAATAAAAATCCATGGATTAACAACAATGCGGGACGGCCAATGAAATCAAATTATTTTTTTGTCGTGCGCAAGTGTATCAATACTTGCTCCTACGGTAGTTTAGTTTATGTATCCTATTCGGATGGATGAGACGTTGATCATGAAATGCATCTTTGGCTTATTTGCACTCACGAGTCACGATATGATATGTTGCCAATAGACTGACCGATGGAGGAGGAGGTGGCGAAAGAAACATCTGAAGACGGCAGCGCCCACCGGCAACCACCTCCACCCCGCTCCAGGGGAATTGAATTGAAGACGACAAGCCGGCGCCGGCCGCTTCCCCCTCCGATCCGCTACAAAAAGGAATATGGATGGGCCTTCCGCACTTGACTTCGCTCTCCCGCTCCCGCGCCGGCTCCCACCACCACCAACTCCACTCCACGGCAGACGGCCGGCCGCATCTATCGCCGCCTCTGCCTCTGCCTCTGCCTCTGCCTGCCCCGCTCCTCCACCCCAACTCCGATCCTTGCCACCGCATCGCATGATGCTGTCGCGTCCCCAAACCCTGCCCGGGCCCCGGGCCCGGCTCCCCTCGCCGACCCTTCGCCACCTCCGCACCCTCGCCGCGCCGCTCGTCTCGTCCCCGCCACTAGGGTTCTCGTCCGCGGCCCAAGGCGTCGCTCCGCTCCGCCTCCGCGCGGTGGTGCCCAACCACGAGCAGCGCGGGATGGTGGCGGAGCAGCAGGGGAGGCCGCTCCGCGTCGGCCTCGTCTGTGGCGGGCCCTCCGGCGAGAGGGGCGTCTCCCTTAACTCCGCGCGCTCGGTGCTCGATCACATCCAGGTATATTGCACGCGTCTGTCTCTCCTCCTCGATTGTTGGCTTGTTCATACTGATAGTCTGATGGCCGTTCGTGGCGGGCGGGTTTGAATTTGCATTGAGCGGATACATGGCGACGCGTTACTGGGAATTGAATTGGAGCTGCTGCTTTGACTTTTGAACCACAGTACAATTTCTGTGACACTATCACACTAGTGTGCTCTGCTTTGACTTAATTCACTGCGTGGTTGCTTGGGGTCAGCGCCGCCCGCCAGGACTACTGCCATGATCCGCCGGATCCCATCCTGAGCTCACTCATCATTTCTGCTAGGAGCTAGTAGTACTTCCAACTGTTGGATGATGCCGTCTGTACTGTATAGTGTGCACAAACACCATTCGCGCCTCTGTGCTGTCGCGTCACTCGTATTCCTCGCTTATGCTGTATTTTGCCCCTTGAAAGTTGGAAATGCCAGGCACTTCCTTGCTGAATGCTGATGATAGATAGTATAGTAAATATCATGGTCTGTCTGATGCAGGGAGATGATTTGGTGGTCCGCTGCTACTACATTGACTCTGCTATGAATGCCTTCGCCATATCTCCTGCGCAGGTGACCTCACGTGCTTGGATTCTCTTGTTTCTTAACATAAGCTGAATATACTCTGGTGGTTGTGCTGTCTGTGTCATTCTTTAATTGAGTTGGTCACGCACTATTTTATTTTAATAGCAGACCCCACCCTAGTTGTTTGTTTGTTATTTATAGAGATCCCTGATGGAGGAATCAAGCTCTGCTCAGCTTAGCAACACAATTGCCTCAACTTTTCTTAGCTTCACAACTCCCTGTGGCCAGCTCAATAAGCTTTGTGCGATTCCAAGGTGCTCAGCTTAAATGTTGCACCTCCTTTGGGGATAGTTACATTTATTCGAGCCCACTTCAATATATCAATATACTGTATAATGAGACGAAGGTTCCCTTGGTTGAATCTGGGTTAACAGTTGCATGTTCTGTTTTGCTGAATCTAGTACCCAAATGACAAAGCCTTTTATCCTTTATAAAGTCGTTTCAGACATCTTGCTAGTTGCTACTTTATGAGCTCATATTCAGTCAGATTAAACTAACTGTTTCACATGTTTTGCCCCACAGCTATATTCCAACACGCCTTCGGATTTTGACTTCAAACTTGAAAGGTAAACCCGTCGACAGCCAATTTTTGTTCCTTGCTAATATTATCATTCCATTTTTTTCATTTTTAAGCTTCACTTCTGCAGTTTAGCCCAAGGATTTGACTCCCTATCTGACTTTGCGGAGCATCTTGCCACCAACGTCGACATTGTCTTCCCAGTGATTCATGGGAAATTTGGTGAAGATGGTGGCATTCAGGTTTGTTCTTACCAGTGAAATCTGGTTTACAAGGAAAAGATATTGATTCATGCTTGTTGATTCTGAGTTTCACTTGGCATTGCACTAGCTATAGTGTTTGAATGGCTCTTAGTGACCACTGTTTGCACACTCACCTCCTGTTAACTTAATATGTGTGGGTGTGACATACTGACATCCATATGTTGCCATCTCTTTGGAATTCTCAGGAGCTTTTGGAGAAAGCAAATGTTCCATTTGTTGGGACACCCTCTAAGGAATGCCAGCGTGCTTTTGACAAGGTATATTAAGATTGCTCTTGACAAGATATGTCATCAACTTCTCCTACCATCCTTCTATTTAATTGCATACTTGGATTCAGTACCATCCACATCTTTTTCAGAATTGATGGGAAAGTGTTCTAGTATTATCTGTGAAACTTGTTTGCTGATTATGGATATTGTGGAACTTACTAGGACAAAATGTTCCATGTATTGAGCAAGTGGAGTTTGTGAAATGTTATCTAGTGAGCAGGTTAAAAGTATTGCTACAATTTACAATCTTCTAAAGATGCTATATGAAATGTGATGTGTCCATCAATATCTTGTTTTTTTGGCTATTGTAACATGTAATTCATTTAATGTCATTCGATCTATTTATCCAGTTCCTGACTTTAGCCTTGAACATGACTGCAGCATAATGCATCACTCGAGCTCAATGCACAAGGTTTCTTAACAGTGCCAAACTTTCTTGTGGAGGTAAGGCTTTTTGTCATTTCATAGTGCCCTCAATGTGCTATGCACTATATTTATCTTTATTAATGAGCATAATATGTAATTTAGTTGAGAAACAGGCATTGAGAGTCATTTTTTTAATCTTTGGCACTGTGCTTTTCTTATGCTACATATATCTGAAAATAAGTTTTGGTTTAATTATTCTGCTTCCTCCAGTGGACTGAATCTTAATACTTGTAGAAGGAACAAAAGATTTTCCTGCCTGTCACAATATTGCCCCAGTAGCTAAGAAAAAAATGGGAGTGTGGTTACTAGTTCTGATGCTCTTCTTTGGTGACCTGATCATGTATCCTGCAATTGTGTCTATGACAAAGCAGAAGGACAAGTTGGCTAAGCTGGAGTTAGAGGCATGGTTCCAAACCGTTAATCTGAACAAAGAAAATGGCAAAGTGATTGTAAGTGATAGTGTTTTACTTTAAAGATTGTTTTCAGGGTTGGATTGGTGAAGGGGTAACTTCTAATGTGCTTGCACAGGTCAAACCTACAAGGGCTGGGTCAAGCATTGGCGTGGTTGTTGCTTATGGTGTGAATGACGCTGCCCAGAAAGCTGAGGAAATTATTTCAGAGGTGCAGAATACCTTCTACTATACTTCTGGAATCATTCAAGTTAAACACAATAATAATTTTGAGACCTGAAATCCTATGCTGATTGACAGGGAATTGATGACAAAGTTATCATAGAGGTTTTCCTTGAAGGGGGGATTGAGTTTACAGCTATCGTGATTGATGTTGGGACTGCTAACAACAGTGAGCCTGTTGTTCTGCTTCCAACAGAAGTATGATACATATCTTCGTTTGCTTCTCTAAGTTTAAATTAAAGTCGTCATTGAGCCTGAATTAACGTATTTTATTTTCACTTTCCTTTTGCAGGTTGAGCTTCAGTACTCCAACAGTAGTGATACCAAGGAGGACACAATATTTAATTACCGCAAGAAGTACCTTCCAAGTCGACAGGTATATAGCCCAGACTAAAATACAATTTCTACGAGTCATTTGTGCAAAACTATCGGTTTCTTTCTGTTGATCTCTGCTTCTTAAGTCCTTAATTTGAAACTAACTTATAGAAATTCCTGTGACAAGGCCTTGGTCAAATAATTCCATTTTTTTACAGCCAGGTTTTCTTACACAACTATCAATTCAAGCATTCATTGATCTTTTCCCAGGTTGCTTATCATTCGCCTCCACGTTTTCCGGCAGAGGTGATCGATTGTATAAGACAAGGGATTTCTCTTTTATTCCGTCGCCTTGGTCTGCATGACTATGCAAGGATAGATGGTTGGTTTTTACCTTCTCCTGTTGCTTCTTTACCCTCATCTGAAAATAGTGAAAAATTTGGAAATAGCAAGTATGGAACTGTTCTTTTTACGGATATTAATTTGGTAAGCATACTCTTGTTGCTCTTTCTTCTCAAGTTTGGATCATGTCTTGCAGTTTCTAGTGCATGATACATGTTGTATTCTCTGTAACAGATAAGTGGGATGGAGCAAACCAGCTTTTTGTTCCAACAAGCTTCAGCGGTAATAATAACATGGCATCACACACTTTGTAATTTGGCATTTATTGTTAGAGTATTAGGAATAGTATCACATTGTCTATCCTTGAGAGGTGTTAGTCCTATGTACTCAAGGTTCAAAAAAACGCTAGGCGCTAGGCGGGCGCTGGCCTCTTGATTAGCGCCTAGGAAGATTAAACGTAGATTAAACATGATTAAATGTTTTGTTTTTTCATAATTTTTGTGATGCTTAGAGCAAAATCAGTAGTAATTACACAACTATAAGTGATAAGAGTGAACATACCTCTTGCTGCAGCTGCACACTTTTTGTTGACATCAGTTTCTTTCCTCTTTCACCTTGATTTCTTGCATTCAACAGCAGCTAGCGATCAAAGAGATACAAGTTAATAATCTGAAAACAGGAAAATAAAATAACAGGTATAGAGTAGAAACTCATCTATGAGGGGTAGCTCAATATTGTACATGCACAACCAAGCTTCCAAATAATAGGGAAGCATCACAGGGGGAAAGATCACAAGAAAATATACACACAACGGCCACAGTTCATTGCATAGCTTAATGGTCCACAAATTAAATAGTAGCAGTGCAGTACAAGTACAACACAGAACACACAATAATGGTCTTATGGTTCACACACAGATTAAAGATAAGTAGATAACTAGATATTAATATTTAGATAACTTGGCAGCATGTTGCCATCATGCAATCTCCTCAGTCCTCACTCCGCAAATGTAGTGCAATTTAGAATTGCTTCTTCATCTTCATCATCCTCATAGGGAATGTCATCGTCTTGATAATCAGGATCATCAGATTCAGATTCCCACTCATCTTCATCCACCTCTCTAGCCACTCTTGCACTCCTTCGAGGTTGAAGCTGTTCATCAGTTCCCATTGCATCTCCAAGGACACTCCATGTTATCCCTGTCCCAGGCATTTCTCCTTCATCTTCCTCATCCCTAAAGACAACCAATGCATGAGCATCCCCTCCCTCAACGAAAAATCCTTGAGCTTCAGAAGCATCACTACTTAGGAGCACTTCATAGTTACTCTTTCTTTTGATCTTCTCCTTCTTGGACATCAATTTATTATTGAATTGGATGAATACTAGAGAGTTGAGGCGCTCTGTTGTCAGCCTATTCCTTTTCTTTGTATGATGCTGTACATTATAAATTTAAATTAGAATTCCAACATCAGCACATGTACATTAAATTGGGAGCAGAGAGCAATTAGTAAAGACTACAAACTGACCTGTTCGAAGGTGCTCCAATTCCTTTCACATCCAGATGAGCTAGAGGTAAGTGAGAGGATTCTAATAGCCATATATTGCAAATCTGGTGCTCCACCTCCATAAATCCTCCACCAAGATGCTAAAAAATGAAGAGAAATGTCTCAAACATGTGCAAAATTGATTGCAGAAAATTCTGGACAGAATTAATTGCAGGAAAAATCTGGACAAAATTAATGCAAGAGCATACCCGGATTGAACTCGAAGCGTTCATAGCTCCTTGCCATCTTCTTTGAGAAGTTTCCTTCTTTCTTTATGAATTTATCCCAGTCCACATTAACAGCCTTATGTGCCTTATCATCATCATGATAATAAAAGGTCTCCGCACATTGCACCAATTTTTCCTCTATAGTTGGATCAGACAAGATTGCTGGATTGTTGTAACTATAGTATGGATTCAGCAAATATGCAGCCACATGCAATGGAGAATCAAGCCTATCTTTCATCTTCTTGTCAACAATAGCCATCACTGCTCTGTAGTTCTTTTCCACATTTCCAAATGCCTCCTTGATCTCCCTCTTTGCCTTGAGAAGTTCTCCATACACATAACCCATAGATGGCTTCACATCTCCATCAACCAAACGTAGAACTTTCACCAAGGGCTCAAAGACCTTCAAACAAAGGATCACATTTCTCCAAAATTGCATGTTCAACATCGTGGCTGTAGCATCCTTGCCCTTTTTGGTCTTCATTTCAGGTAAGTTATACCACTTGGAGTCGACCACCATCTTTCTTAGACAATCTTTCTTTTTCATCATACTTTGAAGTGTAAGATACGCTGTAGCAAATCTGGTTACCCCTGGCCTTATGATTTCTCTCTTCAAGGTGAAGGACCTCAAACATGCCAAGGTTCGGTGGTGACCATAGACAAAGATAGTGAATGCTTTTGCTTGATCAATTGTCTTCTTGAATTGTGCAAGGTTGCCAATACCTTGCAGCATCAGATTGATGGTATGAGTTGCACAGGAAGTCCAAAATATGTTTGGCCTCTTCTGTTGCAGCAATGCCTTTGCTCCCATGTTGTTAGAAGCATTATCTGTCACAATTTGCACCACATTTTCAGCACCTACATCCTCAATTGCCTTGTCAACAAGTTCATATATAACTTCACTAGTGTGTGACACATCTGACATCTCCATTGACTTGATAAAGGTTGTGCCCTCACTAGTATTTGTGCACAAGTTCATAATACTTCTTCTCTTCATGTCATGATGGAGCAGCCATGCTTAATCTTCCCTTCTTCACGATCTTGTAGCAAGCTTTTGGTTCTTGCATGCTCCTCCTCCAACAATTTACCCCGAAGATCATGCTGAGTTGGAGGTTGGAAACCAGGACCAAATTGACCAATAGCTTCAACCATTTCCTTGAACTCATCATTTTCACAAGCATTGAATGGAATAGCTGCAAAATAGATTGGTGCAGAAAATTAAAATTCCAACAACTAATAATGCATGGATTCGAATAATATGAAGGCTGCAGCAATAAAGATTGGTAAATTACTTAAGTACAGAACATACCATGTGTATACACCCATCTAGCAACATACTACTGCACTTGGTGTGTTCTCTCTTTCCAAAGTGCATCATTTATGTTTTGTTGCCTCTTAGCTTCAGCACTACCTGCTTTGGGATCAATTGGACATGTAAATTTGTCCATTGGTCCTAGCTTGCGAGGCGTACTTGAGCTTCCAGCAAGTGACTCAACTTCTATCACTTCCTCTTGAGCTGTTGAAACTTGTACATTCTCCCTAACCTCTTTATCACGCTGTTGCTTGTCCATCTTCTTTTTTGCTGTTGACTTAAGATCATTCAGGCATTTTTGCTTAATTTCCTCTGCTACTTTTGGGCACTTCACCACAGATGTGCCATGATGAGCAAGATGTTGCTTGAAACGATTGATTCCTGCTGAGCTCTCATGGCCACAAAGCAGACACTTCACTTTGTTCTTGTCATTAGGATCACAGAGCCGCCCCCACTCCCAACCAATGTCAGATGACTTCCTCTTCAGGTGGTTGTCAATGGCTGCTGCATCTGTAGCAGCCGTAGCAGCAGCTGCAGCCTCAGAAGTTAACATCCTACAAGCAACCGATTAACCAATACTACTTTAAGTAAATAGCAGCAGCACAAGAACAAATGCATCATGCATTCATAAATTCATAGACTAGCATTTAGCAATTAACAGTCCAAGACTAACAAAGGCACAAAGCTACTTGGCAAATCAGTTTAAGCCTTCAAGGTATATACAGTTAAGTCAATCAGTCAATCTCAATTCCAAATCCTCAATCCAATCTATCAATATTCAATCAACATGTACAGGTACTGACTACTGAAGTTGCAGACATTGAACTTGCATAATACTGGAGGAGAAGGACAGGAACTCAGCAAGGGAACGAGGGAGAACCTGGATGGTGCTCTGGCGGGGACGATGTGAAGAGAAGCGAGGGGGCCTGCGCCGGCTGTTGCTGAAGCTGTAGTGCTGCACCGGCTCCCTCGAACGGATGGACCTGGGGCTCTGCTCTGCTCCGCTCGGACGGCTAGACCTGCGTCGTCTCAGCTCCGACGGCGGGTCCTCCCCTCGGAATCGCCAGCACGAGCGACGGCGAGTCGCCCCGTGCGGACGCGATGAGGAGATGAGAGAGAGGTGAGGTCGCGAGTGGATGACTGAACACTGAAGGACGACTGGATGAGTCTTTTCCCCGCGCTTTGTTCCCCAAGCGGTCTTCTTCCCGAGCGTGCGCCGCTCCGTTCCCGCGCGTGCCTGCTCTCTCCCCGCGCGGCCGCGCGAAAGTTTCCCGCGCGCGAAAGCCGCCCGCGCGAAAGCCGCTCCGTTCCCGCGCGCGGCCGTGCGAAAGTTTCCCGCGCGTGAAAGCCGCCCACGTGTGCACTCCTGCTCGTGCGCTTCCGCCCGCGCGCAAGCCGCTGCCTAGGACCGTTTTTCGCCGCGGAAACGACGCTTACACGCCGCATCGCGTGTACGTGCCGCGCCTAGGCGCGCCTAGCGCGTAATTTGCCGCACAGGCCCTAAACGACACGCTGACCCAACGTTTAGCGCCTAATCACGATTAAACGTATGATTAATCGCGTTTTTTCGAACCTTGTATGTACTCTATATAATCAGCCCATGAGGCCCAATGCAATATATTCAATATTCCACCAATTATATTCTCTTTCATAGTATCATTCGCCTAGGTTTAGATCCTAACCCTAGCCGCCGCCGCTTCCGCACCGCGCGTCCCCGGGGAGAGTCCATTCTCCGCCGGGGGCAGTGCCCCCGTTTAGACGCCCGATCCTATTGATCCGGCAGCCATTGTCGTCGTCGCGCAGCAGATCGGGATCTCCCCTACGTCATCGCCCTGTAGCCCGTCACCTCGTCCCCAGGCTCGTCGCTGCGCTGTCGTCGTTAACGCCTTCCCGATCTTCGCCGTATGGAGGTTGCTGGATCTCTCCTCGTCCCATGTCGTCGTGGTGGCGGCCTGGCCCAGCCACATGTCCCGATCTGTGCTGCCATGGAGGTAGCCAGATCCGGTGTGTCGCTGCAGTGAGGTGGATCTGCCCATCTCCACTACGCCGATCTACGTCGGCGCCTTCAACCCCGCACATCCGCGCCCCGCTGTGCACTTGTCGCTGAGGGAGCGCCGCCTGATGAGGTCGCACCATCGCCGCCGTGTCGTCACGCTGGGTACACCTGATCTACTGTTACTATATCTTTTTGGTTTGCCCGATCACAGATCGGGATTGAGTCGCCCACTGCCTGTCGACCTCGTGCGAACTACTCCGGTATTGGCATCGACTGCATCGACACCATCGCCGAGTACTACGCGCATCTTCTCCGAGCAACAGGGCTGCTGCTATGTCGCCTCATCGGGCCGCAGCACCGTCGCCCGTGTGTCCACCTCGCCGTTGCATCTACATCGCCGTCCCCTGTGCATCGACGGTTGTACTGTCTCGCGTCGTCGCTGGGCGGTGCTCGCCGACGCGTACCCGCTTCCGTCTGCACAAGGTCTTCGTCCTGCTGATTGGGTCTTCGTCATCGAGCTGCAACTACACCCTCGCCGTCGCTGGGCCTAGCTCGCCGGCCCTCGCATCGTCGCTGAGCTCCACTCGCCGATGCGTCGCTCTCGCACTGCTTCTACTTCGTCCAGCACAACCACGTCGTGTCCTCGTGGTTGGGGCCCTCTCCCTTGTACGCCCGGTATTGGCAACACCGACGCGTGCTTTCTTCCCCGATGCGTTGCTGTGACTGGCAAACCCAGCACACGCCTCGGCGCACAGGCGGCTTGACTGCATCGACTTCGGCATCGACCCTCCCGTTCCCACCTCGTCTGCCTCGATTGTGTCGTCGTCTTTCTTCTACGTCCACGACGGCCTTGACTACGTCGACTTCGGCATCGCCTCCTCCCATGACAACTGTCTCGACGTGTCTTCGTCATATCACCATGGCGCCCCTTGTGCGCCTGCAGCTCCATTAACAAGGCTACCCGACCACAACTACGACGACCGCGGCCACATCAGCACGGCTTCGTCGACCACGGCTACTGCGCCCTCACGCTTGGCTACCTCGACATCGACACAAAGGGCTACCGCCTTGCATGAGGACTCATCGGCTTCTTCTCCAGCCACAGCATACGCGCCGCATCGACTGTTATGACTGTGGGGGGAATGTTAGCTTGCCAGCTTCTTCTCCAGTCTCACCGTCTGTAGCGCTCCCGCTGTGACTGCAGGGGAGTGTTAGAGTATTAGGAATAGTATCACATTGTCTATCCTTGAGAAGTGTTAGTCCTATGTACTCTATATAATCAGCCCATGAGGCACAATGCAATATATTCAATATTCCACCAATTATATTCTCTCTCATTTATGATTCTGGAGAAATTCTTATTGAAATAGCATACATGATCATCCCTGCTGTGCATCTTTACTTCAAACTGTCAACCATTGAGGATGTCTGTATTTGAATATGATATTTGATATGCAGTATAAATTAGTTTTTCTAAAGGTTTTTTATACCCGTTATCTTGCTGTTACATGAAGTAAGTATCATGTGAATACTTTTGCGCTCATAATGCTTAATTTCATTACTAACTTCAGAACCAAAAACTACACTTTTCAGGTTGGGTTCTCTCACTCTAGAATCCTTCGTACAGTTGTTCAGCATGCTTGCTCGCGATTCCCTTCTCTTGTTCCATGCAATAATGCTTGGACCGCTTTGTCCAGAAAACTACAACCATCGAAACAAGTAGAAGCAATCCACAATGGTACATCAAGACAGAAGGTTTTTGTGATCTTCGGAGGTGACACTTCAGAGCGGCAAGTATCTCTTATGAGTGGTACCAATGTCTGGCTTAATCTCCAAGGTTTTGATGATGTGAGATCTCTCTGGCCATGTTGGTCGATAATTTGTTGCCATTGTCTTGAAACTCTATTCCATACCATACCATGCTTTAAGCTTGATAAGATACCATGTTTGTTGCCTACGTAGCTATGTCCTATTTTCATGCATCGATATTTTAGATTCTTTTCATTTCTGTTGCTTTCAGCTTGATGTGACACCGTGTTTGCTTGCTCCTGCAAATGGATATATCTCCTCCCATGATCAAGATGTCAGTGACAGTTCAAGAGAAGTTTGGACGTTGCCGTAAGTGTTGCATCTCATTGGATTTTCTGGATAATATTGTTGTTATGCACCATAACATTTACTTGGTAAAATGACTAAACTTGGCGTACTCTATGTGGCAGATATTCATTAGTGCTACGACATACCACTGAAGAAGTTCATGCTGCATGTGTTGAGGCAACTGAGCCAGAACGAGTTAAAATAACAAAACATTTGCGTGATCAAGTAATGAATGAACTTGGGCCAGCATTGAGCAAACATGATTGGTTTGCGGGCTTTGACATTGCTTATGAACAACCTGTCAAATACTCTCTGCAACAGTGGGTCAACCATGTAAAAGAAACTGAAGCTGTAGTGTTTATAGCAGGTATTTTTCCAAAAAATACTATTCTAGTCTAACTTCTATGCACACTAATGTATAGTGTTCTAACTTTTGCAAAATTATATGATCAGAAATGCATTGCATGTAATATTTCTGGAATCAATGGACTCTGTCCAGTGCCAATTATTCAATCGTATTGCTCCTTTTCTTAAACTAAACCAAACATATAATTAGTAATAACACTATTCCAGATGGAAAGCCTTTCACCTGACTGTTGCATTTATAATATACATCTGTTTCTTTTTTTCTTAGGTGTTGATGTCTTGTGTGTTATATGTAGTGCATGGTGGCATTGGAGAGGATGGTACCATTCAGACATTGTTGGAATCTGCAGGAGTTCCTTACACAGGTTCACTTTTTGCTTATATATAGAGAGCATTTGTATGTGGCCAAACTAAAGAATGTAAAGGCTCTTGTCATGCAGGACCAGGACCAATAGCATCTAGAACATGCATCGACAAAGTTGCAAGTTCACTTGCTGTTGACCATGTATGAACCTTTTGTAGCTTCTACTCTTTTACGGGTTCCTATATTTAAATATTGATTTTCTAGCATGAATGTAGAATGATATTACATGATATCACTATGGTACAAACAGCTTAAATCAGTTTTGTTAATAACACAACATCTGCTCGTTGAAAAATTTTGTCCATTGTGACCATGCCAAAGAAGTTAACAGTATTTGTGGTACTTGTGTAGCTTGCTAGTTATGGAGTCCGTACCATTCCAAAGGATGTAAGAGAAACACAAGAAGTACTGAAGTCATCTCTTGTTGATATCTGGAATGAACTTAAAGCAAAACTACTAACAGAAACAGTGTGTGTGAAACCAGCTCGTGACGGGTGCTCGACTGGTGTGGCAAGATTGTGGTAAGCATTTACTTAACTCTACTCTAGTGTTTTCAAAAAAAAAAAATCTACTCTAGTGTTTTAGCTATTTAACGCTTATGTATCTCATTTTTGTTTTGTGCATGGATCATTAAGAAAACTCTATCTATTTTCAGCTGCCCAAAGGACCTAGAAGTCTATACAAATGCATTGAGGAGGAAGTTTCCGCAACTTCCTGCTAATTGCCTGTCCAGGGTACCAAAAACAACCTAACCATGTTTCTGTGTCAATCGAGGAACTATATCTGCCAGTGGTCAGATACATTTTTAACACTAAGCTATATTTTATAGGCACATGGCGTAATTGAGATGCCACTCCCTCCTCCAGAGTCATTAATATTTGAGCCTTTTATTGAAACGGATGAAATTATCATTTCAAATAAATTGGAGAATGGCAGTGCCCGCCATCTGGTATGGAAGGGTGAAAATGACTGGCTTGAAATAACTGTTGGTGTAGTTGGTAAACGTGGAGAAATGCACTCATTAAATCCAAGTATCACAGTGAAAGAAAGTGGTGATATTTTATCTCTTGAGGAGAAATTCCAAGGTAAGTAGTATCATCCACACTTTCTAGTTTGTACTGTTTTCCTTACTTATTTATGACCTCATGAATGAAGTTGTACCAGGAGTTGCTATTGCTGATTGTGTCTTTTGATATTTGTTAAAAAAAATAGTTGATAGCATGGCATGGAAATGCAATATGACATTGAGGTAAACTTTGACTTGGGACAAATGAGGGGAAATAATTTCTTGTAGAATATCGTGCGTGCCTTCTCCATATCGTTATTAGCATCAAACACGATATAGCTAAACTGTGTCTGCCCTCTAAGCCATTTTTCTCATAACATGACTGAGGTGTTTTATTTTTTCAGGTGGCACTGGAATCAATTTGACACCGCCTCCTGCAACAATTATGGGGTACTTTATTATGACTATTCCCAGTTTCCCCTTTTTCTTTTAAATAACAGTAGAATTTTGAACTGGACAGAATCTAGATTCTAGAAGCTTACTCACATGTCGGTTCTGATTTTGCCGGCGTCACCACGCCAGCTGCCCCTGATTCATCTCAGCATCATGCCGTACTAGTATCACTTGTGAGCATATCCTTTGGCTTTCCTTTTGTAGCGAGGACGCTCTGCAGAGGTGCAAGAAGAGTATCGAGATGATGGCAAACGCTCTAGGTTTGGAAGGCTTCTCGCGCATTGATGCATTTGTGAACGTGCGAAGCGGTAAGGTATGAATGTGAAATGTTGTACTCAAATGAAGATGATAATTGTTAATCCTAGTTGTGATATTGTGGTAGTAAGTTTAGCCGCCTCGTTCCCAATATGCTTGGTCCTGCATGCAGGTGCTGCTGATCGAAGTGAACACTGTACCTGGGATGACTCCATCCACCGTGCTGATCCACCAAGTAAGTTAAAGGGCTGGCTCTGGCTCACAGAAAAACTGCATTATCTGCACACTGTTTGTTGCTGTGGCAGCAGCAGCATTGGAGCAGAAAAAAAAACTCAATTAAAATAATGTATGTTGGCAATCAATCGCAGGCACTCGCAGAGGATCCGCCCGTGTACCCCCACAAGTTTTTCCGCACTCTTTTGGATTTGGCGTTTGCAAGGGCAAAATAGCTCACCAGTCGGCCATTTATTTTTCTTTGACCACGCATCGGTTTGATTCTGTATCAGTAAAATTATTGTGAGGAGGTCCTGTTAGTGCTAGGTGGTTGTTGAAACTGAAAGACTTGGTTATCTTTACTTCACGTTAGCGTCGCTGAATTTTCCGAAACGCGCGAGAGTCGATACACGTGTGGCAATGTAGTCCTATCAAAGGTGGTCGAGGTTCTTCAGTCAGTCGATGGTATGAAAATCTTGTCCGTGATTGATAAGATGAAAATAAACCTGTAGCTCTAGTGTACATACAAACAGACGCATAGGGCTTGTGTTGCCATGTGTGCGGTCGTCCACAGAAGAGAAGAGCAGAAGCAACTCCCAGTTCCCACGCGCCCACAAGTCAAACCGGCCCGGGCGTGCGGCTCACACAACTAGTGATCCCAACCCAACAATCCCCACCGGGCCTGTCAGCCAGGACGGCAAAACCGTGAAGCCTCCGTTAAGTTTGAAAGATAAGATTGTCGGGTTTACAACGCCGTCGTTTATTGAGTATTGTGAGTGATTGGTACGACAGTTACTAGTGACATTATGATGATCGACCTTATTATATTTGGAGGACATTTTTAAAAAAAAAGGAATATGGAGAACATGTTGGCATGTTGATATGACTTACTCCCTCCGTCCTAGAAAACATGCAATTCTCGCTTCCCGATGAATCAACTTTTTTAAACTGTCGGTAATTATATATTAAAATAAAGATAATTTATTTTGAGACATAAATGTTAATATTTTTTACTATAAACTTGGTTAAAATTAACATAGTTTGACCAGCACGCTTCCCACGACTGTATGTTTTCTGAGACGGAGAGAGTACATAAAGTGTAGTTAATCGAAAATACAACCACTTGTACTAAGTCGGGCCGCCGGATCGTCTTAAACGTAACTAACCCAGGTGGACATGCAATGCAAGCTTCGGAATAGACACATGTACCTAACAGCTGACACAGACGTGTCTACCGGTTTCATGACAATATGATGATAGACCTAATTACTTTACAGAATCTTCTTTTAATTTTCTTGCGAGAGGTCTTTCCTAGATTTATCTACTTGACCTTTAATTTCAAGCTGCTATATGTTAGTGTGTGTGTGTGTCTATATATATATATATATATATGCATTATCGGTCAGAGTGCACTCTGCTTTCCTACATCAAAAGGTTAAAAGAACCAAGACGAGACGGGACAAAGCATCCTCAGATTCACAAACAAATCAGAAACATCATCCAATCCACGCATGCATGCAATTGGGGACTATCATCTGACCATGAGTGCCAGTATGTTATAATTTCTCCCACTATCCAAATT
The DNA here is from genome assembly GCA_023333625.1 of Bothriochloa decipiens. NCBI lineage: Eukaryota > Viridiplantae > Streptophyta > Magnoliopsida > Poales > Poaceae > Bothriochloa > Bothriochloa decipiens. Next base: position 69,443,701 of record CM041630.1, read on the forward strand.
AAAAGTAAGGGTGTTGAGATATAGTCAAACGAAGATACTAAGATATGGACATATGGTAGTATCTATGACAAAGGTAAGTTAGCCTAGCTACACAAAGACAAAGTTGCTTAGCTTGCCTTTCCAACCCACCCACCACACTATAGCTAGCCCGCTCCCCTTAGTGGTCGATCGCTGCTTCCAGGCGATCTAGCTAGTGACATATCCATCTAGGTTCGGTGCTTTCTGTGTAGACCTCAAATGTTACATTCTTCCTACAAAAATTACTCTTTTTTTATATTTTTTATGCACGCATTCAGCTTTAGAATGATTTTGTGACTTATTGTCTTAGATTCTTATAACACTGAAGAATTATATATATAGGTGAATTGATCATTTTTCCTACCGATTTAAACTTCAAATCAATATCCTACTAGGACTAGAGGTCTCGGGTTAGAGTCATGATGGACATTCTCTATCTCTACATCTAGAAAGACTCTTAACATCCAAATCTCAATCGTGCTCACGCATCCACGTCTTCTCCATCCGTGCCATACCTGGTTGACTGGTTCCAATACAAAGATCGGATTTTCATGGCCATGTTGATTACAAAATCCCTCGGAGCTCACAAGTCTATGTCCGATTATTGAGCTTCAGGCCAAAAAATCATGCTCACGGTGCATATATGTAGTTATAAAAATAATTGCAACCAACTCGAGCAAATGATCCAAATAACAAAAGCATATATAGAGTTTAATCTCTTCAAATAATTTGACCCAACCTTTCCAGCCCGGCCCCGAAGAATATAGGCTACCATGCATGCTTGTATAGTGCAGTCAAATAAAATAATTTGCAACCAACCCGAAGAGCAAACCTAATTATGACCCAATAACAAAAGCGTAGAGTTTAATCCCGGCCTTGGGATTAATATATATCTATCTATCCCAATGCAACCTCCTCGCCCCTACCTGTACACCACCATGTTCGGGCTTTCTCCTTGGTCTTGATACTCCCTTCGGTACACTTATAAAAGCAAAGCTTGACATGACATGGTCTCTCAAGTATAATTTAATTATTGATTTTTTATGCTATACTATTTATGATTGTACAATTATGGTTATTGAACATTAAAATCGATTACCAATTTAGCCATATCAAGTTTGTATTGCAATAGTTAAGAAATCAATTGTCCAATCAAAGAAGATAATGCTTGAATCTATATGTGTAGCCATCTATATTGTAAGAAAGAAGCGCTCATTTCTGCCATTATGAAAATAACTTAAATAAAGCCTAAGTTAGCTTTTAAAGTACTCATTTTATGCTATTATGAAAAATAATGTGTATATATACTATAAAACTCTTTATAAAATGTCCAAATTTTTTTATAAAATATAAACTAAAATCTTAGATCTACATCTAAATTTCCAAGGTAAAATATCATTAAAAAATAGTTAAATTTAAAGTAAACATAAATTCTATAATATATTAATACAAATATATCTTCTATATTTTATCAATCGTAAAAAATGATAGTAAAAGTAATTAATCTATGTTATCTAAATGTAATAAATTTGTCCACAAAATTTTTAATACCCACGTAATAAATTGTAAAATCCTAAAGCGTGTTTTTTTTAAACTTGTGAATTTCATTACTCATTTGCTAACAAATTGTTAGCCACCATGACTGATACACAATCGGGTAGAGAATCTAAGATGACTTCATCACCCTCAATACAAAAATACCCCAAACCGGCTAGCACATGGGCAGCCCTATTACAATTTCTAAGAACAAAAACACACTCAAAATAAAAAAAAATTTAAGTTCACTAGTGATTTAACTTCATCAATAAGATGACCACAAACTGAATCATCATACTTTGTGCAAATGATGGCCTGCACAACTTCCTTCGCATCAGTTTCAACAATGAGTCGGCCTATTCCCAAGTTTACTGCCATTTTAATCCCTTGAAGACAGGCTATAAGTTCGGCCTGGAATGCGCTGAGGAGCAAATTAATCCTCCCTCGCGAAGAACTCACCACGTCCCCGTCTGAATCACGGATGATACCCTCCCGACCCCCGATCCCCCACAACGGGCGACTCGGGGGGGCGCCCGCCCCAACGTCCCTTCTCCTCCCCTCGCCGGCTCCCTCTGGCCGCCGTAGCTGTGGTGGCGGCGGCAGCTCCACAAAGAAGACCCGTCCGCACCACCACCCCCTCCTCCACCCTCCTCCCCAGTGTCCTCCTACCCTCCGCCTTCTACTCCGGCGACCTTGGCGGCCATCGACGGCCGGCGGCTGGTGAGCGGATGGATCTGGGCCCCTACGGGCCAAATCCGCCATTCGGGCCCTCTTCCTCGCCCCTCCCTCCCCTGGTGGTCAGGAGATGGCCCGCTGGCGGCCATGGCACCCGGCCTCCCGCCGGGGCCTCCGATGGCCGGGAAGGGGACTAGCTGGCCGGATCCGGGCCCCCGGGCCCCGGATCTAGCCGATTGGCCAGCTGTTCCCTGCCCCCTCCGGCGCAGTGTCGGGCTAGCTCGGCGGGCCCCCTCCCCCTCGTGGCCCCCCTCCTGCGCTGCATCTTGGATGACGAGCCTGGGCAGCGGCGGGCCACCGGGGGGCTGGGGGGATGCTGTGCAGGGTGGTGCTCACCCCCTGCCTGCCCTCTCCTGTGTAGTGCCCCTAGGACGGGGGCTCGGCTTGGGCTTCCCTTGGTGGCCATTCGGGCATGATTTGTAGGGATTTGGGTGGCGTGGCTGTAACACTCTGGTGTTAAGCATGCATCATATTGCACTTTAAAAGCATAACCATCTCAATTGCATCATTTTTGTTACATGAAATGATAAGGTTTATATATGTGCATACCTTGACTTGAACTAGAACTATATGAAGAGTTGCTTGTTTGAGGTTGAGTGTTAAATGAAGTTTGTAGAGAAAATTATTTGGAGCAAAACTTATTTTGGGGTCATTTCATGAAAAGGCTTGGAAGTGGGTCAAAAATGTCAAAAACAGTTTGTAAAAATGATTTTCTTTTAATTTTAAATCCCCATTTTTGAAATTCAAATTCTAGGCAGAATTAGGTTTTGATGTTTAAAAGTGAAATGTTCTACTCATCAAAAGGAACATTTCATCTTTTATGAGTTTCTTCAAATTCGGATTATTTTGGAAAATATGGGGTTCATCAAGTCTGCACGAATCTTGACGCAGTGGGACCCACCGCACAGTCTCTTCTTCCTCCTCTCTTCTTCTTCCTCGCGACGCTGTCCGACCCGACGCCGGCCGCGTGGTGTCCGTACGCCGAGCCGCTGCCGATGCCCGCTGTTCCGACCCCGCACCCGAGCGCCACACACGGATCCCCGCACCGCGCTCGCCCGGTCCCACAGCTCGCCCACGCGCCCTCGCTCGGCCCCGCTCCGCGCACATGAGTGCCACGCGCTCGATGAGCTCCGACGCCGCGCTGCCTCGGTCCGAGCTCGAGCGGCCGTTTCAAGTCGCCCTGACCGCGTCAGGCCCTCCTTCCCTCTCTTCTCCGCCACCAGACAAGCCCTTGCCCTTCATCTTCCACCCGAGCCCGAGCACTCGGACGTCGCCCCGCCATTGCCGCCGCCGAGAGCTTGCACGCCACCGCACCCCGTAGCCTGAACACTTTTTGCCAAGGACTCGCCAATCGCTCCGCCTCGACTCTGGCCACACCCTGCCCACCTCTCCTGCCACCGAGACCCAAGGTAGAGGTCGAATCGACCTTCTTCTCCTTCGCCGGTCATGGCCGCCCGACCGCCGCGCGGTCCGCCGTGCCCAGCAACCCCTCTCTCTCTCAATTAGCTAGTGAATCGTGTCCGTCTGATCGAGTAGGATCGATTGAAGTAGTTCATGAGGTCGATTAGCGTCTGAGCCCGACGAATTTGGCCATCCGCCGTCGCGGATTCGCGCCGCCGCTCGCCGGCGTACATTGCCGACGTTGCTCCGGCCATTCATTCCTCGCTTGAGCTAGTCCGTTCGAACCATCTTGGTCTGCTAGAGCTGTTAGGCTGGTCCGTTTGCCCCGCCGTGGCCCGAGATGGCCGGCGTACCGCGAACCCTCGCCGCCGTCCGCCGCTGTTCGTCGCCGCCGGTCCAAACCTCGCTCCCAGTTCACATCTTTCACACCAACGTGCCCGTTTTGATGAGTTGAGTCGGTTGGTAACCGTGGCTCGGCCGGAGACCTCGCCGTCGGCGAGGAATCCCGACGCCGACGACCCTCCCCCGCCGCGTGGACCTCGGGCAGGATTCCTGTCCTTTCCCGGACTTTAGCGTAAAGTCGCCAGACTCAGTGTATTTCTTAATAGGGCTTGGTTAGTTTCTAGAAATGTCAGGGTCCCCGGTGTAAAGTGGCTTTTCCTTTTTCTTTTTCAGAATTGATTTCAGATTTTGGTTTAAAGCTTTGAAAATTCATAACTTGCTCATTTTTCATCCAAATGAGTTGGTTCAACTTGCAGTATTTTTCTTATGAGATGATCTATGCATGAAAAATATGAAATGTGGAATTTGTGAAACTTTTCTATATAGCTTTATTTATCTCTATTAATTGTATTTATCTTAGGAAATGCATAACTAATTCTCTGTTGCTCAGAAAAATGTGAGACCAAGTTTGTTAGTCTTCTTATGTCATGCTCTATCTGTGAAAAATATTGTTAGGCTATGTCATATGTAAATTTTGCTATGTCTAGTTATGGTGCCTATTTTCATGTGAGGAGAAATAATTCATAATAAATAATGTATAAGGAATTTGTTCATGAAACTTTTTGGAGAGTGTTTTTATGTCAATCTAGAGCTAATTATGTTCTGAGATCTGTTGTTTGATATACTTTTATGTACAAAGTATTTTATGCCCCTGGAATTGTGCTGCCTTGTCATTTTTGTGCAGGATAAAGTACTTACTGTTTTGACTTGAAATTTTTATGGTAGTCTTTATTTGGTATGATTAAGCTTCTGTAATTTTTACAGAATTTTCTGAGTAGTCTAAAGCCATGTTGTAGTTATACCCTAATTTCTTTTATTTATAAATAATGCTTTAGAGTTATCATTTCATGTGTGTAAAAAGGCTTTTTATGCTATTCATGATATGTATGATCTTCTATTGATTGTGGTTCAGTAGAGTGTAGTGTGCAAAACAATGGTTGTTTATAATTCTTTATAGTGTGCGAGTAAATTGTAATGCGAGGCCTATTTGGAGATTTATCGGTAGAAGGGAATGCAGATAACATGTGCTTATCATACATGTTTTCAAATATCATATCATTCATCTTAGCTGAGCATTCATTTATCATCACCATCAGCATTGTATTTATATGTATGCACGGTATTCATACGCACTATGCATCATACAGGATCATCAGAGCTCGCGACGGTAGTTCCCGGAGCACCAGGAGAGGAAGGCCAACAGGAAGCTTTGGTTCGGGAAGCAGCAGAAGAGGATCCCGAAGCTGATCTTCCGGAGTGTCCCGACCACCAGCCAAGTGCTTTTCTGAAAGGCAAGCCCCGGAGCATTCTCCCTGTGGTTTGCAAAATATCTAACTTGAGTCATTTACTTGTTTGCTGCATTAAGTTATAGGCGTTGTTTTATACCGTTGTTGCATTACTTATATTCCTTGCCACTGTTTATACTTCAACCCTGTTAGGTTCAGGTACGATCAGTGCTTAGCCCTGCTTAACTAGATCGGTAGAAGTCGGGTGATTTCCTGTCATCCGCGAGTTATAGGTGGTAACTCGGAATGGTTGAATACATTGTTATCTTGGATAACCATGTGGAGATAATAAATCGAGACCGGATGGGATTGGAGTTGAGAATGAACTGGAGGTTCAATGTGGTTTATCCCGTCTGTGTCGAACTAGGACCCCGTCCGTTGTACGTCCTCAAGTCATATTGAATTTATGCCTCACATTTAGCTGGAAGGATAAGTCGTTCCGACCGCGAAGCCTAATTTTGATTTGGGTCGGGAGTCGACCTGCTGTACGCATCACATTGGTGAAGATGGGGGACCACGGGTTACGCGGTTGTAAGGCCTGAATATAGCATGGTGCGCCCTGCTGGCAGCCGGACGGTGCCCGGATGTGATGGTACCTGTTGATCTCGCATTTTTCCTGAATTGGATGTCGGTGACCTGTAGCTCACCGTGGCTGGTGAGTGTGGTTTGTGTGAGGAGTACCCGCCAGCTGGTTAGTAATCGATTATAATCGCCATCGTTCCTGGACAGTGAACACTTGACTTGAGCAGCGGCATCGTAGTAAGAATTTGAACAAGAGATGAGATGGTTCAGCTGTTGAGACTGAAAGATACTCAACCAGAAATGGTTACTTGCTGTTGAATAATTATTACCATGCTTGTTTAGTACAGGTGCTAATGTAGCATGATAAGGTTAATCAGATTAAAATACATTGCTAGAAGGTTCTTATTAATTGTTTCTTAATGCAAGCTTTTCCGTAATTTAAATGAGTCAGCTATCCTACTTATACAGCCTTACATACTCCTTGAAGTCTCTTTATTTTAGTTTATAACGGGTAAGTCTAGCTGAGTACATCCTCGTACTCAGGGTTTTATTTCCCATGTTTTTGCAGATGGTGAGATGCTTTATGGTTATTATCAGAACTGTTTCTATCCCGCCTTGGGAGATGACTAAACCTTGGGCATGGTCACTCTTCTCTACTTGATGCTTTTGCTGGATGTGGACCAAGGACCTGGCAATGTATTTCAAATGTGTGTGTGTGGTATTTGAACTTAAATCGCTTCCGCTACTTTGAGTCTTTAAACTGGTTTGTAATAACTCTATTCCGTACTCCGATGATGTTTTAAACTATGTGCGAACTGCGTACTTGTGAATGGAATCGCTAAACTATTACGATCTTGGTCGTGCCGAAAAAGTTTGAAATCCTTCGAGATTTCACGGACTACCGGGTTTATTAGGTCTCAATCATATGATTTGCTGAATTAATGGCGGATTATGTGCTTGTGCTCTAATAAATTGGTCGGTTCTGTTACAGTGGCCAGGGCGTACGCCGTGTCGCACCATGGTGGTGTGAGCGGCTGCTCTGGCGATGCACCATCGACACCGTGGTGGCGTGGATGACATCGTCTTGTTCTCCCATGGCCTGACTGGGGTGCAGGCGCTCGGGCGAAAGCCCAGTCTGATGTTGTTTGGGCAGGCGACTGTGATGCCTTTTGGTGCCACTCCCTTCTTGAAGGCGTCGTCGTTGAGTCTCATGCTCCTATCACTGGCGCTGTATTCTAGGCAAAGGCCCTGCTGAAATCTCGTGTTTGGTTTTGATAATTGATGACACCCAATGTTGCTAATGTTTTACTCTAAGTGTGACTAGACACATAGCAACATGATGGTGAGGCCTCGGGCTCGGTGATGGACTTGGACATGGTGATGATCAAGCATCGAGGGTCAAGGCTAAGGTATCAAGAGATATGTGTTTTCCCTTTCGGTGATAGAGACACTATAGAGAATGTGATCACGTTTAGGATTGATAACCGACTATCAAGAGGGGAATTCACGGTTGAATTCGCGGTCCAAGTGCCTCTAGGTTCGACTTTGCATGATGCATATGAGAGACTAACTAGAGAGCTAACACTTGCCATATTTCATGTGATGAAATGCTAACTCATGTGATCGAGAGTGTTTTACATGTTGGAGTTGGCACCCTAAGGCAAGTGGTTTGACTTGGATCAGCGACGGCGTGACGACGACGACAAAACGATGAAATCAGCTGCTTCTGTAACGCGCCGGACGCACGGCCAGGAACGCCGGTTGCGTCCGACGCTTGATAGAGAAGCACACGCGCAGTAGACGCTGCACCGGACGCTCGGCCAGAGGGCCGGATTCGTCGGCGCTCGATGGTGGGCTGCAGTGGCCTGGCACACCGGACGCGCGCCAGACGTGCTGCTGGCACTGTTCAGTGTCCGGCGCTGCTAGACATCCCAGGTCTTGTGGTGCAATAGCATCGGACACTGACGCCGGACGCCACCCAGAGCGGACCAGCAGCGGGCCGAGCCGCCGGACGCGGAGCACCGGACGCGGCTCGGAGGCGCCGGACGCTGATGTGGCGGCTGTAGTTCAAACGTGAGGCTCCAATGGTCAACTGGCGCATAAGGCGCCGGACGCGTCCGACGGTTCCGGCTGACGCGTCCGGCGCGTGTAACGCCAGCCCCTGAAGTGCGGCGCCAGACGCGTCCGACGCCTCCGAGCTGAGTAACGGTTGGATTTTGTGGGGAGGCTATAAATAGAGGTTTGGCCAGTTGGGGAGAGAATACTTGCCTATTCTAACATCTTTGAGCATCCTTTGAGCTAGAGAGAACCTCCCCCACTCATCTCTTGACTTGATTGTTCATCTAGAGTGAGATGAGTGAGAATCAAGTGCTAAGCATTGAGAGTTGCATCTAGAGGCACTTGTTCTTCGAGTTCGCTGCAGAGTTCTTGTTACTCTTGGGTGATTCCCGTCACCCTAGACGGTTTGGAGGCAATGGGGTGTTGAGCTCGAGGTAGAGATTGTTCGAGGCAGCACTCAGTGATCTTGTGAGGGGTTCTTGGTCCTTCCCCGCGGGAGTTCACGTAAGGATACTCTAGTGGATTGCGCGTGGCTTGGAGGATCCTTGTTTTGTGTTGAGAGTGCGGCTCCCGGCAGCGGTATTTGGCATTGAGAGCCAATTGAGCGAGCACCTCTCCAAGAAAGTGTATCGCCACAACGAGGACTAGCTTGCCAGGAAGCAAGTGAACCTCGTAAAAAATCATTATGTCAATATTGTGATTACCGAGGGTTCTCTTGTGTGATTATCTTGATTGGGTGATTGGCCGTCTACACTTCGCGTCGGTATAACAATTCAATCCCCCTCTCTTGTATCTAGCTTTATAACTTTGTTCATACATTGCTTGTCTTGCTAGATATCGAGTAGAACTTGCTAGATTGTGTAGTTTTCACTTGTTCATATCTTTGCTCTTGGTAGTTTAGTGAAGTTCCTAGAGTTATCTTGTATAAATTTGCTAGACTTGTTAGAAAGGCTTGCATAGAAGTAATTGAAGCTGTAGCATTGCAATTACGCTATCTCTTAATCTAACAAGTGGTCTAGTGTATTTGCAAGAAATTTTATTAGGCTATTCACCCCCCTAGCCATTTGGACCTTACACCTGCCTTGGCTATCCAAGGCCAGCAGTGATGGTGTTCTCGGCGTCACCACCTTCGTGAAGGCGTTGCTAAAGAATCTCTACGGCCGTCGTTCCTCCTCCTTGGTCACAATAGTCGTCTTGCTGCACCTTTATCGCGCTTCATGTTTTCTCCTCACCCGGGTTTGTTTAGCTAGTGGTTGTGGTAGCCATAGTCGTGTTGTATCCGGTGGATACTTTGCCACCGAGGTGTTTTTGGCGGACGCTTTGCCGCCGTGAGGATTCTTTATTTGGGCGGATGCTTTGCCGTCGGCTTTCTTCAGGTAAGTCCCCCTCGACCATGGTCCTCAGTGCTTGGCCTGAGTGACTCGGAGGAGTGGCGTTTCCGATGGGCTCGTTGCCGCCGAGGTCGCGGTCGTTTCCGACGGATGCTTTGCCGTCGAGGTGGTTCGGGTGGATGCTTTGCCACCAAGGTCGTCATCTTTCCGGCATATGCTACTGAGGTTGGGTTGGACGGATGCTTTGTCGTCTGTTTCTCTACGGCTCCAATCGCTGCTGGCTACCAGGGTGTCGAGATCAGCTTTCTAGGGTTGTTAGGTGGAGGATCCTTCCTCATGTTTCTTGCTTTGTGTTTGTATGAAGGACTTCACAGGTAATCCCTGGATTACTTATGAATCCTTTTGTATCAACTATGTGTATATCTATTGATTATTTTTCTTTTCTTAATGCAATACGGGCATAATACACGTTTTCGAAAAAAATCACGGATGACTTCTTGATGAAACGAAAGGTAGCAAAAATTGGACTTCTTAATTTAAAGTTAAAATGTAGACCGGATCGTCTCGTTCTTGTCGTGTCTTATCGATCGACGAGATAAGCTGGGAGGCATTTCGGACCATGACGGTGTGGATGATGATCATTTCTTGCGCGTGTGAGTCTCGCTCTCTCTAAAGTCTAAACACAACACACGCATGCATCATGCAATTGGTGCCTGTATATATATCGATCGATGGAGCTCTCCGGCCAGGCAAGCGACGTACTGCAATTTGTCTGTCGTCGTATATATCACACTTGTTATAATATCGGCTAGTAGCTTGTCTTCTTGGTAATCGGTCGACACAAACATAAGCATACTAGACGGTAACCCCGCGCTTCGCACGGGCAGCAAGCTGGCAAAGGCAGTGTATGTGCTGATTTGAATATATTAAGTTGTTTTCTAGGTAGGGGAGAAACACCAAGTATAGTTGCAGGCTTACAAAACATCAGAGAACTGAACTGATATGAGTTATTTAAGGTTGCACATAATGCAAGGTCACAAATAAGTAAGGGCACATGTAACCGTGTGTAAACAAATTACAAATTACAAATAATGCCATACGTTTTAAGTAAGATAAGACAACAATGGACAACTGCTGCTGGCAGGAAGATAGCTTTAGTTTGCACTTCAAGGAATTACCAACCTGATGGTAAAAGTAAAGGAGGTCAAGAAAAATATTTATGGAGCCAACAGATAATATGACGGTGGTTTCTTCTACAAATTGGGGCTAAAATATCACAAAAGCTATAATGAGAAACAAAGAATTTTATTAGTTGTACCGTAGACCTAAGACATAGTCTTACTTTGATGTACAGTCGGAAGATATCATCAATGAATAAATAACGGGTGAACAGAACAACCTTGTAGTATAAAAGGAGTCACGCTGTAGCTGCTTGCTTAGGCAAATACGAAACACATTGCCTAAGTAGACACTGAGTGAACCTTTGAAAGACCATGTAGCACATCGTTTGGATTAAACCTGAAATTTCGAAACCATTGTGTCAGGGAATTATTAAACATGGCGACATCTTTTGAAATAAAATCTTTGAAACAGGGGTACTGGACTGAGAACCATGGATGGACACATCAGGTGTTTGCTTCAGGCAAAAGAAAGGAAGACGATCATAAAATATATTGCACAAATATATAGAATCTTAAAAGTTGAAGTAACCTTTTCGAAACATGTTAAGACTATGGTGTTAAGCCAATAATATATATCTATTGCGTGATGTGCAAATGAACTATTACGAAAGCCGACCATGCCTGGTGACGTGAGAATCATACGGATGCCTGCAGATACCAGATAAGGAGTAACCATAAGAGAACAGAATACTTAGGTAGCGCGGATATATGTGTGCAAGAGGGAGACTCGTACCCAGGCTGTGCTGGTGCGCCCTGCCGTCGCCGGAGCCGACCGTGCCTGGTGCGTCGGGAGGGCTAGCGCAAGGAAAAGGCCGCCGTCGTCGCGGTCGGCCACGGCATGGCGACCTCGGCAGGGGCCAACGCGACTGGCGTGGCCAGCCCTCGGTCAGGTTGCCACGCCGGTGGTGGGGGTGCTGATGCTCCGGCGATGGGGGACGCCCACGCCGGTACGCCGTGACGCCACGGCGAGGCAGCACGGGAGGCGGGGGCGGCGCTGGCAGGGGCGGAGAGGGAGCAAGGCTGCAGATGGCGGCGTGGAGAGGGAGCGGCGTCACGGGAGACTTCGAGACGTGGGCGGCGGGGCACACAGGCCTCGGTGCCGTCGTCGTTGCGGTGTCCTTTTTTTTTTTTAATGGAGAGCCGGTTTCTGGATTAATTTGGCCGCTGGCCATGGGTGGCTACGTGGCATACATCGGTAGGGAGTCTGGATCATTGAACGGTTGGATGTAGTGGACAGTTAATGTACAGTGGACTTTAGAGTGATATGCACTGTTTATGTACGTAGGCTTCACCAGAAATAAAGGATCTATCTATATATATAGATACATGTATGCGCATGATATAATTACAGAAAGGGATCAAAATGATGATAGGATGATGAGACGGCGTATCAATCCATCGTTTCGGTTGCTATCTGTCTGTACGTTACGCAAGACTCAACTTTATTTCCCCTCCCACATCTATCATATATATAAGCATATATATACATATACACTCCTGCCAAAAAAAAAAAGATTCTATATAGGCTCTAGATAAGTCAAATCTTTCTATGTTTGACCATGTTTATAGAAAAAGTATCAACATTTGTATCTCTAATTCGATTTTTACTATAAAAATAAAAATATATTTTATAATTAATTTGACTCCTGGAGGATATGTGAGAATTATACTCTCTTGCTTCTTTTTTACAAGGCACGGTTTGGAACGTCAGCATGGTCTCCTTAATTACACTTTAATCATTTGTTTACTTTATAATATATTACTTATGCTTATATGATATATATTTTTTGAGGAATCTATATAATATATATTGTTGGATGGGCTTACAAATCTAACCGTATCAACTTTGTATTATACAAGTATTAGCTAAATTATTGATCAAAGATTAGATTCAACTCTTTATATGTGTGCGTCTTGTAAAAATAATGCAGTTTTTGGACGGAGTGAGTACACTGCTTTGGTCACTGACTCGTAATAGTGCACACAGAGTCACAGACACGTACTATAGCTATAGCTTTACATGTACACACTGCTTTGGTCGTATAAGAAGAGAGAAGTGCACTAGCTGATGATGATGTTACGAATTGAACCTACCGTACCGTACCCTTGGATCAGAGACAAATTGAAGATGGTGTTGATGGTAAAATTTAGAAAGATGTGCTCCTAGTAGTTAACATCTAACTCAATATATTTCCGTCTTGTCATATACATCGATCGCTGGTCAAAGTGCCTGTGCACGTAGTCCAAAAATCTGAGCTGCGCCGCACCTCGCTGCAGCCGCCGTGATCGTTGACGCACAAGTTGAAATATTAATATATTCTCTTTTTTTTTAAAAAAAAGCCGCCGTGCCCGTCACGCCTAGGGCCCTCTTCTTCTTTCTCTGTACGTCGGGGACAAAAGGAGAGAGGAATTATTCTTTTTTCACACTTTTATTTATAATTGCTTAGGGTTTAGTCCAAATAAATCTTATGGTAAAATCAGATGATTTTTGGTTAAGGTCGTGTTTCTTTTGATGACTTCGGTAATTACCACAACAAGATCATTGTTGCATGCATCGATTTGATTGGCGTGACCAATTTGTAGCCCTTTATTTGCAAGGTGAGGGGGGCGATTTTGGGTGCTCTCAATGAGGGGACAACTATTTTGGGTCATTGATCTCATCGTCGATGGTCATGGAGAGGAAATCGAGATTCCGAGGTGATGAATTTGTATCCTATGTGTTATACTCGACTATATGCAATTGCCAATATTCTTTCATCGATTCAGATGCGTTTTGGATGAGTTTAGAAGTTTGCGGCATGTCAAATATTTTGGGTTGGTCATTGGATTTGAAATAAGCATTGCACTTTGGTTCCGGTGTTCGAGGAAAGCCACTACTGAGGGAGATGTTTAAACCAAACACCCCCTAAAGGTAACAGGCATGAGTTGGCGCGGTTGCTTAGCACGCGACGCAAGCCGTCGAGCTGCTAATTTTAACACGCACTCGCCGATGGATTTGATCAACGGAACAAAAGAAAAAGTAACAAAAGGCGAATGTATAAAGCATGCCCACCATCAACAAAAGCAAAACACGATTCACTCCCAACTGTACTACTGCTAGCAATTGCATGCCTAGCTAGCTACCCAACCCCCCATGCTGCATAACTAGCTACTACTCATCCTCGCCGGCAGATCGATCATCCACCCACCCCGGCCGGCCCTCTGCCGTAGTAGTATTTGCTTGCCCGCTAAGGCATCATGCAAATGGACATGGCGATCACCACCACACCCAAAAGCAGCCCCGGCGCGTACGTCGCCAAGCCCCCCCCGCCGCCGCCGGGCTACAAGGCGGCCGCGTACGATTCCTACAACGGACGACAAGGAGGCGCGCCGGCGGCCACGGCCACCACCCGGCCCTCCTCCGCGGCGCGCCACGAGCAGTCAAGGGCGCTGGACGGGCTGCTGCTGCTGCTGCTGCTGCGCGCCGCCGCGTCGGTCACGTCGTTCGTGGCCGTCGCGCTCGTCGCGTCCTGCCGCCACGGCGACTGGATGGAGTTCGCGCGCTACCCGGAGTACAGGGGCCTCCTGGGCGCCGCCGTGCTCGCCTGCGTCTACTCCGCCGCGCAGGCGCTTCGGGGCTTCCGACGGATGCGCTACGGCGGCGGGAGATCGGGCCTCGCGGACTTCGCCGGCGATCAGGTGGTGGCGTATCTGCTCATCACGGCGTCGGCGGCGGCTCTCCCCATCACCCTCCGCATGAGGTCCGCCGTCCTCAACGTCTTCACGGACGCCATGACGGCCGCCATCAGCCTCGGTTTCATCGCCTTTGCCGCGCTCGCCTTGTCCGCCATGCTCTCCGGATTCACCATCTCCGCCGCGGCCGCCGCGCAACCATACTAGTTCTAGCATATTATGCACATAACAGCTTAATTTCTACGGAGTGGCACGCGTACGTAGAGTGCTTGCGTCACTGTCATTATAATACAAGTCATCACTGGACGGGATTGTTCCAGATGCGTGGTGATATTGTGCTAGGTACGTTTTTTTGGTTGCTAATTGTGGTGTCATCCATCCATGCTTACACGATCGCCCGGCGATATAGCATTTTTCCAAACAAATGCACTAATGGCTTTCGTGCCCCTTTTTCTCGTTCATCAAATTCTTTGTGTGATAGCCCAGAAGCAACTTTTTTTTTTTGGTGCTTTTTTTTTATAAATAAAGAAGACAAAAGGGGGAAGTTTCGCCGCGACACATCAAAAAAAGTGCAGTATTTAAAATGCACATCACCAATACAATATGTAATGTAGCATAAAAGGACATTTCTCTGTTCTCGTCTCTCCTCATCAAGTCAGAAAAATAGTATTACATTACATTACAACCGTTGCGGTGTCCTAGTATAAACAACCACAATTCCAAATCTTATCCGGCAAATTATAACGTTCTCAACACAGTCAATATCACTTTCTTTTTCAATATATATACGTTCAATAAACCTTTTTCCCCAATATATACCCCACAGCAATTCAATTTCTCTCAAAAAAAAAAAAAAACAGGTGCAAGGCGTGTCTACTGGCCATACGGTAAGGCAATGCGCCACAAGGCCTGATCCATTAGGCTGGCCTATGGCAACGGGCCGCAAGAAACCTAGCCCCATCAACATCACGGCCCATGCAGCCCAGACAGGGACCGCCCCAGTCCCTTCATCTTGCTGGGGAAGTTGAAGTCGGAGGAAAAAGGAGGTGGAGTCCCAACCTCGCATCGCATCCAAGCACACACACATCGCTCCCCAGGGTTTGTTCCCTTCCCCAAACCCAAATCCGAAGCAAGCACCTCGTCGGCGGCCAACCGCGACCATGGGGCAGGGTACTCCGGGAGGGATGGGCAAGCAGGGCGGCGCCGGCGACCGCAAGCCGGGGGACGGCGGCGATAAGAAGGACAAGAAGTTCGAGCCGCCGGCCGCGCCCTCCCGCGTCGGCCGCAAGCAGCGCAAGCAGAAGGGCGCCGAGGCGGCCGCGCGCCTCCCCAACGTCGCGCCGCTCTCCAAGTGCCGACTCCGCCTCCTCAAGCTCGAGCGGGTCAAGGACTACCTCCTCATGGAGGAGGAGTTCGTCGCCGCGCAGGAGCGCCTCCGGCCCCAGGAGGACAAGGCCGAGGAGGACCGATCCAAGGTCGACGACCTCCGCGGCACACCCATGAGCGTCGGATCCCTCGAGGAGATCATCGACGAGAGCCACGCAATCGTCTCCTCCTCCGTCGGACCAGAGTACTACGTCGGCATCCTCTCATTCGTCGACAAGGACCAGCTCGAGCCGGGATGCTCCATCCTCATGCACAACAAGGTCTGTTTCTACTTTCGTCTTTCTAAGGAACCCTACCCTACTTGGCCGGAGCGGATCTAAGCACCATCGATCTGAATATCTCTCTCCCTCAGATCTAGTGCTAGCTGGTCACGGCCACTGGGAGAGGTTGGATTTGTAGGCCCTAACTGCGGTGGGGATTGGTGGAATTACCTAGTTATTAGGTTTTCATTTCACATAAACTAGGCAGAGCACGAAAGTTAGATTTATCAGCATACTATGGCCCTAGGTATTAGTTGTTTGTACTGTCTTGTTCATTAATGTATGCATTACAAGTTTAGAACCTTGCTGTTTTAGCTGTTTTCCCTGTACTGTACCTTGCAAGGGTGACTTCAATGGTTTTCCACCCTTCAAGGATTATGATCAACTAAGGGTTAACTAAGATATTGTGACTGTTCAGATTCCTGTCTCAGAACACAATCTGTTCTGTTCCCTGTAGTCGTTTTAGTGTGCTGGTTGTCCACTTACTCCTGTGACATGGTTATGTCAGTTACTCAAATGATTTTATCTTAGGATTGATATATTGTGTGCTATGTCTGACTGCTCAACAGAAGGCCATAGTTCCTTTCATGTTGAACAATTATACATGTATTCATTTTGGTGTCCTGGATAGGCATTTCCTACAAGACTCTTTCCCTACATACTCTGTTGTGCTCAATAATCTTTTGTTGTGCATGCATTAGTGGATCGTTTACCACTGGTAGGAGATAGTAAGTCAGCTTGTTTTTCTCACTCAAATGTTTACTTCATCAGGTTCTCTCTGTGGTTGGTATATTGCAAGATGAAGTTGATCCAATGGTATCTGTGATGAAAGTTGAGAAAGCTCCTTTGGAATCTTATGCTGACATTGGTGGACTAGATGCTCAGATTCAAGAAATTAAAGAGGCAGTTGAGCTTCCCTTGACTCATCCTGAGCTATACGAAGACATTGGGATCAGGCCCCCCAAGGGAGTCATATTATATGGAGAACCTGGAACAGGAAAAACTCTACTCGCAAAGGTCAGTGGCTCAGTGCTCAGGCTTGAAAGCATACAAGATATCTATTATGTTGCTTAGTATTATAGGGGCAGGCATCGATCCTCAATGATATCTGCCCCTTTGTCTATGTTTATCCAAATTATGCATTCTTTTTTCTACTCTCCAGTTTTCAGATAGCATTGTACTTGGGTCGTGATTACTTGAAACTGTCTGTGCAGGCTGTCGCTAACTCAACATCTGCAACTTTCTTGCGTGTTGTCGGTAGTGAACTTATTCAAAAGTACCTTGGGGATGGTCCCAAGTTAGTCAGAGAATTGTTTAGGGTGGCTGATGAACTTTCTCCCTCGATAGTCTTTATTGATGAGATTGACGCTGTTGGAACAAAGAGGTATGATGCTCATTCAGGAGGAGAGCGTGAGATCCAAAGAACTATGCTGGAGCTGCTGAATCAGCTAGATGGTTTTGACTCACGTGGAGATGTTAAAGTTATTCTAGCAACAAACCGTATTGAAAGTCTTGATCCTGCTTTGCTTCGGCCAGGCCGTATAGACCGGAAGATTGAATTTCCTCTCCCAGATATTAAAACTAGGCGGCGCATCTTCCAGGTACTGTAACATCTGTAAATAGTAATATTTACATTATCAATATCCATAATACCTTTTGTCCTTATAAAGGTTGTAAACTGTGCAGATTCACACGGCAAAAATGACATTAGCTGATGATGTGAACTTGGAAGAGTTTGTTATGACCAAAGATGAATTTTCGGGTGCTGATATTAAGGCGATCTGCACGGAGGCTGGATTGCTCGCCTTAAGAGAACGTAGAATGAAGGTGAACCTGAACACTTATCCCTTCTTCAATTGATATAAAACTTTTCTGGGTGAATACAAGTATTCAAAAAATAACTCGAACTTCTTATTTGCTATCGAATAGGAATTATATTTGGGTGTATTTAACTTGAACCATTCTGTATGCTAACTGGGCAGTTATCTTGCTGTTGCCTTGCTGAATATGTAGTTATCTGCTGCATGTTGCACAATGTCATCTTTTTTTAGACAAACTAGAGTTTCAAAATCTAGTTGCATATAAGAAAGTTAAGGTATCCTGTTTCAACAAGAAAATAAAATTCTGGAGAAGAGCGTTATGGACCAAAATAAAACTAATAACAACTAAAGCAACTGATAGAGGGAAGGCAACAAAGGCCACAGAATCACTGCATGAGCTTGTATGTCATTCATCACTTGTTTGTCCTGGCCGTCAGCATATCTGTCAAGTCTTCGTCTTTGCCTCACTGTATAGGAGACATGATTTGTGTTACATTGCAAAATAGATGTAATCCGCCAATTCCAGTTGATCACCAGGAATATGATTCTCATACTCGTCATATTATTTTCTCAAGTTGGTCAGTTGTGTGGATATTATTTTAAAGAGGCCTATCAGATGAATGCAGTCTTCATGATATCAGCACATGCAAAAGGGCTGATTGTAGGAAACCTCTGTTTGCAATTATCAATTCAATGGAACATTTCTTAGCTTTTGTAGTGGTTTCCAGAATTGTAGTGTCTACCCCTGTGAAGGTTGGGTGATGCTGGCGCTCGGACGTCCTAAGCATAGGACGCCTGAGCCCGGCCCACCAAAGCCCCTGACACGTACGACAGTGTGTCTTCCCCACCAGCCCACACACGAAATCGGTGCGAAAAACACACATCCCCGCTCGGCCCCCGCACTGTCCGTGTTCGCCGCCCCGTGCGCATACCCCCGCCCCAACAACACACAACATCCCTCCGCCCGCCACCGCCGAGCACACCATCGTCGTCCCCTGCAAACACATGAAACAGATGCTTTGCAACATCAAAAGCGAGTCTAATGAAACAAAAACAAAACAGAAAAAAATGAAACAAAAGCTGAGAAGATATAGAAACAACATGAACAAAATGTTTGAAACAAAGCTGAAAAACAAATATAGAAACAATAAGAAAACAAAAACCAAAACAAAAGTGAGAAAATAAAGAAACAACAGGAACAAAACAATTGAAACAAAACTAAAAACAATAGAGAAACAATAGGAAAACAAAATCTGAAACAAAAGAGGAACCAACCCTGTAAACAGGAGATTGAAATCTACTGAAACAGGAGAAGAAGAACTGAAAACATTTGCCAAAACACATGCAGAAAAAAAAAGAGCAACCTCGAATCAATTCTGTTGAAACAAACAACATAAACAAAGTGAAACAGAGAAGAAAAAGCATCGTGAAACAAACTGGAGAAAAGGCCTCAAGAAAAATCACATTGCTAGTAGCGGAAACATCGCCTGCCTGCTAGCTGAAACATCCGTACTAACTTCCAGAAACACTCAAAATAACACAGTGAAAAACAATCCCCAAAAACATCCAGAGAAACAAACGTATATTGATAGAAACATTCAAAACATCCCTTGCCACAACATGAAGTATAATGCTGAACCAAAATGAAGATGTTTTTTGAAGCACACGGATGGAACAGGGGAGGAGAAAAAAAGGATGCTTGCTGGAACCCTAGGCCTCCACCGGAATTGGATGAGAGGAAGAGAGAGGGAGATGAGGGTGAAGGAGGAGGCCTACCTTGGCCGTATCACCGTTGGATCTGCCGAATCTACCTTGTCGTGCGCAGCCACCATCACGCTCCTCTCCGGCGTGCCAGACACCCGATCCAGAACAAGGACGAGGTGGGGATCGAGGAGGAGGAGGTGGAGGGATGAGGAGCAAAGCTTGGATCCGCCGTCTGCCTGGAGGGGGAGTGCAAGCACCATGACGCGCGTTCCGGCGGGAGAACGGGGATGGTGCCGCCGGTGATGCCTGGCGGGCGGAGAGCTCGCGGGTCACTGCTCCCATGGCCAGGAAGTCGGCTACGCACGGAGGTAGGCTGGGGGCGAGGAAGTGGATGGCCGGCCGTCGTCGCGCGCCATGAAGGCGGAGGAGCCGCCAGTGGAAGGCAAGGGGTGTTGCTGCCCCTACTCCATCGGGGGGATTTGAGGTGCCCCTGAAGGCCACCGAGTCGAGAGAGAGGAACCGCCGTTGGGGCTGCTGGGTGCCGCCGTCGGGGATGAGTAGGGAGTCAAGCAAGGTGGGGGTGGTGCTGGGCGGGGCGCCGATGTGGTCGCCGCCTTGCCAGGATTGGGGGCGGCGGCGCTGTGATGGGTGGATGGGGCGGATGCATGCGACAAGGTAGTTGAGAGAGGGAGCGAGTGGATGAGAGGGAGGAAAGACAGAGTGGACGAGGTGAACGAGTGGACGAGAGAAAGCGGTGCGGGAGCACGAGTGAGTTGGCGTGGTGGGCCGCGGTCGAATCGGCCCGCGAACGTCCGTCCGACGCATCGGACGTACGACCACAAGCATTTCCGGTGAAGGTTAGCATAGGGTTGATACTCCATATCCATTTGCATAGCAAAATTTGCCATCATGTTGTGTACTTCAAAAATACTTTGGTCTGTTGTACATGGAAATGCCAGTACCTGAACAGATCTGAAAGCCTAAGAAATATTGGTTTCTTGTGTGAGCTGACCAGTTGGGAGAAAGTGTTGTTTTGATGAACGGAAACTGTTGCATTGCTTTTCCCTAGAGTACATGCTTGACATGTTCTTTCATTGGATCAAGTTTTGTTGTGTGGAAAAGGGCAACTTTTTTGCACATAGGTTCATGCATGGGCAGCCACGGTTCTTTTCTCTTCCTGACAATCTTTTGCATGGTTTCTATCACTAAGCAGTGGCAATATCTGAACACATAATCTGTGCAACTCTTTAACTGATTAAATTTTGTTAAGTACTGCTAGTTTGTCAATAGGAACTGCTGTTTGGCGTCATTCACCTGGATCATTAGATTTCAGTGTGTATTACCCAATGTGCTGGTGCATGTAATGCTTCATGGTTCCATTTAGCATCGCTGACGTTTTGTTTTGTGTACCCAGGTGACCCATGCAGATTTCAAGAAGGCAAAGGAGAAGGTGATGTACAAGAAGAAGGAAGGTGTTCCGGATGGTCTCTACATGTAGCAAATTGGCGCCTCATGCCTCCCTTGCCAGAACAAATTATTCTATTGTAGTAGCGCCTCTCTTCATCATGGGAGAGGTTTGGTTGCCGTAATACTTGTTGCGCACTGACTAAGTGGTCGGAGAACGTGTATTATCCTTTGATTGTTTCAAGTAAAATTTCCCTTTCGGAGAATGCTGGAATATTGCGCTATAAATATGCAGCGGCCACCAGTATCATCACAAGAAACACGCATTATGTGGTCCTTTCGTCCCACGCCTGTGTGATGTGCTGTCTACTTGAGCGCATGGTGAATTGATCACGTTTGCATAGATGAAAATGCTGGATATGCCCGTCAGCCTGATTTAGATGGGATTTCACAGCTAAGGTAGCATAAAATTGTTGGCACTTCATTGCAAAAGTGGCACCATGAATCAGCTATCAGTGCTTACTCAATCAGATGGCGAGGCCATCCTGGTGAGTGGTGATGGCGACTGTTGTAACCTGGAAGGTGGAACTTGTATAAAGGAAATTCTGGATATTAGATGAAATTCTGGAATGCTTGTACGGAGCAGTTGGTTGTGAAATAAAAAAGAAGAGAAGCTTTCGCCTGTAGTTTGTTGTGAAAAGAATAAAAGAAAAGAATAAAATCATAAAGATATTTCTTGATGAAAAACTAAAATACAATGTTACCTTGATATGTAATATATAATGTATACCATGGATCATATGTGAACAAATAGAAAAAAAAAATAAGAATAACAATTAGGAAACAAGAATAAACATATTATTTTTTATTAGAATTACATAGTACGAAGACGCCTACAACACACACTCACCACTATGAACACGTAACGTTATGAATACGTACACAAAGGAATAAGCACCCGACAGATCTGGAAAATCTCGAAGTCACCACTGACGCCTTGTCGTCGACTTAACGCATAACACTAGTAAATTCTAGAAAAATTCCAAAAAATAGGTGTGAGCACCAGGATCTGCCCTGTGACTACATATGTGGACATGAACTTATCCGCTAGCCAATTTTGTTATGATAGACGATTATTTACTCCACTTGTATGTATTGACATAGATTGTCAATAGGATAGATAAAGTCATTTGCACTTATGAGTTAAAAGACATCTTGTCAATAGGATAGATGAAGTCATTTGCACTATAACGAGTTAAAAGACATCCATATGCAGTGGGTAAAATCTTGGAACTGTATCTGCATTCCGCGGGTGAGATTTTACACCCACATCCACGCATTAGGATACAAGGCAAAGTTATAAGTTACTTATGGTCAAATGCTAAAGGATTATAGTTTTTTAGCTTTTTTTTTTTACTCCACATGACTCGATAGTCGATACAACCAACAACACATCAGGCCGCTGAACCGGAGCTACCACACTTGTTAAGATTGAAGGCTGAACACCTAATTGCTCCGATCCTGATGATGATCTCGTGACTCGTCTCTTCCAGCACCCTCTCCACCACAACTAAGGTGGAGAGCTTGCCTTGATCTCTAGTTGACGCGTGACCTCCTCCACCTGTAGCCCAGTGTCTAGCTTGATTATAGGAATCCATCTTCTCACCATCTTGACGATCCTTAGCAACACTCTCCTCGGTCCTGTCCATGTAACACCCTGAAAATACATCTCAATTTAGTGTGTCTTCTGTTCTTTATCAGAAGAGACCTGCTTCCATCTTTTTTTTCTCTTGTCCCTTCTCCATTTTATGCTGGAACTCAATCTACATATCCTGTAACCTCAATCTTGACCCTCTTGATATGATCTATGAAGTAGGAAATCAGTTCAACAGTCACATTTTCAGAGAACTAGTAATCACTGCTTGCTGGGTAATCTGGACAACTAGAAATGGAGTTATCTTTGATGATAAAACCTTCAACCTTGGTCAGTGGAAAAGAAGACTCAAAGATAAACTTAGTTTGGTTTGTATCAAAGCTAAGAAAAGAATTTCTGAACCCCTTCTTAGATGGTGCGAGAATTTCACTTGATGAACTCCTTTTTTCTCTTTCTCTTTTTGATTTGGGCATTGTTTTGCCTTGTAATGTTATAACTCTGTACCTTCTCTTATATATAAAATATCAAAAATATAGGTAGGGGCTCCTCTGCCGTTACATATTCAAAAATAAGGAAATGACTTTTCTAGATCAAACCATGCAGTAGGATTGCCATCCACGCACAAAGAGGATGGTCGCAGTTATTGCTGCGGAAGATTGGAAACTAACCATTGGTAAATGTAAAATCATGTCAATAAAAAAAGGATAGATATAAAATCAGAAATAATAGAAAATAAATAAAGAAACAAGAAACAATAAGAAAAAAATCTACTTTTACTCCCTCATCTTTTGCCATAGTTCACTTTTGCTCCCTCATCTAAAAAACCAGGCATAGGCATAGGAGGTCCCTCATCTCTCAAAACCACGCACATGAGCTCCCTCGGTGGTTTAAGCTCCGGTATTCGCTGAGCCAGGCTAAAAATAGAAGAGGATCAGCGTCGCCAGTTACGCTCCTCCTTTTCTCCGATGCCTGCACACCACGTCGCCACCACTCCATGCGCGCCGCCGCCGCCGTCTTGTCGCGCCGCCATTACGCTGGTCGTCGATGCCGGCCCGAAATCCTCCATGGCCCCTTGCACATCTCGCGTCCTCCTGCCGCAGCCTCTGTCCGCGACAGCGCCGCCGCTAGGAGGGAGCGGGTTGTCGCTAATCTGTTGCCCATATTGCGGCACGATGGCAGCTCTCGTGCATGGAGCAGCAGACGGCGGCAATGCTCCGCCTGCTGCAGCCTCTCGACAATCGATAGCCAGCCCTGGCAGAGGCAGGTCGAGCACCGATGGCTCGCCGCAGGGGGTGCTGGCCGCCTCCTCCGCATTCTCCTGCGTGGACGGGATCGACCCGCTTCCTCTAGAAGGATGGCATGACTGCATGCGCGCGCAGTACGGTCTCTGTGGCCTCGGAGGCAGCGACATGCAATTGATATGCGTGTTAGAGTAGGTAATGCACAATAATGTCATGCATAAGATGGAATCAGAAACAATTTTGCACGGGGCATGCTGAGCTGCTGCTGGAAGACACCGCGTGAGGGGCGGCTCGGCCGCTACCGGGAGATGTCGCGGGATGGGCCTACCAGCGCCTTCATCCGGGAGAGTTGGGGCGGCAGAGGATTTTCTCAAGCGGTAGCACCAATTCGTCCCCGTTTCCTTCCTCCTCTGCCGATGCGCGAGCCAGAGCGGCGGCTCTTGCCTGCGGTAGCCAGCGCGTGAAGCGGAACGACATCTCTCGCCCAGGGCAGATGGAGCTCGTGGTCGACGAGACGACGACGGCAGGTGGAGCTCACCCTTTTCAATCGCTGTGCCGGCGGACGGCCGAGTCAGCATCGGATCAATGGTACCAATAATGCAAAACCGGACTTTAAACCAGGGATGGAGGTAAAGTGCATGGTTTTGATAGATGAGGGAGTGTGTGTCTAGTTTTCGAGTTGAGGGACTAAAATCAGATTTTGAGAAAAGTTAAAGGAGCAAATGTGGAATTTTTCCAAACTGCAAAGAAAAAGCTTTGAAATAGAATGGGCCATGCGAAGGCCCGTGGGCGGTGCGCTCTACCTCTGGGTGGGCCGAACAACCCCTGCTGACTGGGCTACCACGCTCCGTTCACCTCGCCCGCGTCCGCGTGTGCTGCTGTCTCTCTGCGCGACGACTGTGTGGGCTACGGCCGCCGCCGCCGCCGCCGCCGCCGCCCTACGCCAGGTACCGAGGCCTTCTCCGGCGACGAGCGCCACCACCAGGTATTCCGATCCCTTCTCTCCCCTTCCTACTGTGCGAAACCGAGCACCCAAACCCTAAGTTATTTGGCTATTTGATGCCTACAAACTTCCAACTTTTTGCTAAATCTGTCGGCTCTACATGTGTCCGCCCATGCTAGGGATGGCGACCACAGCACTACTCCGGGCTCTCCGGCGGCCCTCGTCCGAAGCCGCGCTGCGATTGGTGAGTGGAGTATGGTCTCTTTTAGCAATTTGGTAATCGTACTATTAATATTTCGAGTAGTAAGCTATATGTGGACTACAATGGGAGATTTTTTCTTCTTCTCCTGAACAATAGGCATATGGGCATTTGCTCTCGTATCATCTGAAATAGCTTATGGGCATTTGCATCCTGTTGAATAGTAGCCACCACCCACCAGTACAGGTTACTTCTAGGGAGGTAAACGATGAAGTAACTTTCATGGGAAAAATTTATGTTCACTGTTGCAGCTTGAACATTGAAGGTGCGATTTGTCAGCTACACATGTTTTGTTTTTAATTGGATTTGAAGATTTGTGTGAAGTTGATTCATTTCATGGAATTTCTTGATGCTAGGGACAAATGGCAGTTTAAACTTGCTTGTACACTTTTTGCTAAGCTATAGTTTGCTTGTTTGGAGTAGCTCAAACTATACGACTTCATAGGTTAGTTGGACAGTAGAAAACAAAGTTCTGTCTTTTTCTTTGTTCAGTATGTGACCAAACCAATGCAGAATGCCCGTGGAGATGTCTTTGCTGTATGCCTTATTTTCATCCTTTTTTCATTTATTGCATAGCTTCCTGTATTTTACTAATTTCCATCCATTGCTGGTTTGTGGTGTAGGCAACGAGAGCAAATGTGCAAACAACTAATGGATATAGACATCTGAATAACAGAAACCTAAGTGTTTTCAATGAGTTTTCTAAGCAACTAAAGGGTGAGGCCAAGAGGTATGTATTACTTTTTAAGGTCTCCGCAATCATGAAAGCTTAAACAACTGAAATTATGATTATATGCTGCTGAGTCACCTTTCATGTACAATTACGGCGATCAGCATTTGTTCACTTATTTATCATATTTTTTATTTTTTTATTGCAGTAATCCTGAATTCCAGAAATCCATGAAGGAGTTTGGCGAGAAACTTGGTGTGGTAAAGGAAGATCTCAAAGTAAGGTAAGCTGCAAAATTATTGCACTACTTTCAGTTTTGAATCTTCTACATATAGTAGTAAATTATGATATTCTGCAACAATATGATTTTTGCAGGACTAAGAAAACGACTGAGACAATATACAAGAGTGTTGATGATGTTTGGAGTGAAGCTGAGGAGACATCTAAAAAGGTAAGCCAGTGACAGTGTTTGTCAAGGATGATTGTTTGACATTGATAACTGTACCCTATTGATTTGTTTTTTTTATGCTCATAGATTTATGAGGGCATTCTTTTCCCACTTGTAGGTTACTGCAAATCTCAAAGAAAAAATGTTTGCTGCTAAAGAAGAGGTAAGGATAAATAAATATGGCTTTGATACAGTACAGACTGTGATTTTCTGTAAACATGTATTCTTTGCCTTGATGAATTGTTTACAGGTAAAGGAAAGTTTTGGAGTCGGAAAAGAAGAGAGTACAAGTTGCAGGGATGGTTCATCTGAAGCTTCAAAACATGAGAAAACTGAGGCATCCTCGCATTCAGATGGCACGTCTGAAGATGCCACAAACAGCCATACATTGTTTACTAAATTGAAGTCAACAATCTCATCTGCTTCACCAGTGGTATCTGGCGCATTTGCAAAATTGAAGGACACAAAAGTCTCAACTTTAGCTAAGCAGGGATATGAAATCGTCAAGGATGAATTAAGCCCCAGCTCTAGCAGAAAGAAAAAACATCAAGTTAGGCATGCTTCTGCTAAAGTAGAAAAGAGTACAAGAACCGATTTAGTTCTTACGCCAATAAAAAAGACAGTATTGGGTGAAAAATGGGAAGCATTTAAGAATAAGGTATCTTTAAGGAGATTGTTCAACTTTGCTCCTATCTTTCTCGTACTGATTTCTTATCTGAAATCCTTTTTTCTCCCTCTAAGATCCGAGGTCACCCAGTCTATAAAAAAGTGGATGAGTACACCAAGCCTGTTGTAACCAAGGGACAAGAGGTACCATCACAATGCTGTATAGATGTATTTGGTCAAACCTAATTTTCTCTTGCAGTGATATCCATGCTTTGTGGATGCAAATGCAGGTAGCTGAAGATGTCAGGGAAAGATGGGAGACAAGTGACAATCCAGTGGTTCAGAAAATTCAAGAGTACTATGTGCCTCATCTTTCTTTGTTCTATCTGGTTATGGAATTTGATTGATTCAATCTGAACTATGTTATTCTATTTATTTCTGTTGGCATTTAGCACATTACATTTAGGTCTTGAAAGCACCAAGTAATGCAACTGCCAGGTGCATTCATGGCTGCAAATCCATTGGTGATTCTTCTTCATTAGTAACACAAATAGGGGTAAAAAATAATCAATGTAATAATCTCTTTCTTTAATGTGGGGATCAATTGTATTTTCCCTTCTATTTCATCGTATACAACATTTTTTTGTGTCTGACGTGTCGTTAATTTTTCTTTGTTCATTCCTTGTAGCTTGAATGAATCTTTGCTTGAAGAAACCTCAGCTGCTGTGACATTCAGGGAGATTCGGCAACGAGACCCGTAAGGCGTGTGCAACTTAACTTTGAGAGACTCAGGACATAGTTGAATTGTATGCCACCTTTTTTTTGCACAGGTCCTTTTCTCTTTCTGATTTTGTTGCCGATGTCCAAGAAACGATCAAGCCAGTTCTAACTGCATATTCAAAGGTAACCCATGTCTTACTAACAAGAAATTCTTTGCTTGTTTGAACTAGTGTGATTGCTGACTATCCTAATGAGATGGGCTGGTTGTATATTACTCTTTATATAGTTATTGGGAAATATTAAATTTGTTGCATTTATTATGACACTGGGGAGTTTCATATAAGTTTATAATGTGAAGTTCAAAGGGATTGGTTGAGATTCTTTCTAATTTACATGACAAGTCAACCCACTCATAGAACTTTCAGAATTTTGGTCATTTCAGTTACATATTATGCTTTCAGGGTGATGTGGAGACTCTAAAAAAATATTGCACAAAGGAAGTA
The DNA here is from genome assembly GCA_023333625.1 of Bothriochloa decipiens. Taxonomy (NCBI): domain Eukaryota; kingdom Viridiplantae; phylum Streptophyta; class Magnoliopsida; order Poales; family Poaceae; genus Bothriochloa; species Bothriochloa decipiens. The sequence continues at coordinate 69,471,560 of CM041630.1, forward strand.
ATTGAGCGCTGCAAAGGAGAGAGAGAAGCTTATGCATCACAAGGAATATTTTTTGATCACAAAGTAGGTCATTGTTGAACAATGCCTTGACAGTCACTTTCCCATAGCTTATTTGAATCTAGTGCTGAAACATTTCCTTTTTTTTTTCTTCAAACTCAGTCACAATTGATTGCTATGTTTTGTAGTTTTTTCTTCATTATTGACTTTACCTTGTTGCTCTTAAGGTGGGAAGAGCATATACTTTGCTTCCTTTTTTTTAAAAAAAAAAAAGACCAAGAAATTTTCTTATATTCCAATGCCTTTACAGATCCTGCACATTTCAGAAGCTGATGTAGCGGAAACAAAAATGTTTGGATCTTCACCCATAATTATCTTACGCGTAAGTGAATTAGTGGTATGCTGATTTAAGTTTGCCTTTTTTTTAGTTTATTCTACTTACAGTGTATACTTGTTTTCAATATATATTTCAGTTCCAAACGCAGCAGATATACTGTGTTCGAGATCGAGAAGGACAAGTCACAGAAGGAGGACAGGTAGGCTTTATTTTTTGGGATATATGTAAACCAAAACTTTCCTATCTTTATGTTTGGCGTGTATGGTCGACTCATTACTAGATAGCTCAATCATGATCTCAGTGACGGATTTTGTCTCGTAACATGATCTCTCATCCTGACATGATACTTGAGACAATATACCCAGATGAATGAATTTATGTATTATTTTGCAGCTTGTGTAGAACCAAGCAGTTTCATAAACACTCCACTTGAGTCTGGGCAAATAATGTTTAGGTAGAATTTTAAAGGTGAAATGTTTCCTTGGTGGTTTTGTAGAGGGCAGTCGTCTTTGAACCTGAGTGGGGTGCTGCAGAATTTAGTCTTATATTGGTAAAGTTTACTATATCATAGCTAATGCCATTGTTAGATGTGAGGTTGGTTTATATGAATAGCACAAGCTGATGTCCATGATATATATTAATGTGAAAGGTGCAGAGACTAAATGCACCTCTTAAATAGTTGAGTTTATAGTGTTGTGGAATTGTGGCAATGCTCGTATTGTCTTGCCTCAGTTGGCCGGTAGACTAGTTGATCTGATTTAAGTAACAGTTCTTTTTGTGTGATTGGAATGTGCCAGGATACCATCCAAACCGTCTTCTATTCGTGGGCTATGCAGCTCATGGACAGTGACGAGGTGCCAGAAGAAGAATCCTATTACCCAGTATGGCGGCTTCGTGAGATGCAACAAGCTGGCATCAAAGCCCTCATATAGAGTAGTTCATCATTTTGTTCTTACTCTTCCATCACTGAATCAGCTGCTCAGTGAGCAATGTGCAAGAACGTTGCCCTCGGTGCAAGCAATTTTCCACAGATTGATTGGTTTTTTTTATATATATGTCCTGATGGTAGCAATTTCTTCCAATTATTTTTTGCGGATGTATCTAACGCATGTCACTCACAAAATTAGCAGCGTATACTGATAGCAACTTCGTTTGTCCCAAGTGGGAATGAAACACACGCCAGTGGCTGCCAGAGCCCAGAGGCACTGGGCATGGCCAAAAATACTTGAATGTAATGCCCAAGAGGGACGTTCTGGGCTGATCTGAAAATGCATTACAATTTGCATTCGCGGATCTGAAATGATTTTCATCCAAGAGCTGTCTCAGTTTGTGAGCCGAAAGTAGTTACTATTACTGAAAGTTTCAGCTTCGTCACCTCGCCTGGTTTGAACATTAATTGTCTTCCCTCTTGAACATCAGTCATAGCACAGTGCTTTTCTCCCCTAACAAAGAAATAGTACATGATGAATGAAACAGCCTAAAATAAATGTTAGTAACAAGTGATATAATATAAAATAATTTTAAAAAGTAACATGTCACATGTATGTATATATTCGCTTCGAGTAAAATGTGACAAGTTAAATTTGACCCACTTGATATGATATGACTCATAAGGGAACGTCCATTCTCGTGCAGTCTGAATATATTGAATCATGTGGCTGAGATCTGTAAGTCTCAACAGTTTTCTACAAACAACATAAGAACAAGAGTAGCTTAAAACAGGGGAAATAAAAAAAAATCTTTGTGTTGAAATCTATGTCTCAATGATTTTCTACATCTACAAACAATACAAGAACAAGAGTAGATTAAATAAAACAGGAAAAAGGACAGTACATGAACAAAGAAGGAAAACAGGGGAAAAGGTAAATAAAAAGATACAAAATAATTGTTTACATGAACAAAGAAGGAAAACAGGGGAAAAGGTAAATAAAAAGATACAAAATAATTGTTAAGAGTGGGATTTAAACCCACGCCCTTTCGGACCAGAACCTCAATCTGGCGCCTTAAACCAACTCGGCCAACTCAACTTTGCTTGATGGCATAAGATCTTGAACATTCATAAACTAAGGTACATTCAGTCCATATTTGTAAATCTGCTGGTGCAGGGCTTCTCCAGCTCCATCACCCAACAATACTATGCATCGCCAAGGTGAACAATGAATCATTCATTCACTGTCATCGCTCCAGCTTTCCTCGCTGTTAACATCCTTGCTATCTGCCTGAGCCTGCTTCATTTACAAGTGCCAATCAGATTATACTAGAGCCATGTACAGCTTACTGGTTGATCACAAGGTCGTCTTGTTACTTTTCAAAAAAGAAAAAAAAAGATGATCGTCTTGTTCAATCAACCAGGACATGTTGTTGAAATAATCATTATTCGGTTACCTGACGAATTTCGTCTGCTCTCTTCAGAACGGTTGCCACCTTAGAGTTGGTTGGACTCCCGGTCATAGGAGACTGAGGAGAGCTCGCTCCAGAAACTGGTTTCAGTTTGAAGGACTGCAGCCACCAGGCAGTATATATAATCAAAACTTTGTCAGGACAACCAAAACCATGTGATCATCGAGTTTCATGCAGGAAATGAGAATGTACGTGGTACTGACAGGATTGCCGGCCATTGCAATGTCTTTTATCTGCTTTATCAGTACACTCCTGCTGTCCAAAATATTTCTTGAAGGATGGATCAGGCTTGGACCATTTCGTAGCTGCGATGCAAATGAAAGGAATCTTTCTTATGAGCGGCATGTAGTACGCATCCACTTTCGTTAATTAAACACACAAAAGTCGGGTCGCTATTATTATTCCAGAATGTGAATGTGAATGTGAATGTGAATGTGAATGTTCATGCCAAGGTGCCCTGCCTTAAGTGGAAGAAGATGCAATAACGTGGAAAGTAAAGGTAAAAATAAAAATACTATAGGAAGAAAGCATACCGTGATCCTGACGTGAGATCCAGAATCAAGCAGTGAATATTTTGGCCTTGGCACTGAAGGGGGAGGGGACATCTTCGCTAGCTCTTGTACTGCAGAGAAGAACACACTCTCGTTCTGCAGATTGCTGGTGTCATCTGAAGCCTCGTGCACTCCGCGTCGCTTCTCATCAGAATGTCCACTGCTACAAAATTGCTGTCTGCCTTGTTGTTGGAAACATGTGTCTGTCTGTGCCTGCTTCCGTAGATCTATCTCAGACCAGGCCTCGTCTGAGAGTACTGCAGGTACAGGGAACTCTCCAGCCTTGAGAACAATGCCTTCTGATGAAGCCTGCACAGCATCTTCAGAGACTCTGAATGGCTGTGGATCCTGCCTCGTTTCTTCAGATTCAGAACATTTCATTTCATCTCTATGAGAGACATTGGCACTAGTATTCTCATTAGAAACCAGCGTTTCTTCCGAGTCCACCGGTGAAGTCTGGATGATATGGCTATGCGCCTGTTTTATTGCCTGAATCATTTCAGTAACCTCCAGTGATTTTTTCCAAAGCGCTCTGTGTCTAGGAGACGCGGCTCGAGTCCCTGTATGGACTGTTCCTGGCAGCCACTGCATGGGTGGAATAGGCGGAAGTGGCGGTGCTGTATCTACTTTGGCATCTCCAGAATAAGAATTCTCAGGCGGCAAAGCACCAGCTCGCTTCAGAACAAGACTTCCTGGCAACAGCAGGTTCTTGGAGTCAGGTGTTGTACATGTTTCAGGAGTGCTGCTGTTACTATTACTGTTACTGCATTGATCTGTGGAAGGGTGTTCCTGTTGGTGATGTCTCTCTGCATCTACTGATACATTACAAGATATACTTTCATGGTGCTGCAAATAGGTGGAGCACTTGTCATTTTCTGGTAGTGGCAGCAGGTTGTGTACACTTGAATATACTGGATCAGAATGATGGAGTATAGGTAGAAAAGTCTCTCTTGGGGTGGGGATGGCTTCAAATTCAAGGCTGCAATCCCCAGTGCCTGTTGCCTGGCTAATCCGGAGGCTACTACTACCTGCAGGATCAGAGCCGTTGTGATGCTTGATGTTGCTGAAGAGCTTCCTCGGCAAGCTGCTGACTCTTGCGGCGATCATCTCAACGCTGCCTTTGTACCTCGACCGGCTCTTATTACTCGCACCTTTGACATTGTTTGCCTTGAGCATGGTACTGCTGCTCAGAGCATCAGCATTTGACGAAGTTACAATGTGTCTGACGGATCCACTACTAGCACCATGGGGCTGTGTGATGATTTCGTCGTGCTCGTGATGATGAGCAGTAGTGGTAGTAAAGCGGCAACCATCTGGAGTGAGCCATGCCTCGAAAGAGCTCGTCCTCTCGAGCTCACTGGGGCTGGGGCTGGGGCTGGGCTGCGCTGTGCCGCCGCATTGCAGCTTGTGTTCCATGTTGAGCTGAGGTGAAGACTGGACCCTGTCAACTGTTTGCTGCATTCGGAAGGGGGACCCGGCACCTGCTGCCTGCCGATGCCGATGCTGCTTCAGGTGTCGGAGCATGGAGAGGAAGCCAGGAGACGGCGTTTCGGATGCATCTGTTTCTGTTTCTGATTCTGATTCTGATCTGAGAAGCCAAGCCGCGCACAACAAATGTATAAGAAGAGAATAACACTAAAGCTACTCTGGAAGGAAGGAAGGGCAGGCTTTGACAGAGAAGAAAGAGAAGTGTTACTTGCAGTCAGTGACAGTATGTGCTGACTCCGGAGGTTCAGAGTTAAATGCAGCCTGAAACTTGGGTCTGTTTTCCTGCCAGAAACCAGGGAGAAAGAGAGAAAAAACTTGGAATATCAAATCCAACTCAAGGTGAAGAATTGAGTGAGAACAAGCATTTGATTTGAGTACCATGGTGGACATGGATTTCAGCAGATATGGTCCTCCGTGGTCTGCTCTGACTCTGAGCGTGCCGCCTTGCTCAAGCAGCCTGGCAGAATGGGCCCTGAAGAAGAAGGACGGATCGGTGTACCTCTTGAGGCACGCTCCCTCGCCAGCAGCATCAAACCTGCAATGCAACACCAAGATGTTTGCTTGGAGCATAGACACTGAAACAGGTAGCGGCAATGCATGCATACTTGTCAAGGAGTGACAGCCTGGGAGGCCCGCGGCAGCGCCTGATACGTTGGACGACGAGACGCGGCATCGGCGGCGTGCCTCCTTCGCCAACTCCTCCTCCTCCTCCTCCTCCTCTTCCTCTGGGATGATGTGCGCGGCAGCCAAGACGTCCTGCAACACCGCCAGTGCATACGCCTTGAGCGCTCGACGCTCGGTGTCTGTGTCAGTAGGTGCGTGAAGAAAATAATGCGCATGCGCGTACCGGAGCTGGAGGTGGTGATGGTGAGAGCAGCGGCAGAGCTGTGGGTGGACGTCGTCGGAGGCAGGTCGAGGTCGGCGTCCAGCAGCCGCTTGGCTCTCGCGGCGAGCCGTCGCCCTCGCGCCGACGCTGCCATCACTTGGTCTTGCATGTCGTCGAACACCTCCGCGGCAAGCCTGCAGCATGCATGCGGTTCGATTATATTACTGGAGAACTACTGCTAGTACTAGGGACCCCGATCCAACGCACTCTGCGAGGTCTCCGAGCTGGCGGAGGATGGCGACGAGGCCAGCCATGGCGAGGCCCTCGAGGACGGCGTCGGGGGCATCGTTGTTGTTGCGGTTGCGGTTGCGGTTGCGGACGACGTCGCCGTGGGAGCTGGTGGTGACGCATTCGCACCGGCATCCGCACCTTGAGGACAGGCCCAGCATTGCCGCTGCTAGTGCACTCTCGCTCGATCGATTTGCTCGATCCTGCCGCTACCTTTACCTTGTGCCGGCCAGCTGTGGCCTCCAGCAGCAGCAGCAGTAGCAGCCTGCTCCGTCTCCATCCATCTTCTCGGAAGAGGATCGAGGTGGCACTTCATGTTTCTACGTGTGTGTTGCGTATGCTTCTGGCAACCTGCTTTTTACTACGGAACGGACATGTATATACGTACAACCTAAATTATTGTACGTACTCGATCGTACGTTCCCTTCTGCTAGCTGCTTATAACTTGCTTAATTTTTTTCTTTCCGTTATATAGGTGGTGCTTACCGTTTACATCAGAGCATATCTAGCATTTTTTTTCACTTCTTATTATATCAGACGCTTGATTTTTTTTTTACCATTGTACTAGCTAATTGTTGGTTGCATAAACAATAATCTTTCTTTTTAATTGTACTGGCTAGTTGGTTGGTTGCATAAAATTGTTGGCTGAAACTTCCAAAAGATACTAACTACTATTTTTATCTACAAACAAAAAAAAAATCTGGCAATGCATATGGATCCTTTATTGCTGGTATTTTGTTTTTTTAATGAAAGAAAGAAATCATTACATGATGACGACATATATACATGCATGTCTCGTCTCGTCCTCACAAGATAGATCACATGACACTGTATCCATTTGTTGCCAGCCTGGCTCTGCGTACCAACAAAACAACCACGTACTACGTAGTACGGGCAGATTGAAACATGCATGCATGTTTACTACGCGCTCTCTGAATCTACCATCACCTGTATATATAGATTCTTCAAAACAACGATTACATAATTGTTAGCTCACCTGCTATTTCAGTATTCGTATGACTTTTTTTTTTTTGCGGAAATCAGTACTCGTGTACTAACAAGAAGCTAGTACGTACTCCGGTGCTCCAACCAAATGTTACCTATCATGCAATGCACATGTTAATAATTTCCAACAACATTTGCACGTACCATGTGACCAAAAAATTACAGAGACCTCCGGTACATATTCCGCTGCTATATTCCTATATAACATGTCGATATATATCTAAACTTTGACACTTAGCGTGCAATCAAATTTGGATTGGGTGGATTAAATCATCTCTAACTTGTCATTTATTGTTAAGAAAGGGGTATTATGCATGTTTTCTTGCTGATTGACACCTTTGATTGTCGATTGATTCTCCTAATCTTTTTTCTCTCGAAAAGCCAACGCTTTGGCGTAAGCATAACTCGTCAGTTAACACAAGAGAACGATTTATACTGGTTCAGGCTCTCGTAATCGAACAAAGCCTTTATGTCTCCGGCCGGCGTGATGTCCTTTGTGTGATTGTATGATTGAGTTGATTGTACAAGGAGTACCGGCTACATCTCTTTATAACTGGTCAGACGACAAGATAGCTTGAACTAGTACTAGTCCTAGAGAAGAATTGATTCTAATCAAACCCTAACAAGGTGTTTGTGCTCACCTCGTTGATTTCAAAGTTTGTTGTTCTAGAAATGAGCTATGTGCATGTAGGACCATCTGAGAGTCAAATTCTTGCATCCCAAAGCAACGTTGGAGGATGACTTTGTAAGGATCATGTGTCCATGTACTTGATTATATTTAGTTTTGATGATTTAGATAGAACCCAATCACTTGGACCGACATGCGAGTAAAAAAGACATGTTCATATAAGTCCGAGTGATGTGTGAAACAAATTTCATCTCCTTTTCCATATGAATACGAAATTGTAGGTAATTAATTATTATACCATCCTCAATTTTGTGATGTGTAATCGGACAAAACTTGTACTCCCCCTGTAGTTTTGAATATCTCTTTCAAACGATCTTTATCCTTGGTAAAACCCTCTGACCCTCCATTCTTCGGTATGGATTGAATTGTTGGCTTATATCAGCAATGACTTACTGCTAGAATTCTATGATACTAATGAAAATTGATGAGAAGACTGTGAAAACGTTTGACTAGGCTGGCCTTAGGCTTGTGCTTTAGTATGGGGCAGACGAGTGTTCTTTAAACGTGCAGATTAACTGCGCTTCCTCCAACTAACAAATTCGCCATGGAGAGGGTTCAAACTCTGGTCAACAGGGTTCAAAGCACACAGCCGGGCCAACTGTTCTAGATGTCACTTGCAACGGTGAAAGAAGACGAAGGCCACCGAATCGTAAAGTGAATAGTAGTAAGGGTGGTAGTAGAGATGGCCTCGGCAAACCGGCGTCATGTTGCAGGTAGTGGTGGATATTACCTTTTAGGGTCTTTTTTTTTTTGAAAGCTTGTTATATAGCACGTGCTGCATTAAAGGGGAAGTGGAACAAATTACATAACCGATTTAACCTCGAGCCGCAGGTTAATGCTAGGGAACACATACAACGGTAGCGCACTAACGTTGTACTAAGACTTTTTTAGAGTCGATGTATGCTGCTTTGAATTTTGGTTTGCACCCAAAATTTTTACAAACTTTTTGAAGATATGCAACAAACTCTAGAAATATTATTTTTAAATAATTACTTTTAAAAGGACCGTCCCTAAAATCAGTATAGATATATTTTTAGGAGAGGTTCGCTAAGGACCCCTATAATTAAGGACGTCGGTCATCAGTGCGTGACAGCTAAACTGTACATCATCAATGGACCGAGATAACGATTGATGTGCGACGTTGGAGCTGCGCTTACATAAATAAGCCTGCTACAGATATGATTACATTACAGAGAGACGATAATGCATGCATGATCTCCGTAGCATGTAGTACGTATATAATCTCCAACTACTCATGGTCCAACTCTGCCTACACGATACACCTATAAATATATATAACCTTGTTTTCTACTACGTACTTACGATCTAATGCCTTTAATTATTGGTGCCAAATAATGTCAATAAATATAATAACAACGATACTGGTGCAGCACACCTGCTTGTTAGCAGATTAGATCGTACATAATTGTGTCCGATCCTACAGAAAGGCAGGCAACAAATTAAGCCGGCCAAAAGATCGATCTGGTGTTGCAGATCCAGTACAGTACAGTACGTACTGTCGTCGATCGTGGACGATCGGGCCGGGTCAGCTGATCGATGCGTGTATGTATGCATATATGATGATCTTGGTGAAGACGACGTCGTCCCTGCTGTGGCTGGCGCCGCCTCCATTTCTTTATGGAGCATGCATATTGTGTTCACAAACAAGATCGATCGGCGTATCATTACCAAGGGTTGTTATTAATTAGGTGACAAATAATGCGATCCAGCTCCGCTACGTTTTCGTGTAGTGCTTCTTAACGTGGTACCAGCAGCTCCTCCCTCCGTCCTTTGTTTATCGTCATTCTCATTTTTGAAAAAAACCAAATATAGTAAACTTTGATCAAATATATGCATGTATTTATTATATACAATTAATATTATAATTAAGATAGATCGTTGAATTTATTTTCATAATAAACTTATTGAAAGATATAAATATTATTAATATCTTTTAAAAACTAATTAAACCTAAGAAAGATTGACCAATATGAATACCATAATGACACTTAATAAGAGACGGAGAGAGTAGATACCACACCTAGGTTATTTTTAGGGTACCAGGGACTCATGTGTATCTTCTTTATTTTGGTACTGCCATGGGTACCTGAAATTGATTAGCCACATGAGTACAATTATCATAAAATAAATAAACCTAAAAGCTGCTTACTGGACGCGCAGGCCCAGCAGTGAATGCACGCACACCCCGTACCCCGCACCCCGCACCCCGCAAAGCCCCCGCTGCCCGCTCATCTTGTACCTCCCCGCAAGCCGCAGCCCCCCGCTCGACTTCTACCTCCGCTCTCTCCCTCTCCCTCTCTCTTCTCACCGGCGTCCGGTGACCGACAGTGGCAGACGGCGTCCTCTTCTCCCTCCCCCACGCCCCCACAGTCTCCCCCGCGCCCCACGGCCTCCTCAGCGCCCACCCCTGGCCGGGCATGGCGGATCCAGCGCCGGTGGCGGCCGGATCTGGCACCGACGGTGGAGGAATTGCCGGATCCGGCATCGGTGGCCGCGGATCCGGCCCTGGTAGGTATCCTCCTATCTTCTCTCTCCTCTTCCTCCAACTTCGGCGAGCTCACCCCTTTTTCTCCAACTCCGGTGGGATATAGATCGCCGGGCGGCCGGGGGGAAGAAGGGAAGACAGGCGGTGGGGATGGTTGGAGGGCAGCTTAGGGTGCCCTGGCGGCGGGGCCGGCGGCCGGGCCAGGCCTAGGGCGGGGGCGCCATGGCTGGAGTTCGAGAAGAAGGTAGTCGTGAGGGGGAGGGGAAGAAGGTAGCGGCACGGCGACCTAGGGTTTGGTCGGAGCTCGCCGGAGCTCCGGCCAAACCCTAGGTCGCCGCGCCGGGGCGGTGGGCGGTGATGGGGGCGGGGGTGCCGGTGTTGGAGAAGATGTGCGCAGGCTCAGGCATGTGGAGGAAGAAGTCCATCGGACAGTTGGGGCGTGCATCGGACGGCCACACAGGTGTGCAGTCTAAGCAGCTTCCGCCTGCGCGTGCAGGCGTTAGCAGCGTCCCAGAAATAAATGCTTTTGTAACAAAGGGCACCAAAACCAAACAATTGATGTTTTGGAGATGGTGTCCATGTCCAAATAAATCGATGTGGAGCACAAAATGCCAACAGAAGCATGCATAGTATTTGTATGTCCTGATTTTGGGAGATTTTCTTGCAATGAATTTATTGATTTTAATTTGGGTTCAGTGAACATAAATCTTTATAAATTGACCACGCACGTTGGGTCCCTATCTCTTCTTGAATCCTGAAGAGGGAACAGATTAGAAAGACCACTAGCTAGGCATATATATAAATCGAGCTACAGTAAGTTGTCACATACTACGTACTAGCTAGTATGTATACTAGGACTGTAGGAGTATACCCAACGTGCCCAAACACACAGAACCACAAACCTTACAGAAAAAGCTGCAGCTATAAGACACAGAAAAATATTTGAGTCGTGTCAACGGTGAGTTGATGCAACGCTGCCATTTACAGTACTCGGTTACTCCTACTTTTCACAGACCGTAGGGGGAGCGTACTCCTATGTTCCAAATGGTCTCTTTTTTTTTTTACTATCAAATGTTCACTATTAATAGATTTTTTTAGAAAAAATAGAAAATAAAATTTTAATTCAGATATCAGATACTACGGTGGTGTTACAAAGTCATTTGATTTTCACTTATCAACTATAAAGTATAAGATTTTGTTGAACTCTGAAATTTCAATATAAAGTTCATGTAATTGGTATCACTAGTAGAGAAAAGAGCTTTAGTTCAACATATTAGTCCCGGCTATAGTTGAGCCTAGGACTAATTCTCACATTAGTCTCATGAATCATATGAGCAATTAAGAGGCTTTGCTGGGACTATAAATTCCCTTTACCAACCAAGACTAGTTAAAGCCTTCTACTAATGTATGTAATAAAATTTAGGAATTTTTAGGGATAACACCACTTATTGAGTTGGCCTTCTTAGGAGATCTGCTCTAAAAATTGTAGAGCCTGTTCTTCTTTAGACTGACTTTATAAATGTGTCCACCATCACTAGAATTGATGCTAGCTAGCTCAGGGCACTCACAATGGAAGACTCTATCATAGAGTCCAAGACTATTTATTACCTCTTATTTATGGTATTTTATTGATATGATAGCACATTTATTGAAGAAAGAGGGAGAAAAAATAAGACTCCAAGTCTTATTTAGACTCCAAGTCTATAATGTTCGAGGTAATAAATAATTTTAGACTCTATGATAAAGTCTGCACTGTAAGTGCCACCGTATAGGAGCACGGATGATGCTGGTCTGTCTGTCTTGAGATACGTACGGATATATCAGATGAGCATGAACGACAATCAAGTTGGTAGGTAGCTAGTTGCTGATCCATCGATAGATTAGCTAGTGTGACATACACGTACGTCGATCGATCGGCCGCTAGTAGGTCGCTGTCGCGATCCAGGTCAAGATCGAGACGGATAACCGGAATTCGGATAGAAATCAGGAAGAATTCGGGGAAGATAAGCACGAACAGCAGGGGAATTTGATAGCAGAGGAAAGTTTAGCGGTTACAAGGTTTGAGTTCTGTCGATGATGCTTCAACATGAAGCTTACAGGGTCTTTGTACCCGGCCGACTGCGGCACACACGCCACACATACGTAGCCCATATCGAACGACAGCCCATGGCCCAACATGAAGCCTGCTCAGCCACTCGAAGCTTTCCCGCCAGAGCTCCCCGACGGCCCAGTCCTCGCCTTCTTGTTCATGACATTGCCCCCCGCTGGAAAACCAGCTTGTCCCCAAGAAGGACATGAAGGGAACCGGCGATGAAGATCTTCCACTTCTTCCTAGGTAGACAGGGTTGGAGGCAACGACTCCCATTGAACCAGTATTTGATGCATGGTAGAAGAGCCTTTGGTGCAACTTCTGGAGTCCACAAAATGAAGAGGATTCAACTAAGCAGTAGGGTCATCAGGTACCTAACAGATGTCATCTTCAATCCATGTTGACCAAGGCACATGTCGTTTGAGCTGAGAAACATGAACAACTGGGTGAATTTTGCATCCAGCAGGTAACTACAACCGATATGCCACTGCTCCCACTTTCTCTAGAATCACAAATGGGCCATAGTAGCGAAAACTGAGCTTATGGTTGGACCTTGGCGCCATAGAACTCTGAATGTAGGGTTGCAGCCGCAGATAAACAGACTCCCCCACTTGAAATTCTCTGTAAGAATGGCCTTTATCTGCATAAGACTTCATCTTCTGTTGAGCTCGGTGCAGGTGATGTTTAATCACATCAGAGAGCAAATTTCTTTCCATCATCCACTGCTCCAGGTTAGGACAATGAAACTAAATCTCAGAATTGAGACCAAACAACCTTGGAGCATACCCATATAGCACTTCAAATGGCGATCTGCTTAATGCTGAATGATAACTTGTATTATACCATAGCTCTACCACAGACAGCCATTTATTCCACTGCCTTGGACAAGCATTGAAAACACACTTGAGAAATTGCTCCAGGCATTGATTCAATCTTTCTGTCTGGCCATCAGTTTATGGATGATAGGAAGAACTCATCCTCATTTGAGTATCCAACTTTGAGATCAATTCTTTCCACATAGCACTAGTGAAAATTTTGTCCCTGTCTGAGACTATAGCCAGAGGTAACCTATGCAACTTATACACTGAATCTAGATAAGCTTGAGCCACAGTAAGTGCAGAGAATGGATGAGCTAGTGGGATGAAGTGGCCATACTTGAAGAACTTATCCACAATGACCAGAATAGTGTCAAACTTCAGGGATTTGGGCAAACCCTCCACAAAGTCCATGCAGACTACTTGCCAAACCTGAGTAGGAACAGGTAGAGGTTGAAGCAAACCTGGATACTTCACATGCACAGTTTTAGCTTGTTGGCAGATTTGACATTCTTGCACAAACTTGAATATATCATCCTTCATCCCTGGCTAAGAAAATAGCTGTCTAATTCTATAGTAAGTGGCTTGAGAACCTAAATGGCCCCCCACTTCAGAATTGTGAATAACTTGAAGTTCATGTTGTTGAGCCAATGTATTCTTGCCCAACCAAATTTGGCCCACATGCCTGATCACACCATCAAATACAGAGAAATCACCTGTTGGATTGAGCAGAATTTTCTGAGCCAACTCATCATCCTCATAACCCAACTTAACTTGATTCAGCCAATCATGGTTGCAGAAGGATACAACCATCAAATGATCTTCAGCAGGGTATCTAGACAGTGCATCTGTAGCTTGGTTTAGGGGTCCTTCCTTGTAATCGATCTTGAACTTGAGGTCCATAAGCTTCAATAGGGCCTTTTGCTGAATCCTAGAAGTGATTCTCTACTCAATTAGGTGCAATAAGCTCCTATGATCAGTTCTGATGATAAACTTAGAGTGTTGCAGGTATGCTCTCCACTTGTCTACTGCCAAAACAATGGCCAAGAATTCCTTTTCATAGGTTGATAGGGCTTTGTTCTTTTTAGAGACAGCCTTGCTTAGATAGGCTATAGGGTGACCATCTTGCAAAAGCACAGCCCCAAAACCAGTGTCACAAGCATCAGTTTCTAGCACAAATGGCTTGCTAAAACCAGGTATTGCCAGGACAGGAGCTTGAGTCAGTGCTGTTTTTAGCTATTGGAATGCAGATTAAGAAAGTTGAGTCCATACATAAGGAACCCCTTTCTTCAGTAAGTCAGTCAATGTCCTACTGATAAGACCATAGTCCTTAATGAATTTTCTATAGTATCCAGTGAGACCCAAAAAGCCTCTCAGCTCCTTCACATTTGTAGGCACAGGACACTTCTCAACAGCCTTAATCTTGGATTTCTCAGTTGCCACACCCTGAAAAGAAATTGTATGCCCTAGGTATTCAATTTCCTGTTGAGCAAAAGCACACTTGGATATCTTAATGAAGAATTGATGTTTCTCTAGAATTTGAAAGACTTGTCTGAGTAGAGCTACATGATCCTCCAATGTTGCTGAATAAATCAAGATGTCATCCATGAAGACCAACACCCCTTTTCTGAGTAATGGTGCAAAAATCAGATTCTTGATGCTCTGAAATGTAGCAAGGGCATTAGTGAGCCCAAATGCCATGACCAAAAACTGATACAACCCATTGTGAGTCTTAAATGCTGTTTTATGAGTGTTAGCAGGGTGGATACAGATTTGATGGTAACCAGCTCAAAAATCAAGCTTTGAGAAACATTTAGCTCCAGCCAACTCATCAATCAACTTATCAACCACTGGCATAGGGTGCTTATTTTTGACAGTCTGAGCATTCAAATGTATGTAATCCACACAAAATCACCAAGTCCCATCCTGCTTCTTAACCAGTAAGACAGGAGATGCATATGGAATTTGACTGGGCTTGATCCCATGATGTAACATCTCTTGCAGTTGTCTCTCAATCTTATCCTTTTGAGCTGGTGAATATTTATATGGCCTAATATTCACTGGAGGAGCACCAGGTAGAAGATCAATATGATGATCAAAAGGTCTTCTTGGAGGTAATGCAGTAGGCTCTTGAAAGACTACATTGCTGAATAAGCTCTTGCATAGCAGGTGGTAAGGCCACTGACACAGGAACAGTCACAACACACAGTTCCTGACTCGCGGGTTCTGGACAAGGAACTTTGAGCAACACCCCATGCTGGACAACATTCTAACCTAATAAGCCTGCTAAACCCTCAGCACTAATGGCTGCACAATGATCAGTTCTTGTTCTGATCCCAAATAACTCTATTCTCTTGCCCAGGTAATGGAACCTCATGACCTTCTTAGCCCAGTGAATCCACACAGGGCTACACTCTTCCAACCAATCTTGGCCTAATGTAACATCCCAGGTGTTAGTAAGCAATTAAAATTATAATCAAGTTCATTATTAAGAATAATCATTGAGCATCATGACATAAATGCATTCATGTTTTAATAATGTCTTTTATGTGGTGCTTTGTTTTATACATGAAATGATGAGTTGATTGCTATTTAAAAACTATTTTTAAAATCTTGTTTTATCCCTTTTTCTATATTTTAAAATCTATAAGGAATTTTGAGATACTCTCAAAATATAGTTTGTAGATCTTGATAAGGGCTACAATATTGGAATTCAAAGTTTTCCAAGTTTCCAAAAGAAATTTCAAATAAGTTTGAAAATACAGTATTCCAACACTTATCCTCTTTTCAATTTAAATTCATATTTCAAAAATTATTCAAAATTTGGGAAAACTTTCTCTATGAAAAGTGTTTGGTTTGATAAGCTGAACATTTCATAGATTGGAAGATTTTCAAGTTGTTTAGAAAAATTAAAAGTAATTGCAAATATTTGTTTCTAGAGATTTGACCCTTTTTGTATTCTTTTTAAATTTGAGTTCATATTTCAAAATCTAGGCAGAATTTGAAAATGTTTATTAAATGAAAAGTGTAGCTCTTGAAAAGTTATGCAAACTTTATTTTTGGAGATTTTCAAGTTTCTATATATTTTTGGGAGTAATTTGTATTTCAAACCGAATGGCAATTCTGTAAATAACTTGAACAGCACCCAACCCTATCGGCGCC